>JAUDYJ010000006.1:3125000-3527500 GCA_030761175.1 Masticophis lateralis | reverse complement strand
AAATTCCTTGTGTGTCCAATCACATTTGGCCAATAAAGAATTCTCTATTTTATTCTAAATCGGGAACGACCTGCGTAAAGAGATTTTCTGAAGTCTTTGGGTGGCCACGCAAACTCAGAGGGCACCGAGAGGCCCTAAATAAAAACTTGGAAGCAAAGAGATTTTGGACTAAGATACATACGTGGTTAGAAAAAAATGTCAAAGAGACATATTGATTTTAAACCAGAGATATTTTTACTAGGGATCTTACCAGAGACATTTAATAAAGAATGACCAATACTTAATTGTGAATATTTTAACAGCGGCTAGAATTATATTTGCCAAAAATTGGAAAGGAGAGAAGATAATTACCGATGAAGAAATTATTAAGAAAATGTTGGACTGTGCCGAAATGAGTAGATTTGACATTTGAAATAAGAGAACAGGAAGATAAACAATACCATTTGATATGGGAGATGTTTTATCAATGGTTTGACAAAAAAGTGTGGAGAGGAGATAGCACGTATGAAATGAAATTTTGATGAGATGTTTAAATATTTATCTTCTGTTCTAATTGCTTAACACATTGCTTAACGCCTTGTAAGCCGCCCTGAGTCTCCGGAGAAGGACGGCATATAAATCTAATTTAAAAAGAAAAAAGAAGAAGAAGAATTGTTATAGGATGTGATTTGGAAAATTGTAAGCACGAAATGATTTTAACCGATCGTGATGCTGTCTATAATTGTTTGTAAGGATGATATTTTTAAGCTGTTTTTTGTTTTAATTTAAAATAAAACTTTTTTCAAAAAAAAAAAACAAAAAACAACTCTGGCTCAGAAACCCGAAAGGGCTTTTAGCTCTGGATGAACTTTCAAAGAAAAACCAGAAACTCTAGCTGGCTCTTTGAAATAAAAACACCTTTGGGACCACCATGACTTGGATGATTGTGAGAAAACTTCTGGCTGAGAAAGTCAAATCTGCTCAGGGTTTCACCCTGGAGAAAACCCTTGACCAGCAAATATTTGACCTGAGAGCCTAAAACCCAGAGAGCTGTCTAAGATCTTGATTGATCAACCAAAGGGATAAAATTTGAACTCCTGAAAGGCTAGAGGCGATTTTATTTATTTATTATTTATTATTATTTATTTATTTATTTATTATTTATTATTTATTATATATATATATATATATATATATATATATATATATATATATATATATATATATATATATATATATATAAAACTTCTATACTGCCCTTTTCCCGAGGGACTCAGGGCGGTGTACAGCCAGTAATAAAAAACATCAATACAAAAGTGAAAACAATTTAAAACGAATTCAATCGTTAGGCCAAATATTAAAAACCCCAAGACTAAAAAACCCATTAAAATTTATTGAACAGTCAGACCCGCTTGCTGGAATAATAGGGTCTATAGGGCCCGGCGAAAGGCACGAAGGTCCGGGATCCTACGTATTTCCGGGGGCAATTCGTTCCAAAGGGTGGGGGCCTCCACAGAGAAGGCTCTCCCCCTGGGGGTCGCCAGTCGACATAATCTGATTGACGGCACCCTGAGGAGGCCCTCTCTGTGGGAGCGTACCGGCCGATGGGAGGCTATTGGTGGCAGCAGGCGGTCTTGTAAATATCCAGGCCCTAAGCCATGGAGCGCTTTAAAGGTGGTAACCAACTTCTTGAATCGCACCCGGAAGACCACCAGAAGTCAGTGCAGCTCACGCAGGAGAGGTGTTACGTCGGTGCGACATGTCGCCCCCATAATCATCCGTGCGGCCGCATTCTGGACCAGTTGGAGCTTCCGAGTGCTCTTCAAGGGGAGCCCCATGTAGAGAGCATTACAGTAGTCCAGATGGGAAGCGACGAGGGTGTGAGTGACCATGCGCAGGGCGGCCCGGTCGAGAAAGGGACGCAACTGATAGAAGGCCCCCCTGGATAGAGCCGTCATATGGTCTTCTAAAGACAGCCGTGTATCCAGGAGGACACCCAAGTTGCGAGCCCTCTCTGAGGGGACCAGGATCTCACCCCCAATAGCCAGCAATGGAGCCAGCTGGCTATACCGGGGCGCCGGAAACCATAGCCACTCAGTCTTGGAGGGGTTGAGTCTGAGCCTGTTACTCCCCATCCAGATCAGCATGGCCTCCAGGCATCGGGACATCACGTCAAGGGCATCATTGGGGTGGTCCGGGGAGGAAATGTACAGCTGCGTATCATCAGCGTCGTACAATATTTGAGGGGCTGCCCCAAAGAAGACGGGGGCGGCTCAAATTATTCTCCAAAGCACCTGAAGACGAGAAGCAATGGATGAAAACTAGTCAATGAGAGAAACAACCTGGAATTTAGAAGAAAGTTCCTAACAATGAGAACAATTAATGAGCGGAACAACTTGCCACCAGAAGTTGTCGGTGCTCCATCATTGGAGATTTTAAAGGAGAGACTAGAGAGCCATTGATCCAAAATGGTACAGCGCAGTGATGGCTAACCATTTTGCTGTCGTGTACCAAAAGCAAGGGGAGCGTGGGGAGGGGTCGTGCGCACACATGCTCACACCCATAATTCAATCCGTCCCGCCTCACGCATTTGCGTGTGACCCCCCCCCGTGCTCCCTCCGCTTTTGGCATGCGATGACACGGTGGGCCCAGTAGGCCTCTTTTTCGCCCTCCCCAGGCTCCAGAGGTTTTCTTGGAGCCTGGGGAGGGTTAAAACGGCCTTCCTCACACACACACATCCCGGAGGCCCTCTGGAGGCCAGAAACAGCCCATTTCCCGATGGGCCCGGAAGGCCCGAAAATCAGCTGGCCAGAGTGTGCATGCGCACTGGAGCTGAGCTGGGGCAATTCTCGCGTGCCCACAGATACGGCTCCGCATGCCACCTGTGGCACGCATGCCATAGATTTGCTATCACGGGTATAGGGTCTCTTGCTTGAGCAGGGGGTTGGACTAGAAGACCTCCAAGGTCCCTTCCAACTCCTGTTCTGTTCTGTTCTGTTCTATTAGGTTTAGGTTTAGGTTTTATTGCATTTATATACCGCCCTTCTCCCGAATGGGACTCAGGGTGGTTTACAGCCATATTAAAACAATCACATATAAAAATTAAAGCTAATAAAATAATTAAACTATTTGGCCATAAAATTTAAAACCCCTACTAAAACCCCTTTTAAAAATTTAACACAGATTTAAGTTTCAGGACGGCCCCCCGACCTCCTCTCCTTTCGCCGGGGTTTAAAGACATGGCTGTTTCAAGAACATTACGATCGTGGGGTTATATAGCCTTTTTAGAATGATTTTAATGGATTTTAATGTGTTTTAATTGTGTTTATTGTGACTTGTATTTATGATTGTTTTTGTAAGCCCCCCTGAGTCCTTGGGGGAGAATGGCGGCATATAAATCACATAAATCATCAATCAATCAATCAATCAATCAATCAATCAGAGTCTTCAGGGCTCTTCGGAAGGCACGGAGGTCAGGAATCTTTCTTATACCCGGGGGTAGTTCATTCCATAGGGCTGGCGCTCCCACAGAGAAGGCTCTCCCCCTGGGGGCCGCCCGCCGGCATTGTCTGGCCAACGGCACCCTGAGGAGGCCCTCTCTGTGAGAGCGTATCGGGCGGTGGGAGATATTCATTGGCAGAAGGCAGTCCTGTAAATACCCCGGCCCTAAGCCATGAAGCGCTTTGAAGATGGCGACTAGCACCTTGAAACGCACCCGGAAGACCACCGGGAGCCAGTACAGCTCACGCAAGAGGGGAGTTACCCGGGAGCGACGAGTCGCTCCCATAACCACTCGCGCGGCCGCATTCTGGACCAGCTGGAGCCTCCGGGTGCTCCTCAAGGGGAGCCCCATGTAGAGAGTGTTACAGTAGTCCAGACGGGAATTCTATTCTATTCTATTCTATTCTATTCTATTCTATTCTATTCTATTCTATTCTATTCTATTCTATTCTATTCCTATTCTATTCCTATTCTAAATATCCTATCTCTACTGTACTCTACATATTATTATATTATATTATATTATATTATATTATATTATATTATATTATATTATATTATATTATATTATATTATATTATAATATTATATTATATTATATTATTATATTATATTATATTATATTATATTATTATATTATTATATTATATTATATTATATTATAATATTATATTATATTTATTATATTATATTATATTATATTATATTATATTATATTATATTATATTATTATATTATATTATATTATATTATATTATATTATATTATATTATATTATATTATATTATATTATATTATATTATATTATATTATATTATATTATATTTCTGAGAGAAGCAACCTGGAATTAAGGAGAAACGTCCTGACAGTGAGGACAATTAACTAGAGGAACAACTTGACACAAAGCCGAAGACACCAGCCTGAAGATGACGAGTGGGATCTCGTCGAAACATCGCCAAGATACTCTCAATCTTACACGGGAAAACACCCGAATACGCCAAGACTTGCATATATATATTCTTGAGGGAAACTCAAGTTGACAAAAAAACCAGCTGCAAATCTGCCCCCCTTTTCTTCCTCCCTTCGATGGGATTCGAAAAGTAAATTCTCAAGGAAGTTGGCCTCTGTAGAAAATTCAGATCAGAATTCCTGTTTGGCCTTGAAATTACTTTTGGAAGGAATTTTGAAAGTCTGCATTCTGACACTGTGTTTGTTATCCCAGAATAAACAGGACAATATTTGTCCTAGCAACCATCTCAATATTATTTATCACTTGCTGTTTGAAGAGGGGATTTTTGACATCTGCATTCAAGAGTTTGCATCGGGAAAGCACAGCTGCACATCCAAGAAACTGATTTTCCGGAGAATTTCCCCTGAATTGTTTATGGACATTTAGTAAGTTATTTGTTTCTGTTTTTGCTTTAGTTTCAGTCGCCTTTTGAGTGTCTGTTATTTTTTATTTTATTTTATTTTTTTTACTGATGGAAGATACTCTGGGTTAGGTCAGGTTTAGTGAACAATTTTAGGGAGAAATCCATTTTAGAGGTGCATTTAAAATCCTGGTAAGAGAATTTAAAAAAAATATGAAGTTTTAGAAATGCGGACTTTTCAGAAATGTTGACAATCATGGGCAAAAATGAAAATTTGGGAGAAAATATTCATTTGGCTACTACAACATAGGGACAGAATTTTCACTGCTAAGCAAGGTGATTGTTAAGTGAGTTGCGCCCAATCTTACGACTTATTCTGCCACAGTTGTAAAGTGAATCATATGGCCGTTAGGCAGATCCTGGTGGCATAGGAGACTAAAGTCTGTTATTAACATTCAGCTGCCTGCAATTACTGTAAGTTCGAATCTCACCAGGCTCCAGGTTGACTCAGCCTTCCATCCTTTCTAAGGTAGGTCAATTGAGGACCCAGTTTGTGAGGGCCATAAGCTGACTTCGTATAAAACACACAAAAGTATGAAGGCTATTGCTTAACGCATTGTAAGCCGCCCTGAGTCTCCGGAAAAGGGCGGCATATAAATCTAATTAATTAAAGAAAGAAAGAAAGAAAGAAAGAAAGAAAGAAAGAAAGAAAGAAAGAAAGAAAGAAAGAAAGAAAGAAAGAACATTCAGCTGCCTGCAATTACTGTAA
This sequence comes from Masticophis lateralis, assembly GCA_030761175.1. Taxonomy (NCBI): domain Eukaryota; kingdom Metazoa; phylum Chordata; class Lepidosauria; order Squamata; family Colubridae; genus Masticophis; species Masticophis lateralis. Next base: position 3,521,881 of record JAUDYJ010000006.1, on the reverse strand, counting down.
GTTCGAATCTCACCAGGCTCAAGGTTGACTCAGCCTTCCATCCTTTCTAAGGGAGGTCAAATGAAGACCCAGATAATGGGGGCAATAAGCTGACTTTGTATAAATATATACAAAAGTATGAAGGCTATTGCTTAACGCATTGTAAGCCGCCCTGAGTCTCCGGAGAAGGGCAGCATAGAAATCTAATTTAAAAAAAAAAATCCAACAACTTCCTCCATTGATTTTGTCAGAGTTGTAATTGCAAGTTACACTTTTTCTCAGGAGTGTTGTAACTTTGAACACTCAGTAAACAAAAGGTTGTAAGTCCAGGAGTATCTGAATGTGTATGGAGAGAGAAGACAGAGAGAGAGAGAGAGTTATGTGGGAGAGTAGCAATGTAGATGAGTTCCAATAGAAGAGAATATTTAAAGCTCAGGGTTCAAGAGTGGGAGGAGGAGGAGGAGGAGGAGGAGGAGGAGGTGGGGACTGTGGGCTCCTTGGTACTCTCTGAGCTCGGTAGTTTCCTTACAGACATTTCATCACCCAACTAGGTAACAGCTTCAATGCTAGAAGCAATGGGTTTTGCAGAGAGGAGGAGGAGGAGGAGGAAGGGGAGCGGAGGGAAAAGAAGGGGGAGGAGGAACAGGAAGAAGAGGAGGAGGAGGAGGAGAACTGTGGGGCCCTGGGTACTCTCTGAGCTTGGTAGTGTTCTTGTGGACATTTCATCACCCAACTAGGTAACAGCTTCAGTGCTAGAAGCAATGGGGTTTGCAGAGAGGAAAAGGAGGAAGGGGAGCGGAGGGAAGGGGGAAGAGGTGGAGGAAGAAGAGAAGGAGGAAGAGGAGGACAACTGTGGGGTCCTGGGTGCTCTCTGAGCTCGGTAATTTCCTTGCAGGCATTTCATCACCCAACTAGGTAACAGCATCAGTGCCAGAAGAAATAGGGGGTTGCTTTGCTCCCTGTTTATATACAACCTTGTCAGTAGTGGTGGTGGTTTGAGGAGGCTTTCCTCCTTGGGCAATTCCTTGAATGCAAACGATGGTTTCCTGCTTGACCCTTTTAGAAATAAAAAAAGTTAAAAAAAACACCAACCCAAAAGACAACACATCCTTCCTCTCTCCAGCAGCCAACACCCCAGATAACCCGGGATAATCTGGTTTACTGGTCTGAGAGCACGCAAGGACGACCCCGGGACTGAAGGCAACTCAGGATCCTGCCAAGCCCCGCTTGCACTGGATGCGCCCCCGTCCCCGCGTGAGCGCAACCCACGGAGCCCAAAGCAGCCGCCGCCGCCGCTCCTTGACACGCATCAGCCTCCCTCCGCGTGTCAAGGGAGGGTCGTCAGAACCCGGGTCCTTTGCAATCCCTCCCTTTCGCTGGGTCTCAGTCCCAGGGCGCAAGCAGCCCTCCGCCTTGCCTTCCCCAACCTGGCGCCCGCTGCAAAAGAGTGCAACGGGTGGGGTGGGATTCTCGCGCTGGAGACCCCCCCCCCCCGAGCCGCGCCAGCACCCGGGAATCGGGAGGGGGGGGGTCCGAAGAGGCCTCTCTGCCCACGCTCAGAGGGATTCCCCCGCGCCTCCTGCGCGCAATCCCCGCCCCGGGTGCAACTTGCAAAGCGAAAGAGAAAGCGGAGCTCCGCGCCCGAGAGCGCAGCGGCGGTTCGGTGACGGAAGGTGCCATGCTCCGTTGCGCTGCTGCGCTCCTCGGAGGTCCCGCGACCCCCGGGTTGGAGAAGGGTCCCGGGTCCCCGCTTGGCGCAACCGGGTCTTGGCTGCCCGGACTTTTGCTCCTGCTCCTTCTGGGGCTGTTCTTGGATCGGGCTGCGGCGGCGGCTGCTGCTGCTTCTCCAGCTGCTGTCTTCTCGGATCTGGGTCCCGGTAAGTGGGGCTCCGGGGCGTGTGCAGAATGCCACGGTCTCAGCGCCGGTGGGGTGGGGTGGGGTGGGGTGGGGCGGATCAGCCCGCAGCCGCTTTCCCAGCCAGCGGTCGGGCTGAGGTTGGATCGCGTGCCGGCTGGACGCTTGGACTCTGTTCCGGTGTCCTACCTGGCAAGGGTTCTATTCATTAATTTATTTTATGTATTTATTTAGTTACGTTTTTATCCCGCCTTTCTTCTCCCGTAGGACACAGGGCGGCATAAAAACACCCTACGCCGTAAATTGAAAAAAGTTTAAAAAGTGTGAAATAATTTGGCCCGCTTTTGTTAAAAAACCCCCCAACATTAAAATACCCAATTTTTTTTTGTAATTTGATTTATATGCCGCCCTTCGCCGGAGACTCAGGGGGGCTTGCAATGCGTTAAGCAATAGCCTTCATACTTTTGTATATTTTATACGAAGTCAGCTTATTGACCCCACAAACTGGGTCCTCAACTGACCTACCTTAGAAAGGATGGAAGGTTGAGTCAACCTGGAGCCTGGTGAGATTCGAACTTACAGTAATTGCAGACAGCTGGTGTTAATCACAATACTCTGCTGAGCCACCAGGCCCTTCCTTCCTTCCTTCCTCCCTCCCTCCCTCCCTTCTTTCTTTCTTTCTTTCTTTCTTTCTTTCTTTCTTTCTTTCGTTCTTTCTTTCTTTTTTAAATTAGATTTATATGCCGTCCTTCTCCGGAGACTCAGGGCAGTTTACAACACATTAAGCAATAGGCTTCATACTTTTGTATATAATTATACAAAGTCAGCTTATTGCCCCCACAACTGGGTCCTCAATTGACCTACCTTAGAAAGGATGGAAGGCTGAGTCAACCTTGAGCCTGGCGAGATTCGAACTTACAGGAATTGCAGACAAGCTTGGTGTCTTAGCCACTGAGCCACCTAGTCAGGCTACCTAGCCAGGGTGTTGTTGGGAGGACCGGTTTCGAACACCTGGCGAGGCCAGGTGAAAGATAGGTAGGAAGACAAGGATGTAAATTGGTAGTTACGGACGTGGCATTAAGTCAGGTTTTTTTTTTTCCAGGGCTGGTACCTTTGGTCGCTAAATGAATGATTGTTTTATTTTTAGTGACCGAAGGTACAGGCCCTGGAAAAAAGGGACTTACGCCACGTTCTCATACTTACGACCATCCCTTCAGTCAGGGGATCAAAAGTTCGATGCTTCGCAACAGACATATGGAGGTACACCTCGATTTACGACTACAATGGAGCCTGGCATTTCTGTTGTTAAGCGAGACATTTGTTAAGTGGGTTTTTTGTCCCGTTCTATGACCTTTCTTGTCACCGTTGTTAAGTGAGTCACTGCAGTTCTACAGTTAGGGACGCGGTTGTTAATTGAGACGGCTTTTCGGGAGGACGCTACGACCGTCATAAGTGCGAGGTGTCTGAATGCAAATCACGTGACCATGGAGGTGCTGCGATGGTCATAAGTCTGAAAAAGGGTCCTAAGTTTACTCTTTTCAGTGATGTTGCAACTTTGAATGGTCAGTAAGTGAACTGTTGTAAATCGAGGACTAGCTGTATTTGTGGGGATTGCAGTTTTTTGGGTCATGCGACTATCCCAGCCGGCTTCCACAAGAAACTTAGCCGGATTTGCTTAACAGCTGCTGCGATCTGCTTAATAACCATGGCAAAAAAAGCGCCATAAAATTGGGTATTGGACTCACTTTGTGCCTTCCTTAGCAATGGAAATTCTGGCCCCAAATTGCGGTCATAAGTCAAGGACTACCAATCGTCCAAGTGAGTCAAACCAGGACTGAGAAGAATTGCATTGTTAGAGACAGTCCTCGACTTGCAACCGTTCATTTAGTGACCGTTCCAAGTTACGACGGCACGGAAAAAGGTGACTTAGGACCGTGGGTTTCACACTTAACGACCGTTGCCGCATCCCCACGGTCAACGTGATCAAAATTCAAACGCTTGGTGACTGATTCATATTTATGACGGTGATTCCCTTTGGCAAACAGATTCACTTAACAACCATGTTACTCGCTTAACTAAACCGTGGCCAGAAAGGTCGTAGAGTTTGACAAAACTCACTTAACGAACAGAAATCTGGGGGGGGGCTCCCTTTGTGGTCATAAATCGAGGACTATCTGTACTTCCCAGGGGTCTGGATTCAAGATTCTCTTGTGACCTTCGGACCTCCATCCCTGGAGGTTTTTAAGAAGAGACTGGTCCCTTGTCTGAAATGGGGGTAGGGTCTCCTGCTGGGGTAGCTGGCTGGACTACAAGACCTCTAAAGTCCCCTCCAGCTCTCTTTTGATTTGATTCCTGTTCCTCAGCATGTTCTTGATCTCCCTGGCAGTTATGGGATGATGTCCGGGCATGCTTGAATTTGCGATCCAATTTTTTACACTCAGGACATTTCCAACAACGTGGTGCTCCAGGCCAAATTTCCTTTATCTTATTCGGGGCGTTTCGGTCTTTTTCTTCCCGCGAGATGCATGATTTACAGTCTCCCTCTCTTAAATTTCCTACCCTTCGTTTCCTCCCTCCGTTCTAGCCTAACCCTGTTTGAATATTTTTCCCCTCTCTTCCCAAAGATGAATCACCTCCTCCTAAATTCCAATCCGTTGTACGCTTGGCAAGAGTCCCTTTGTCGTCGGTACCATGTAGGAAACACGTCGGAATAAATTTAGATAATAATAGATTTATTGTGGCCTCTGGGTTTCCTTGGAATCTGTTGTACACCTTTGAAGATCTTGGTTGCTGAGGATTGTCTTGTTTTCCAGTGTTTTGTGATATGGACACATCCAGGGAAAACCCATTCTAAATGTGGGGTCCTTGAGCTTGGTGCTTTCCTTGCCAGACGTTTCGCGACCCAACTAGGGAACATCATCAATACTAGGAGGAGGAGGAGGATCAATTTCTGTTGATTTATAAGGCCTTTCTAACACTGATGATGTTATCTAGTTGGGTCATGAAATGTCTCCAAGAAAACCACCAAGCTCAGGGAGCATATTTCTTCACCTCCTCCTCCTCCTCGCTGCTGGCTAGGATTTCTGGGAGTCCTAGGATTTCTGGGATTTCTGGGAGTTGAAGTTTACCGATCTTAAAGTTGGATTCCCTTTTGTGAACTTCTGAAGCCAGATTCACTTAACAACCGTGTTACTAACTGAACCACTGCAGCGATTCACTTAACGACAGTGAGAAAAAGAAAGATCCTAAAATGGGGCAAAGCTCACTGAACATCTGTCTCTCTTACCAAGGGAAATTTAGGGGCCAATTGTATCTGTGCTAAATGCCTGGCCAATTTCCTTTTAAAACTAATCCAGAATTGAAACTGTTTTTTTTTAATTTCATAAAGTTTTTTATTTTATAACATATAAAAATTCCATTTTCAGTTAAACAGTGTGTTGTCTGGGTACAAGATTTCTGCCTAAGAGACAGATTACAAACAATATGAGGATGATTTTAAATGCACTGGAGAATTACGAAGCACATCCTGGAAAACAAATGGCGTTGATTTTCTTAGATGCGCAGAAAGCATTTGATAATGTAAAATGGCAATTTATATCATTACAACTCAAATCTATGGACTTTGGTGAGAGATTTATTAACATATATCACAAACGAACGGCAAAGGTGATGGGGATATGACAGAGGACTTTAATATAAAAAAAGGCACAAGACAAGGATATATCCATTATCCCCTTTGCTGTTTATATTGACATTTTTTTTAATTTGATTTATATGCCGCTCTTCTCCGGAGACTCAGGGCGTCTTACAATGCGTTAAACATTGAAAGTGTTAAATAGAAATATTAGACAAGACATAGAAATAAAAGGTATGGAAAAAAAAACAGTTGAAACTGTGTTATGGGCTTGCTAAGTAGTGGCCTTTATCCTGAAAATTCTGTCCATGCTCAAGAGCTGAGATTAAAGCATGAATTAATATTCAAGTTGTTTATAAATTCTTCCATGTTCTCGGTTGGGCAAGATTCTTTTAATCTTTAATCTTTTTCGCTCCGTGGGAAATGGGAGGTTCAAAAACCTTCAGAACCTTCCTTCCTTCCGTCCATTTCTTAGCTCTCCCTTTCCTTCCTTCCTTCTGTCCATTCTCATTCCTTCCTTCCTTCCTTCCTTCCTTCCTTCCTTCCTTCCTTCCCTTCTCATCTCTTTCTTCTCCCTCCCTCCTTTCCTCCCTTCCTTCTTCTCTTTTCTCCCTCCTGACCTTCCTTCCTTCCATCCATTTCTCATCTCTCCCCTTCCTTCCTTCCTTCCTTCCTTCCTTCCCTTCTCATTTCTTTCTCCTCCCTCCCTCCGTCCTTTCCTCCCTCCCTTCCTTTCTCTCTTTTCTCCCTCCCTCCCTCCCTTCCTTCCTTCCGTCCATTTCTCATCTCTCCCCTTCCTTCCTTCTGTCCATTCTCATCTCCTTCCTTCCTTCCTTCCTTCCCCTTCTCATTTCTTTCTCCTCCTTTCCTCCCTCCCTTCCTTTCTCTTTTTTCTCCCCCCTGACCTTCTTTCCTTCCCTTCTCTTCTCCTCCCTCCCTCCCTCTCTTTTCTCCCTCCCTCCCTTTCTTCCATCCATTCTCATCTCTCTCCTTCCTTCCTTATCTCTTTCTCCTTCCTCCCTCCTTCCCTCCCTCCCTCCTTTCCACTCTTTTCTCCCTCCTGTCCTTCCTTCCTTCCGTCCATTCTCATCTTTTTCTTTCTTTCCTTCCTTCCTTCCTTCCTTCCCTCCTTCCTTTCTTCCTTATCTCTTTCCCCTTCCTCCCTCCCTCCCTCCCTTCCATTCTTTTCTCCCTCCTGGCCTTCCTTCCTTCCTTCCCCTTCTCTTCTTGTTCCTAACACTGAGAGAGAAAAATCATCCCAAAGTTGCCACTCAATTTTGTGCCAAGCAGGGCTAAAATTCAACTGTTCTTATTCTGGTGTTTTCAGAACCTTGGCAGCTTTAAAATATGTGTACTTCAACTCCCAGAATTCCTCAGCTGTCAGGAAAGCCAGCTGGGTGCCTTTGGTCCAATCTACCAGGTGGCTGTGAGTTCTAGTCCTTCCCTAGGCACAAAACCCAGCTAGGTCCCTTTGGACCAATCACCAGGAGACGGTGAGTTCTAATCCCGCCCTAGGAATGAAAATTTGCTGGCTGTCTTTGAGCCAATCTCTTTCTCTCAGCCCAACCCACCTCACAGGGTTGTTGTGGGGAAAAATAGGAGGAAGAAGCAGTATTACATATGTTCGCTTGCTTGAGTAATAAAAGCGGGATTAAAATATAATCTAATAATAACCATCTCTTCTTTTCAATCCAGGAAGGTTACAAATAACACGAGGTTTTAAAACAGGATCGGATATTTTTTTAAAATGGATCGCAGCCGCTGAATTCAGCCTGTCTGGCAATCAAAATCAAAAGTTATTAATTCCTTATCACAAAAAGAGGCCCTGGCTTGTCATCGCAATGGGGGGGGGGTTAATAACCTTTGGAATTGTGAAGTGTCAAAGTCTTTTCTTTCTAGCAATTGAGAAAATCATAAATAATATTACCCAGTGAACATTAATATCTTCCACTATATTTTTAACCTGGTGCTGAAATGCACAAGCCGGAAGAGATTAGGAAGATTAGAAATTCAAAATTCCTTTTTTCTTTCTCTCTTTCTTTGTCTTCTTGCTTTCAAAGTCTTTCTAGAGACAAAAAAAAAATCTCCCTCCAGTTTGGGAAACTTTCCAATCCCGATACTCGCCGTCGTCTTACAACAGTTCATTGAGTGACCGTTCGAAGTGACAATGGCACTGAAAACGATCATGACTTATGACCGTTTTCCGCACTTACGACCGTTGCAGCATCCCCCTGGTCATGTGATCAAAAATTCAGCCTTTTGGCGAGGGGCTCCTATTTTATGACCGCTGCAGCATTCCCGACTTAACGACGACAGTTGAAAGTTACAATGGCACTGGAAATAGTGACTTTTGGCTGTTTTTCTCACTTAACGACCGTTGTAGCATCCCCATGGTCACGTGATCAAAAACCAGATGCTTGGCAACTACCTTGTATTTATGGCGGTCGCAATGTCCACGGGGATCTTAACAATGGCCACAGATTCGCTTAACAACTGTGTGACTAACAGCCGTGGCAAGGATGGTCGTAACATGGGTGAAAATTCACTTAGCAACTGTTTCGCTTTGGGTTTGATTGGGGTTGTAAGAGGAGGAAAAAGTTTAAACTTTTACAAACGGTAGGGAAGGTGGTGCTACTACATGAACTTGTGTTGGGAGTAAAAGCTGAGTAAAGCTGGGCTTCGTTGGTATTCCTTTTCTCTGTAAATGTGATTGTGAAATAAGAGAAAGTAAAACCACTTAATCATCATTATTATTAATATTACTATTTTGCGTTCTTTCCAAGAAAAGGTGAATCAGTTCATGTGATCAGGAAGATTCGAGATTTTTATCTCTGGTTTTTTATTTTCAGAGAGGGATGATAGTGTCTTGTTTTCATTTTGTCTGGAGCCCTGAGCTTTGCAAATCTAATTATTTTGGAAGTCTCGAATGACCATACCAGGCTCAAAGATTGTGGTCCATTTCTGGTGGAATTGAAGTAGGATGGAGAGCCCTCGATTTATCCATTTGTTTAGCAACTGTTGAAAAGTTACCACCATTCTGGAAAAAAAAGGGACTTAAAACGACCGTTCTCGCGCTTAGGATTTTTGCAGCCTTCTGGCAATTGATGCGATCAAAATTTGGGCATTTTATGCCAGTGAAATGTTAATACCGCTTTATAAGGCCTTGGTAAGGCCACACTTGGAATATTGCATCTAGTTTTGGTCGCCACGATGTAAAAAAGATGTTGGGAAAGAGTGTGGAAAAATTATTATTTTATATTTTATAATATTATACTATAATAATAATGCAATGCAAATTATTGTATTATTGTAATCATAGGTTAAATTTTAGGATGTTGAAAAAAGCAGAGATGAACATTTGCCATATTTTGAGTCAACCTGTCAGAAACGAGGCGATTGCAACACTGAGCTTACACTGCAGGGGTGTCGTAAACTTTTCTCTGTCAGCCTTGGATTCGAAAGCCCATCTTCTCTTGTTATTTAATGCTTCCGTTCCCAGCCTTGATTGCCTCCCCCTCCCAAGATTTTCTGGACTTAAAACGTTCAGAATTCACCGACTAAACTTTGTGGGCCTTGAAGCCAACAGAGACTCTGGAGACGTAGAGTTGTGCGGCATACACAACTCTACATCTCACTATCTCTCTTTGGGAAAGCTGAACAGAAAGCATCACAAATATTTAAGGATTAAATATTTTAAACATCCAGGCTCGATCCTCTGTCTGCACAATTGGCAGTTTCTAAAGGAAATGAGGTCATTTATAATCTCTCGATTATTCTACCTACAAGTCTGGCAATCTTCATATAAATTTGACGTCTCCTATCCTGGGAAAAAGATATATTTTTGCTTTCGAGCAAGTTTCTGAACAGGCTGAGACAATGCATTTAATCCTAGATAAGAGTCTGGTGGTGCAGTGGACTAAACTATTGCTGTTAAAGTAGTACTTAGCTGCCAGCTGCTTGCAATTACTGCGAGTTCAAATCTCACCAGGCTCAAGGTTGACTCAGCCTTCCATCCTTTTGAGGTTGGTAATTGAGGTATATACAAAAGTCTGAAGGCTACTGCTTAATGCATTGTAAGCCGCCCTGAGTCTCCGGAGAAGGACGGCATATATAAATCGAACTAATAAATAATAATAGTGTCCTCCTTGTGTTCCTAAGTATTAAAAGGTATTTGTAAAGGAATTGTGCAGGGAATTCTTGGGGGTCTCCAATTTGGGGTCCTTTTTACAGGTAGTCCTCGGTTTACGACCCACAAATGAGCCCCTAATCTCCGTTGCTAAGCAAAGCTAAGTTAAGTTTTAGGCTAAGTTTTAACATCTTTCTTGCCACCGTCGTTAAATGAATCACGGTGGTTCTTCAGGGAGTAACACGGTTGTGAAGTGAATCTGGCTTCCCCGTGGATCTTGCTTGTCCAGACGTCTTAAAAAGGGATCACGAGACCCCCTGGGACGCCGCAACCTGTCATAAATGTGAGTCGGTTGCCCAAGCATCCGAATTTTGATCACTCGAGGCTGCAACGGTCATAAGTGTGAAAAAGGGTCCTCAGTCATTTTTTTTCCAGTGCAGCTGTAACTTCAAATGGTCGCTAAATGAATCGATATAAATCGAGGACTGCCTGTACGTATTTGGGAAGTGGAAAGGCTGAAGGGGCCAAACGTTGATCCTGGAGCTGCTCGGAGCCCCCCAAGTCATCTGTTTCAACTCCCCAAATGTCCTAATGGTGCTGGAGAGCAGCTATAGCCAATCACTCAGAATAGAATTGGAAGGGACCTTGGAGGTCCTCTAGCCCAACCCTTCTCAACCAGGAGAGCCTTTACCATTCCAGACTAGTGGCTGTCCAGTCTCTTCTTAAAAACCTCCAGTGTTGAAGCGCCCACAATTTCTGGTGGCCAGCCGTTCCACTGGTTGATTGTCCTCCCTCTTTCGAAGTTTCTCCTTCATTCCAGGTTGCTTCTCTCCTTGATCCGTTTCCATCCGTTGCTTCTTGGCCTGCCCTCAGGGGCTTTGGGGAATAGGTGGAGCCCCCTCTTCTTGGGGGCAGCCCCTCAAATACTGGAAGACTGCTATCATGTCCCTCCCAGTCCTTCTTTTCTCTGGACTGGCCATGCCCAATTCCGTTCTTCATATGTATAAATTAGACTGTGTCATATATGCGGGTATGAGGGTATATGCATCTTCCTTCCTTCCTTCCTTCCTTCCTTCCTTCCTTCCTTCCTTCCTTCCTTCCTTCCTTCCTTCCCTTTTTCCTGCCTGCCTGCCTGCCTGCCTTCCTTTCTTTCCCTTCTTTCTTTCCTTCTTTCCCTCTTTGTTTCATTGTTTCTTTCTTCCTTCCTTCCTTCCTTTCTTTTCCTTCTTTCCTTCCTTCTCTCTTTGTTTCTTTGTTTGTTTCTTTGTTTGTTTCTTCCTGCCTGCCTGCCTTCCTTTCTTTCCCTTCCTTCCTTCCCTCTTTGTTTCTTTCTTTCTTCCTTCCTTCCTTCCCTCCTTCCTGCCTGCCTGCCTTCCTTTCTTTCCCTTCTTTCTTTCCTTCTTTCCCTCTTTGTTTCATTGTTTGTTCCTTCCTTCCTTCCTTCCTTCCTTCCTTTTCCTTCCTTCTCTTTCTTTCTTTCTTTCTTTCTTTCTTTCTTTCTTCCTTCCTTCCTTCCTTCCTTCCTTCCTTCCTTCCTTCCTTCCCTCCCTCCTTCCTTCCTTCCCTCCTTCCTGTCTGCCTGCCTTCCTTTCTTTCCCTTCCTTCCTTCCCTCTTTGTTTCTTTGTTTCTTTCTTTGCCTAGCTCAATCAGCTAGCTGATTTTCAGGCCTTTTGGGGCCACCAAAAGTCGGGAAGCAGACGGTTTCCGGCCTCCGGAGGGTCTCCGGGAGGGTAGGAAAGGCCATTTTTGCCCTCCCCAGGCTCCAGGAAAGCCTCTGGAGCCTGGGGAGGGCGAAAAAAGAGTCTACCAGGCCCACCGGTAGACACAAAAAGGTTAGCCATCACTGGTTTATCCATTGATAAAATGCATCCCATATCAAAAAATATTCAGTTTCTTCTTTATCCTTAACAGCGAGTGTTAATCTATCCATTTCTGCACATTCTAGTATTTTCTTAATTACATTCTCCTCTGACGGAATCTCATCATTTTTCCATTGCTGTTTAAATATAATTCTAGTTGCCTTTAGTATATGCAAAACCAGATATGTAGTCCTCTTAACATATTTTTCCAGTAGAATACCCAACAAAAATATCTTTGGTTTCAAATCTATGTGTTGTTTTATCATTTTTTCCAGCCACGTGTGTATTTTCGTCCAGTATTTTCTTGTTTTGGGGCATGTCCACCACATATGGTAGTATGAACCAGATGATTGATTACACTTCCAGCATTTAGCAGATCTGTGTTTATACTTTTTTTTGCCAGTCTTGCCGGTGCAAAATGCCATCTATAAAACATTTTATTCAGATTTTCTTTATATGCAGTTGACATAGTATTTGCATATAATATTTCTATCCCATAGTTTTTGCCATTTATCTAATTCTATTGCATATCCAAAGTTTTTAGCCCAGGCAATCGTTGTCTCCTTTACCTGCTCATTTTCAAGTTTAATATTTAATAGGTAACAATATAATTTCCTTATCAGTGTATCATCTGTTCCAGTTAATATCTGGTCCAGTTCTGTTAACTCTTTATTAAAACCATACGTTTTAGCATCCTTCTTGTAACGGGATTGTATCTGCAGAGGTGGGCGCCATGCAATGCCTGCCCCTTGGCTATTAAATTCCTGTTTAATTTTTAATTCCCCTATTTTGTCATCCAAAATATCTTTATATCTTACGGTTTTTTCCCATGTTAATAACATTAGGATATAACCAACGCCTCCATAGTGAAAAGCCAGATTGGTATTTTCAAATAGTGTTGTTCTTTTATTTTAAACCAGACTAATAACAATGCATTCCTAATAACAGTGTGTCTGAAAATAATTGTGTATTTTATTCTTCCCATACCATAAGAAGGCATGCCAGCCTGGTTGGAGGTCATGCCCTTCTAATGTTAATACTCTTGTGTGTCTCAAGCTTATTGTTTATTTAATTTATTTATTTAGTCAAGCATGTATTAGATAACAGATATAAGTATAAACATAGTTATGGATATGTATAAAAGGCAGTGGTGAAATCTAAAATTTGTTACTACCGGTTGTGTGGCTTGGTGGTGATGGGTAATGTGACTGGGTGGGCGTGGCCATTTTTTTTTACTTTTAAAACCATTTTTTCTACGTGTGTGTGTGTGTGTGTGTGTGTGTGTGTTTGTGTGTGTTTTCTGAGGTTTTCGCGGGTGTTTGTATGTAGGTCTTTGGTTATTTGGGTTTCCTCCCGTGTAACTAGCAATTAAAAGGAAGAAACGGCTGCGATCACACATTGCTCCTAGAAGCACGAAGCCGAAAGCACCAGCCTGAAGATGACGAATGAGACTTCGTTGAAACGTCGCCAAGACACTTCCAATTTTACGCGGGAGAAAACCCGAATAACCAAAGACCTACATATCCCTTCGTTTTATATCGGAAAGAATTTAACTGGGATAGGGAAAGGCAGAAGAAGTCATCTGCAACGAAATTTCATTTTAATATAATCGGTGTACGTTTAAAGCGACGATCAAGCTATTCTAAAAGTCTTCAATGTTTTTAGTCTCCCAGGCCTTTCAATCGTCTTAGTTCTTTGTTCAGGAGGCCACTGGACTTTCTTGTTGTTGTTGTTTTTTCTTTTGAGGACGATTCTCTTCTCATCCAAGAAGCTTCTTCAGTTCTGACTGGATAGTGGGGAATGGAAAGGATTCATATAAAAAAAAAAAAAACCCAGAAAGTGAAGTTGCCTCCTGAAAAAGCCCCTTTTTGGGGGGATAATGACGACCTGAATGACTAAGAGCATTTTAGTTGCTCTCCTCTGCAACTTTTCTGCAAAATCTCCCTTACAGTTGACCATAATTGGACATCCTCCTCTACCCATCCACGGTGGGGAGTGGGAATTTCTCACCTGCTTCCAGGGCCTGTCGTCCCCCCCCCCACACCCAGTAACCCCTCCCTTCCTCCCATCCCACCCTCTATTTCCAGCCCAGGAACTCCCCAGAACCTTTCCCCCCCCCCCCCAATTTCCAGCAGCAGGCAGGATAATCTGGGGATTAAATCAACCAGCGCATGACGTGATCTCCACATCTGAGGGCACTTTTTTACTTTCCTTTTTCCTGAAATGAAATAATTTCCTTGAAAGAAAGGAGAAAAAAAAACCCCTCTACACTCTTCTGCTTTCCTCTCTCACCCCACCCCACCCCACCCCCGGTTAAGTTCTTGCAAATATAAACAAAAAGATTTTTTTTTCCTCTTCTCCTTTTTCCTCAAAGAACATGTGATTTTAAGGAAACCGAGGCAGGGTTGCTAGACAGCTGCATGCCCTACCTCCTCCCTTCGTGCATTGATTTTCTCTCTCTCTCTCTCTCTCTCTCTCTCTCTCTCTCTCTCTCTCTCTCTCCCTGACTCCGTCCCTCACTCACGCGGGTGTCTTGAAGGCTGTCTGCCAACAGCTGCACGGAGAGTCCTCGATTTACAACGTCAGAGGAGCCCCGGATTTCCCTGGCTAAGCGAGATAATCATCAAGCAAGCTTGGCTGCATGTTGCAATCTCGCTTGCCGCCGTTGTTAAGTGAATCGCTGGGGCGGTTCAGTTAATAGCACGGTTGTTAAGCGAATCAGGCTTACCTCGTTGACTTGGCTTATTGGCAGGTTGCCGAAGGGGATCGCGTGACCCCGGGATGCTGCAACCATCGTAAATGTGAGTCAGTGGCAAAGAGTCTGAATTTTGTGAGCATGGGGAATGCTGTAATGGTTGTAAGCAATGGTTGTAAGCTGCTGCCAATTTGGGCGAACCTGTGGGCCCTGTCCACCTGCCGGATGCAATCCCGTCCTATATCACTATGTTTTTTGACACCATGAACTTGCACGGATGGTGCGTGCAAGCAAATTCCCGTGTTTTGTGACCCTGCACGCATGTGCGGACAGCGCGTGAGAGCGAATTCCCGTGTTTTGTGACACTGCACTCATGCGCAGATGGTGTGCGCGTGCTCACATTTCCGGTGCTGGGCGAACAGGTTGTGACGATATGTGACATCCACCTCTGGTTGTTAAGTCTGAAAAACGTTCATAAGTCACTTGTCCTCGATTTAACAACAGTTCGTTTAGGGACCGTTCCAAGTTACGACGGCACCAAAATCTTGAACGACGGGTAATTTTCTTCTGTCGGAAGAGGGGAGGGGGAGGAAAAGGCAAGAAATATAGAGAGCACCTTTGATGGAAAGGAACCTTGATTTAAACTGAAGTAGCCCACATTCAGAGCATGCATAATATTCCAAGTCCTTAAAAAATCACAAAGGCTGGGTGTGGGCACACGTGGTTAAATCTGCAAGGAACCTCACGGAGTTGATTATTAACTTTAAGGTTCCACATTGAGTAGATCCACCCGACAAACTCGTAGTCGGCATATTGCACAGTGGCAATGAAGCAAGCGACCTGCTTTTAATTTACTTTGCATAGCTGATTGTGTACGTTACTTCGACCGGTTGCTTGGCCATAAGGAGCCGAGCCACCTCTGCTGAGGTCAAGCAATACGGGTAGTCCTCAGTTTACAACCGTTCGTTTAGTGACCGGTTCAAAGTTACAATGGCCCTGGGGGGGGGGGGGAAAGTGACTTCAGACCGTTTTTTCGCACTTTTTTTTAAAAAAAATTGATTTATATGCCGCCCTTCTCCGGAGACTCAGGGCGGCTTACAATGCGTTAAGCAATAGCCTTCATACTTTGGTATATTTATATTTATACAAAGTCAGCTTATTGCCCCCAACAAACTGGGTCCTCAATTTACCCACCTTATAAAGGATGGAAGGCTGAGTCGACCTTGAGCCTGCCTGGGATTGAACTCGCAAGTAATTGCAGCAGCTGGATCTTAAATGCTGCCTTTGTAGGAGGCATTACTCCCCTACGCTACTCAGGCTTTGCAGCATCCCCTTAGTTCAATGATCAAAATTCAGATGCATGGCAACTGATTCACATTTATGACGGTTGCAGTCTCACCGGAGTTTACGCGATCTCCCTCTTGCCACCTTCCGGAAAGCAAAGTCAAGGGGGGAAAGTCAGATGCGCTGAACAGATGCGTGTGGCTAACAACGCCGGGGATTCGCTTAACGACGGCGGTAAGGAAGGTCGTAAAATGGGGCAAAGCTCACTTAACAGCTGTCTCGCTTAGCAACAGAAACGTTGGGCTCAATTGTGGTCATAAGTCGAGGACTGCCTGTAGCCCTTGGAAAGATAGGAAGGAAAGACTCCTGCTTAGGTTGAGTTTATTTCTTGATTCGGGGCTCAAGCGAGGTATAAACAGAATTGATTGATTTGATTTGATTTGATTACATTTCTATACTGCCCTTCTCCCGAAGGACTCGGGGTGGTGTACAATAAAAATCTAAATCTAAATATTTAGATTTAGATTTTATTCAATTTGTATACCGCCCTTCTCCTAGTGGACTCAGGGCGGTGCATAGCCAAGACCAAAACACATACCAATACAAAATTTTAAATTTTAAAAGAATTACATAACTTTGGCCCTAAATTTAAAAGATTCGAACTAAAATTTCAAAAAGCTAAAAGCTAAAATATTAAAACAAACCCAGCACAAAAATTAGAAACCATTAAAATAAAGTAGAACAATTGGCCGTTATTAAAACCCCTAGCTAAAACCCCATTAAAATCTATTAAAACCCATTAGAATTAATTTATTCGGACAGGCCGGCTTGATGGAACAATAGAGTCTTCAGAGCACAACGGAAGGCACAGAGGTCGGGGATCCTTCTTATATCCGGGGGCAGTTCATTCCAAAGGGCAGGAGCCCCAACAGAGAAGGCTCCCCCCTGCGGGCCGCCCGCCGACATTGTCTGGCCGACGGCACCCTGAGGAGGCCCTCTCTGTGAGAGCGTATCGGACGGTGGGAGGCATTCGGTGTTAGAAGTCGGTCCTGGAGGTATCCCGGTCCTAAGCCATGGAGCGCTTTGAAGATGGTGACTAGCATCTTGAAACGCACCCGGAAGACCACCGGGAGCCAGTGCAGCTCGTGCAAGAGAGGTGTTACACGGGAGCGACGAGTCGCTCCCATAACCACTCGCGCGGCCGCATTCTGGACCAGTTGGAGTCTCCGGGTGCTCCTCAAGGGGAGCCCCATGTAGAGAGCATTACAGTAGTCCAGACGGGAAGTGACAAGGGCGTGAGTGACTGTGCGTAAGGCGTCTCGATCCAGAATTAACAGAGTCGGAAGGGACCTTAGTCCAACCCTCTGCTCAAGGAGGAAACCCTATATTATTTCATAAAAATGATTGTCCAATCTTTTTTTAAAAGCCTCCAGTGATGGAGCAGCACACAGGAAGAAAGATTTTTTTAAAAAAAAAAAAAGGAAATCTCTATTTTGCAATTTCCCTTTAGCCACGCAATGCAGCTATATCTCCATTTCTGAGCTGGATAAAAACCTGAAACGAGGAAAGGTCTCTTTTAAGGATCTGCTTTTAGAGTCTGGGGGGTGAGAAGAAGAACAGATTACTTCGAAGGGGAAAGGAGATTTCTCACCAGAAGGGCTCCCAGGAGGAAGAAGGATGGCAAGGCTGCACACAACTTGCATGCTTTGGGGGCGTGTGACGTAAAACTCTCCTTTTGCTGAGATTTCTTCCCTGTCCCTTGGAGGAACTTCCTTCCGTCGCTGATCAGTTGTTAGAAACTAGCGATTGCAATCCCCGTAGTTGTGAAACAGGAAACACAGAATATTATCTTTTTTTCTTTTTTTAAAAAAAAGTTTTTCATAATGTATAAAAGAGCAGCAAAGCTGATTTAGCTTTAGATTTAACTTCCTAAAACCTCGGAAGAAGAGTTGCAGGAGAATTGGATATGACTAGTTGAATGAAAAGAAGGATTAGGGGTGGACTAAGATACAAACGTGGTTGGAAAAAATAACAAAGAGACATATTGACCTTCAACCAGAGATAGTTTTATTAAGGATTTTTTAAAAATTTGATTTATATGCCGCCCTTCCCCGGAGACTCAAGGCACCTTCCAATATGTTAAGCAATAGCCTTCATATTTTTGTATATTTATACAAAGTCAGCTTATTGCCCCCACAAACTGGGTCCTCATTTTACCTACCTTAGAAGGGATAGAAAGCTGAGTCAACCTTGAGCCTGGTGAGATTCGAACTTACAGTAATTGCAGACAGCTGGTGTTAATCACAATGCTTTAGTCTGCTGAGCCACCAGGCCCTTTTACCAGGGATTTTACCGGAGGCAATTAATAAAGAATTGCAATATTTAATTGTGAATATCTTAACAGCGGCTAGAATTGTATTTGCAAAAAACTGGAAAGGAGAGAAGCGAATGACCGCTGAAGAAATTATTAAGAAAATGTTGGATTGTGCTGAAATGAGTAGATTGACACTTGAAATAAGAGAACAGGAAGATAAACAATATTATTTGCTAGGGGAGCCATTTTATCAATGAATAATAAAGCATGGGGCTTTAATGATCAATGATAATAAAGCATGGGGATGAAATATTATATATGAAATGAAATTTGGATAGAATGTTTAAATATTTGTTTTCTGCTAGAGGAAAGAGCATTTGTCATATAATGAGACTGTGAAAATTATTTGAGAGCACAAAATGATTTTAACCTATCGAAAAACTGTCTGTGATTGTTTTGGAAGGATGATGTTTTTATGTTGTTTTTGTTTAAAAAAATAAAAAAAAATTGCAAAAAAAAGAAGAAGAAGAAGAAGGATTAGGAGTGACAGGATAGCATCTTCTGGTACTTGAGGGCAGGGGTGAAATCCAGCAGGTTCTGGAGAACTGGTAGCGGAAATTTTGAGTGGTTTGGAGAACCAGCAAATACCACCTCTGGCTGGCCCCAGAATGGGGTGGGAGTGGAGATTTTGCAGTATCCTTTCCCCAATAGCCACGCCCACCAAGCCATGCCCATAGAACCGGTAGTAAAAAAATTTGGATTTTACCACTGCTTGAGGGGCTGCCCTAAAGAAGTGGGGGTCAAGCAAGCTAACTAACTAACTAACTAACTAACAAGCCTAACTAACTAACTAACATAGGTTCATGATGGTGAACCTATGATGAGCATGCCAAAGGTAGCATGCAATGCCCTCTCTGTGGGGACACGAACTGTCATCCCAGTTCAGCTCTACTGCGCACCTCCCTCTGGCCAGCTGCTTCTCGGCTCTCTGCCACGGATGCACAGGGGGTGGGGCTTGTGCAGGGGGAGTGGCCATGCATGCGTAGAGGGGGCAGGGCACTGTGGGGGCGTGCGCGCATGTGGACGCAGACGGCATACGCGGGGGGGTGGGCCAAATGCGGGGAGATGTTTATGCAGCCCTAATTCATATAATGTACCTTTACAGGGAGGATACATGGGATGAGGGTGTGGCTAACTGATGAGGGCTTATAAGCCTGAAATAGATCTATCTTAGTCTCCCAATGGGCAGCAGAGGGTTTGGTGGTTGCCAGAAAAAAAAGCCTAGAAACTAGTGGATTGTGATTTCATTGAACTAGGGCTGCAGAAAAATCTTGGTTTACGTAGGAGAAGAACGGTTGCAGGAATTGGGTTTGGCCAGTCCAGAGAAAAGAAGGACTAAGGGGGACATGATAGCAGTCTTCCAATATTTGAGGGGCTGCCCCAAAGAAAAGGGAGTCAAGCTATTCTCCAAAGCATCTGAGGGCAGGAGAAGAAGCAATGGGTGGAAACTAATCAAGAAGAGAAGCAACTTAGAACTAAGGAGAAATTTCCTAACAGTGAGGACAATTAACCAGTGGAACAGGTGGCCACCAGAAATCGTGGGCGCATCACTGAAATGGTAGAGTTTTTTCTGCTTAAACAGGGGGCTTGTCTAGAAGACCTCCAAGGTCCCTTCCAATGCTTTTATTCTGCCTTAAAATAGGTTTTATATCTTCCACAGTGTTGGAGGTTAACCTCCGTGGAGAGATTACGTTCAAATCTCTCAGCCGCAGAAGTTCCGACCACACGAGCTAAATGAAAACAAATCATGTAAAACAACAAACAGTAATGAATAAACGAAATGATGAAAACAGTCAAAAGAAGGATAAAAGATAAAAGCAAAGACAACAAATAAAATAGCCATAAATAGCAGGAAATAGCGAAAATGATAAAATATGATAAATAGATAAAGAAAGGGAAATTCTGTGTAATTAGAAATCATATGTAATTAGAAATAGTTGTAACGAGAGGAAGTAATGAAAATAATGAAAAAGAATAGCTAAACCAAATAAAAAAAAATAATAGGAAAGAAACGTTAATAGATGAAATAATAAGAATACAAGATGAATGAGAATAAATAAATAATAAATAAATAAATAATAATAAATAAATAGGCAGTCCTCAATTTATGACCGCAATTGAGCCCAATATTTCTGTTGCTAAATGAGACAGTTGTTAAGTGAATTTTCCCCCATTTTGCAACATTTCTTGCCACGGCTGCAGTTGTTAAGTTAGTAACACGGTTGTTAAGTGAATCAGGCTTCCCCCTTTGCTTGTCCAAAGGTCGCAAAAGGGGATCACGTGACCGTCATAAATATGAGTCAGTCGCTAGGCGGCCGAATCTTGATCACGTGATCACAGGGATGCCGCAACAGTTGTACATGTGTTTTTCGGTGTCGTCGTAATTTAGAACGGTCACTAAAAGCATGGCTGTAAATTCGAGGACTACCTGTCAGGAAAATAATGGGAGACAATAAAGAAAAGAAGACCAGATCTATGAAAAATAATACAAGAAATTAAGACTAGATCTAAATTTGCCATGCCTTGAGACGATGCCCCCTTGTGGCCTTTGGCGGGAGCTCATTGTCAGAGTGCGCACAGAGTGACTATGTGAGATAATCCAGGAGCAAATACCGCAAACAGAGGTTTGTATTTAAATAGTGATTTTACCTACAAAGAATATATACATACACGTACTTTAGTCAGACCTCAAACAAAACAGCAATCAGCAATTACAGCAGGGAAGCACACACGGAGAGACAGATATGCCCCAACAGAGCCTCTTCTTATTACAGGCTCTTAAAGTGATACCAGCCAAAAACCTTCCTGACTCATTTTCCAGCATTACATCATCGTAGCAGTTGGTCAGCTCTTAAATCTTTACCCTGAGATCACCCCTATTTTTTCCCTGATGCAGGTAAATGCGGCACCCCCTGGCAGGTGGCGAATGCCCGCATCGCTTACGAGAACAGCAAGAAGCTGCGATATACCTGCCTGAAGAAATTCAAAAGGAAAGCTGGGACCTCTAGCCTCATCTTTTGTGAGCAAGACCCAACCACCCACGAGTATAGATGGAGTCGGCCACCGCTGGTTTGCATTGGTGAGTATTGTGGCCCTGGGCCAGGAGAACCCGTAGCAGCATCTCCAAGGTGGCTGGCTATGGAGGAGATCCTTAGAAAGTCAGATCACTGGAGGACATTGGGTTGAGAAAAGTGGTTGTAGACCAGGGGTCTCAGAACGTCGCAACTTTAAGCGTAGCTGGCTGGGGAATTCTGGGAGTCGAAGTCCACAAGCAGAGAAGAGCAACTAGGATGATTAAAGGCCCGGGGAGGGAGGGAGGGAGGGAGAGAGGAAGGAAGGAAGGAAGAAAGGAAGGAAGGAAGGAAGGAAGGAAGGAAGGGGAGAGATGAGAATGGACAGAAGGAAGGAAGGTCAGGAGGGAAGGAGGGAAGGAAGAAAGGCAAGAGAAATAGACAAGAGGAAGGAAGGAAGAGAAAGGAGAAGGAAAGAAAGGGAAGGAAAAAGGGGAATAGATACAAAGATAAATAGATGACAGAGAGAGAGAGAGATAATAAATAGATAGATATAGATGATAGATAAATAGAGAGAGAGAGATAATAGATTGATAGATGATAAAGATAGATGATAGATAGATAGATAGATAGATAGATAGATAGATAGATAGATAGATAGATAGATAGATAGATAGATAGATAATAGGTAGGTAGGTAGGTAGGTATAGATAATATAGCAAGGATAGATGCCAGTAGAGGATGGATGGATGGAGAGGAGGTGAAGAGAACGAGATAGAAGAATAACATTTAGCAGCTATGCTCCTACTGTTCTGGTTCCTTTTGAAATCTTCATTCTTTGTTGCTGCTTTCTTTAAAATATTCTATATTTCTGGAGGGTTTAATCAGAGAGGGCACTTCTGAGTTCATCCTAAACTTGTTTGACAACCAGCCAATCCTTGTCTCCTCTTTCCCTTTTGTTCCCACAAATACCCAGATCTGGAGAACACAGCCGACGGCGCCAGGCGAGGTAGGAGAGCTTGCCTTTCTGGCTTATTCCATGGGGAACCAGGGAGTGGGGAAGGGGTGGTGGTCTTTCTCTGGGACACCGGGTCAACCGTCAAACCTTTGGGACCATTAGGATGTTATTTCTGACAGTGAGAACAATTAACCAGGGGAACTCCTTGCCTCCAGAAGTTGTGGCTGCTTCATCTCTGGAGGTTCTTTAGAAGAGATTGTCTGAAATGGCATAGGGTTTTCTGCTCAAGGAATGGGGGTTGGACTAGAAGACCTCCAGGGTCCCTTCCAACTCTTGTTATTCCTAATATTCAATAATGTAGGTAGTCCTCGACTTACAACCATTCAGTTAGCGACCATTCAAAGTTACAACATCACTGAAAAAGAAGTGACTTACAACCAGTCCTCGCACTTACGACCGTCGCGGCATCCGCATGGTCACATGATCAAAATTCAGCCCCTTTGGCAACTGGCATGTACTTATGACAGTTGCGCTCTCTTGGGGTCATGTGATCCCCGTTTGCGATCTTCCCAGCCGGTTTCGGACAAGCGAAGACAAGTGGGGGAAGCCGGATTTGCTTAAGGACTGCATAATTCACTTAACAACGGTAGAGATTGGCTTAACAACTGTGCGCAAATGGGTCATAAAAATGGGCGCGACTCATTTAACGGCGTCCTTGCTTAGCCACGGAAATCCTGGTCCCAATTTTGTGGTTATTGGTTGAGGATTACCTGTTTTATGGTTCTTAATAACTATAGTAATCTGGAACTACGTGTTCTCATGTAAGTGTTTGTGTGCCTGTATGTTTTGCCAATTCAGAGTACAGTAATCAGATCATCACTAGGGCGCACAGACACACAGACATAAAGACACATATGGTATATACCGTATTTTTCGGACTATAAGACGCACCTAAATTTAGAAGAGGAAAACAACAACAAGAAGTTTTTTGGTCTCCCTTTTTTCGGGCCCGTTTTCGGCCCGTTTTCGGGCCTTTTTTTGGCCTGTTTTCTAGGCTTTTTTCAGCCCATTTTCTGGGCTTTTATTGGCCTATTTATGAGGCTTTCTTCAGCCCATTTTCTAGGCTTTTATTGCCTTATTTTTGAGGCTGTTTTTCGCCTGTTTTTGAGGCTTTTTTCAGCTTGTTTCCGAGGCTTTTTCGGCCTGTTTTTGAGGCTTTCTTCGGCCTGTTTTCTAGGCTTTTATTGGCCTATTTTTGAGGCTGTTTTCAGCCTGTTTTTGAGGGTTTTTTTCAGCCTGTTTTGAGGCTTTTTCAGCCTGTTTTTGAGGCTTTATTGGCCCATTTTCGGAGCTTTTTTCAGCCCATTTTCAAGGCTTTTTTCGGCCTGTTTTCGGAGCTCTATTTGACCTGTTTTTGAGGCTTTTTTCAGCCTGTTTTCAAGGATTTTTTCAGCCCATTTTGGGGGCTCTTTTTGGCCTGTTTTGGGGGCTTTTTTCAGCCTGTTTTCAAGGATTTTTTCAGCCCATTTTGGGGGCTCTTTTTGGCCTGTTTTGGGGGCTTTTTTCGGCCTGTTTTCAAGGATTTTTCGGCCTGTTTTTTTCTGAAAAACAAATATATAAATATATAACAAACATTCACACCTGGTTGTCCTTTTTAAAATTCTGCTTCTTTTTTTTCTTAATTAACTCTTTTTTTCTAAAACGAAAGAAGAAAAAAAACATCTCCTTTCCTTGTACCACGCCGCATAGACGTTGAAGCAAAGAGGTTAACTTAGATATTTTTCCCCCAATGAGACTTCTTGATGAAAAATATCCTAGCAATGTTGCCTAAAAAAATGAAATCATCTTCCATAAGAAAGGTGCTTTTTCAAAAGACAACTGGACTTTCTTGGTTTTGCTTGAAGATGTTTCACTTTTTATCGCAAGAAGCTTCTTCAGTTCTGATTGGATGGTGAAGAATGGAAGGATTTATCTTTCTTACAGTCATCTGGTAGTTCGTACTCTTTCTGAGAATCGTTGAGGCCACTTGGAGATTTGTTACTCAGGGTCACCTGAGTAACAAAAATGGACGTGGGACTTTCTTGGATCTGCTGAAAGGATTGCATTATAGACTGGAGATACGGCTGTTCAGTTTTGACATAGTTAGCCTCTTCGACCCCTCTTTCAAACCAGTGGTCCTCTCTGCCCAGAATGTGGACTTCAAGAGTGGCCTTTGTCTTTCAAATGCAGATGGACTGCTGAATCTTATCGTGGTTTGTTCTCCGACGTTGCGCCGTGCGTTTGTGAAATGGCTGTTTTGTTTTCCCAATGTACAGATCGGTATACGTCTCACTACAATGTCCTGTGTATATCAAATGCACAACATAGAAGAACAAACCCATCAGGGCAAGATTGTCCATCTGCATTGGAAAGACAAAGGCCACTCTTTTCAGGATGGTAAAGTCCACATTCTGGTCAGAGAGGAACGCTGGTTGAAAGAGGGGTCAGAGAGGCCAGACATGTCAAAATTGAGCAGACCTCTCTCGACAGAGGGGTATCTATCACCAGTCTACAACAAGTCCTTTCTGAAGTTCCAAGAAGGCTCCACATCCATTTGCACTATTCAGGTGACTCTGAGGGCACGGATAAAGCTCCAAATGGCCTCAGCAACTCTCAAGAGGAGTACTAACAACCAGATGACTGCAAGGAATATAAATCCTTCCATTTCCCATCATTCAGTCAGAACTGAAGAAGCTTCTTGGATGAGAAGCAAAATCAAGGAAGTCCAGTTGTCTGTCTTCTGAAAAAACTTCCTTTGGGATCATCCGTGACCTGGATGATCAAGAAGCTCTTCCATAATACTTGAGTCTAAACCATCTCGAGTTACTAACCTCTTAATTCTGTGTCTCGACTAAAATCACATCAGAATCTGCCCTCGGATGTGGCTAAGAATTTCTACTTCATCCCATATTTGTATAAGCAGAAACCGCCCGGCCTACACAGACCACAATGAGTACAAATCCAGCAAGCCTCTCTACACGTCTGTACGGAAGTCAGAGCAGCTCACCAGTAGTAGTGGAAACGTCACGTTTTACCAACACTCCGCGTAGGACAGCCAAGCCAACACTCGATAGCCTTGGGTCAACAGTGACAGCTACCCAAGAGGGTGGACGGGGCACAGTTTCCGAAAGCGTAACTCCTTCCCCGAGAACGACGCCATTTTCCCCAGGCGAAACTAGAAAGACGCAGTGGACGCCACGCCAAACTACGTCTGCGCCCTCCGAGGGACCCCCTGGGAATATCACAGACCCACCCGATAGGAGCGTTTTGCAGAAAATTACAGGTTTGTCCCAGGCATGGATACATGTTCCTAACAACAGCCTTCTTTAGTGTGTCCGCATTAACCCTTTGCGACTCGTCCTTGTTGGATGCTCCTCAGGTGGATGTGTTTCCCTTCACCTTGTTGTACCACTAAAAGAGAGTATTTGTAGCTCAGCTGTGGGGTCCTTGGTGCTCTCTGAGTTGGGAGACGTTTCATGACCCAATTAGGGAACATCATCAGTGCTAGAAGGGAGTGGGGTTTGTGGAGTGAAGGAGAAGGAAAAGGGGAAAAGGAGGAGGAGGAGGAGAAAGAGGGAGAAGGAGGAGATGGAGGAGAAGAAAGAGATGGAGGAGGAGGAGGAGGAAAAAGAGGGAGGAGCAGGAGATGGAGGCAAAAGATGGAGCAGGAGGAGGAAGAGGAGGAGATGGAGGAGAAAAAGATGGAGGAGGAGATGGAGGAGAAAGATGGAGCAGGAGGAGGAAGAGGAGGAGATGGAAGAGAGGGAGAAGGAGATGGGGAGAAGGAAAAAGTGGGAGGAGGAGGAGATGGAGGAGGAGGAAATGGAGCAGGAGGAGATGGAGAAAGAGATGGAGGAGCAGATGGGGAGAAGGAAAAAGTGGGAGGAGGAGGAGATGGAGGAGGAGATGGGGAGAAGAAAAAAGGAGCAGGAGGAGATGGAGGAGGAGGAGGAGATGGAGGAGGAGGAGGAGGAGGAGGAAGAGGAAGAGAAAGAGAACTGTGGGTCCTTGGTGCTCTCAACTTGATTATTTGTTTGCAGAGGTTTCATGACCCACCTAGGTAACATCCTCAGGGCTAGAAGGGAAAGCAGTTTGAGGAGTAGAAGAGGAAGTGAAAGAGGAGAAGAAGGAAGGAAGGAAGGAAGGAAGGGAAGGAAGAATCCGACTCATGAGTTAGTGGTCAAGTGTCCAAATTTTGATCATGTGACCATGGGGATTCTGTAACAGTCGTAAGTTTGAAAAACAGTCATGGTTCCTACTTATGACGGTTGCGGTGTCCCGGGGGTCATCGGATCCTCTTTTTATGACCTTCTGACAAGCAAAGTCAATGGGGAAGCCAGAGTCACTTCACAACCATGTGACTAATTTAACAACTGCACTGATTCACTTAACAATGGGGGCAAGACAGAGGGTAAAATAGGGCAAAACTCAACTGTCTCAGTTAACAACATAAAATTTTGGGTTCAATTGAGGTCATAAGTCGAGGAAAGAAACTTATCCTTGGAAAGAAGCTGGGAAAGTGGAGTGTCAGGATGAACTATGTTTTAGCTTCCTTCATTCCTTCCCCTCCCTCTTTCTCTCTTTCCTTCCTTCCTTCCTCCTTCCTTTCTTCCATCCTTCCTTCCTCCCTCCTTCCTTCCTTCCTTCCTTCCTTTCTCCTTCCTTCCTTCCTCCCTCCCTCCCTCCCTCCCTCCCTCCTTCCTTCCTTCCTTCCTTCCTTCCTTTCTCCTTCCTGGAGAAGCCCTGAGTGGCTTTGTGGAGAGGGGGGTGCTTCTCTTGTGGGAGGGCAGGCAAGGCACGGTGGGTCAACAAACTGGAAGGACAAAACATCAAAGCAGATTCCTGGGCCATCTCCAGGGATTTCTCAATTGCTCCATAATTCAAGATTGACATTCCAAATAAACTAAAGGGCAAGGCTGGAATTTTGCTTTCTTTCTTTCTTTCTTTCTTTCTTTCTTTCTTTCTTTCTTTCTTTCTTTCTTTCTTTCTTTCTTTCCTTCCTTCCTTTCTTCTTCCCTCCCTCCTCTCTTCCTTCCTTCCCTTTCCTCCCCTTCCCTGTTTCATCTCTCTCTTTTCTTTCTTTCCTTCCTTTCCTCCCTCCCTTCTTGCCTGACTTTGTTTTTCTTTCTTTCTTTCTTTCTTTCTTTCTTTCCCTCCCTCCCTCCCTCCCTCCCTCCCTCCCTCCCTCTCTTTCTTCTTTCCCTTTCCTCCCTCCCTGTTTCATCTCTATCTTTCCTTCCTTTCTTCCTTCCCTCCTTTCTTCCTTTCTTTCTTCCTCTTTCTTTTTTCTTTGTAACAGACTTCCTGTTCTTCAGACTTCTAGTCCAAACCCCTGCTTCTTTCCTTCCCGATCCCTTTTCCTCTTTCTTTCTTTCTCTTCTTTGTCTCTCTCTTTCTTTTTCTCTCTCTGTCTTTCTTTCTTTTCCTTCCCTTCCTTCCTCTCTCCTTTCTTCCCTCCCTCCCTCCCTCCCCCCCTTCTTCTGTTTCTTCTTTCTTTGTTATGGAATAATAGAGTTGGAAGGGATTTTGGAAGTCTATAAGTCCAAACCCCTGCTTCTCTCTTTTCCTCTCTCTCTCTCTCTCTCTCTCTCTCTCTCTCTCTCTCTCTCTTTCTTTCTTTCTTTCTTTTTCTGGTTGTATTTGATCAGAAAGATGCAGCCTCTACAGAAGAGGCTGCCAGTTTTCCAAGTTCTTCTCCATCCATGGAACTCACCCCAAAATGAACCTGGAAAGAGGCCCCTTCAAGTTGCCTCCTGGAAGATCGAAGGTCACGCTCGCTCTTCCCAGCTTTAGCATTTCAGCATTTATTCCTGAAATACAACGACATCCCTCAGGAAGGGATTTTTATTTCTTCATTCTCTAAGACAGATTGGTTAACTACGAGGGCTAGAAACTTAACCATTTAAAAGCTATTGTGGTACGGGTCTCCACGCCTTACGACCACAATTGGGGCTAGAATTTCCATTGTTAAGCGAGACAGTTGTTAAGTGAGTTTGCCCCGATTGTAGCTTTTTTTTTTTGCCAAGGTTTTTTAAGAAAATCACTGCCGTTGTTAAATGAATCACACAGTCGTTAAGTGAATCCAGCTTCTTCCAGGGACTTTGCTTGTCGGAAGGCAGCTGGGAAGGTCGCAAATGGAGATCACAAGACTCCGGGATGCGGCAACCAAATTTCGGTTGCCGAGCAACCAAATTTCGGTTGCCAAGCAACCAAATTTCGGTCATGTAACCATAGAAATATTTGTAAATCCAAGGACCGTTGTAAGTCTGTTTCTTCAGTGTCGTCGCAACTTTGAATGATTGTAAGTCGAGGACTGCCTGGATATCATAACACCAGCTTCTAACGTATAGGATGTTTTTTGCATTTGCTGCAAATAATAGCATCTCACAAACTAAACTGTGCTTCTGTTCGTCCGTGAAAAGAAAGAACCAGATGTTTTTATTCCTTAATATATTTTTTTTCCTTTCTTTCGCAGATTCTGTTTACTTCAGAGTTGGAGCCCCTTTTTTAGGTAAGGAAGGTTTCTGAATAATAAGAGGGTTTTTAGCAGCCATCCAGATGGAGTGGCCTGATCCAATCATTTTTAATTTAAAGAATTAATCATCGCAATCATCATCATCATCATCTAACGACCCCATAATCCCTTGCATCGGGGTGGAGTCTGGACAACTGAATGGAGCTAGAGTGTTTACTGGCCGGAGGCCTTTCCTGTTGCCAGTGTGAAGTTTTGTTCAGCAGATCTATTCTCAGTGTGCCCAGAGAGAGAGAGAGAGAGATCTGTCTCTGCCTAGGATTGAACTCACAGCCTGCTGATTGTGAGGCGAGAGCTCCTCCTCTAGGCCACTGCACCACAGTGCAGCGCACTAATTAATAATCACAATAATATATAATAATATATCAAAATAATCGTCAAAAACAGATTTTTTTTTTTACCCTCCGGGCAAAAGATTAGCCCCAGGAATGACCTGAGAGACTGTCAAAAAGAAAATTCAAAGCGGTTTGGCCACCACCTAGCCAAAGCCCTGTCCATTTTTAACATTTTTTTTTTTAAGGCTTTCGTTTGGCAATTCTGCTTCGCATCTGGATTTACGATTTTTTGGATCCCTGCTCTCAGACATTCCTCCTTTGTCTAAGCTAAATGGGATGGGGAGTTGTTGGTCCTTTGCCGAGTTTTATTTATTTACGTCAACGATTTTTTTTAATTTTAGAACTTTTTAGAACTGACGATTCACTTTCATTCACTTCTCTCTCTAATAGTGGTAATCCTATCAGCAGGATTCATGTACTACTGCTATTGCAGACGATCACGGTAAGCTCAGCTCTGTTCATTCTTAATGTTGGCAATAGGTTTAAAGCGGTTTTTCTCAAGGGTGGTCCCTTTTAAGATGCATGGACTTCGACTCCCAGAATTCCCCCGGGGTCTTCTCTAGATAAGACTCTATGGTTTCTGAAGCTCATTGGCTTTATGACAGTGTTTCTCAACCTGGGCCACTTTAAGATGGCTGGACTTCAACTCCCAGAATTCCCCCGGGTCTGGCTTCTCTAGATAAGACTCTATGGTTTCTGGAGTTTATTGGCTTTCTTTAACCGAAATTTTAAGACCACATTTCTCAACCTGGGCCACTTTAAGATGGCTGGACTTCAACTCCCAGAATTCCCCCGGATCAGGCTTCTCTAGATAAGACTCTGTGGTTTCTGAAGCTCATTCACTTTAAAACAATGTTTCTCAACCTGGGTCACTTTAAGATGGTTGGACTTCAACTCCTAGAATTCCCCAGCCAGCATGGTTGACTGGGGAATTCTGGGAGTTGAAGACTATGCTTCTTAAAGTGGCCACGCTTGAGAAAAATTGCTTTAAACTATATAGATCCCTTAGCTCAGTCTTTCCCAAACCCAGCTATATGGGGACCTTCCCTCGAATTCACACCATGTCCAATGTTTTTAATTGTATTATTGATTTTTAAAAAAAATGTTTAAAAAAAAGAATTTTAGGTCAGTCTGTCCAGCCTTGGCCACTTGAAGATCTGTGGACTTCAATTTCCAGAATTCCAGCTGGGGAATTCTGGGAGCTGAAGTCCACAAGTCTTCAAGTTGCCAAGTTGGATACCCCTATGTTAAATTCTCACTGTAGTTTTACTTTGTCATATTCCAGTTAAAAGCAAGAGATTGTTCTAACAGCTACCCAAATTGCAAAATATAATAAAGGGATTAAATTTATTAATTGAGCCAGCCTTAAATATCTTACCTGTCTTTTGACTGCCGCTGTCAGCATCTTCTTGACGTAAAATTGCCAACTTCGTGTGAATTAATGTCCTTTGCATCCCACAGTCATCCTTGGAGGCAGCCCAGGGTCCCTTCTGTGGAAGTGATCCCAATGGATCCCATGGGATCCGAAGAAGGAAGACCAGCATTGGCCGGCGATTCTTCAGATCCAGGACTGGTTAACGAAGAAGATCCGATGCTAACAGGATTACCTCCACCGGTTGAGTGATCCTGCTGGGCAAACCATCAAAGTTACTAGCTCTGGTAAAGAAATCCTAAGCACGATGTCCAGAGTCAGGGTGGACATGGTGTCTGTCCATCTCCTGTTGCAAAGCCTTAGGAAGCAAGCTGTATATCCCTTTGGGGCGCCTACACTTCTCCCCAACTTGTGGCGAGGAGAATCCAACAGGTGTATCTGTGTGAGAAGAAGCGGATCGTGAGAAGGGAGGAAGAAAAGAGAAGAACGTGTGAACGGGAGTTGGAAAGGACGAAGAAGCAACACCCTGGTGAGATCAACAGAGGCATACGTGGAGAAGAGAGGGTGAAGAAGAAGGGAGTAAGGGTAGAGGAAGCTTCAGCTGCAGTCGGTGGAAGAGACGTGAGGTGAGCTGAAATATATTGTACATTGGGGTCCTTGGTACTCTGCTCTCTGAGCTTGGCGGTTTCCTAGCAGACGTTTGAAGACCAAGCTAGCTAACATCATCACTGCTAGAAGGGAGGGAGGCTGGTAGAGTGGAGGAGGAAGAGGACTGTGGGGTCCTTGGTGCTCTCTGAGGTGGGTGATTTTCTCGGACACGTTTCATGACCCAACTAGATAACACTATCAGTGCTAGAAGGGAGGAGCGTTGCTGAGAGGAAGAAGAAGAGGAGAAGGAGGAAGAGGGAGTAGGGAGGAGAACTGTGGGGTCCTGGATGTTCTCAGAGCTTGGTGGCTTTCTTGCAGACATTTCATGACCCAACTAGGTAGCTTCATCAGTACAAATAAATAAAGGACATATGTTGATCGTATGAGTGGGGTTGCCTCAGATTCAAGACCTGTAAAGCAGTGGTGCTCAACAGTTGCAGTTTTGCAGACCAGCGGGAGGGAGGGGTAGAGGGGGTGGTTCCACACGAACGGCAGACGAGCGCGCACACAGGTCCATTTGCACACATGCACGCCGCTCACTGAAACGGAGCTGCACGCTTATTCTCCCTGCCGTTTCCGTGGCCCGGTTCCAAACCGGCAGTGGGCCGAGGTTTGGGGACCCCTAGTATAAATGCTATGAGCGAAAAGCAAGAAAGAATTGGCTGTTCGAGAGAGACTATTAGTCCATATGGACTCAGATTTATTACCACTTTTCTGTTGTGACCTAGGCCCAAGTAGTTATTACCAGACACAAATCCGTCCTAAACTAACATATTTTATTAGAACAGCTGAGAATTACTTAATTGTCAGCTTAGTCCAAATTAATTCCAAAACAAGTTCTTCAGAAACAATCCTTCAGCTTTATTGCCAACCTTTGTCTTCTTTGGCACCCTGCCAAAGGCTTTTCTTGGCAAAACCCCATGAAGTTCAGAAGCTGACAAGAAACAAATGTAGCAACGTTGCTTTCCTACAAAGAGCCCAAGAGCATTACTGCTCTTTTAAGCCTTCTGGAAGGGGCCAGTCATCTCCTGGCCTTACTCCCGAGTTGTCCCTTTTGCTTTAGCTGCTCTTGCCTTCTGGCAGCTCTTCGCATGTATGTACTAGGAACAGGCTCCTCCTCTTCCTCTGCCTCTCTGCTATCCGATTCTGGAGGCTCTGGAGTCCGCGCATCACTCCCAGATGGCCCTGGCCCCATCTCTGCCTCCGATGTAGAGCCCTCGTCCGGGCCTTCCCCAGACTCCAGGACTGGCCCATGTTCCTCCCCAGCCTCCTCACTGTCTTACTCCTCTGTCAGCTCTGCAGGCTGCTGGCGGACCACAACATTTTCCCACTTACGACCGTTGCAGCCTCCCCGTGGTCACTTGATCAAAATTCAGAGGCTGACTCAGATTTATGACAGTCGCACTGTCCCTGGGTCACATGATCCCCTTCTGCGACCTTCTGACGAGACAAGTCCACGGGGAAAGCCAGATTCACTTAACAACTCAGGCAAAAGAAGTCGTAAATTGGGGCAAAACATACTTGACAAAGGTCTCGCTTAGCGAAAGAAATTTTGGGCTCGGTTATGGTCGTAAGTTGAGGACTTATCTGTGTTTTCTGGGTTAAGCCCGTGGCAGCAAGACATCCGACCTCTATTTTAAGAAGAAAAATATCCCACTTGGGTCTCAAAAATCCATCTTGGCAGCTTTCCTTCTGCAGAAGCACCAAAAAAATTGCATCAGTGACTTGAAATGTTCTTTTTATTTCTCAGGGGAGTGGCCAGACCTTGGGTCCAGAACATTCTCTTGCCCTGTGTCTTTCGGGGCTACGAATCACCATCTTTCAGTTCCCAAGAAGCCAACAATTTCAAGTCATCTCAAGATGGATTTTTCCGGAGATCCAAGACCTCTGACCGTTTCGTGTTGGCAAGCAGGCAAGCTGACTTTCTGACTAAGTGGTAGATTTAAAATGTCGCAGAGTCACGTATTTGGAGAAGGAGAACCCAGGAACTTCTTAACGCCCACAGAGAGAAGATTCAGTCCATAGAATGACAGATTTTTAAAAAATCTGTCAATCAAGGAGAAACAAATTAAAAACGATTCACAGCCAGGAAGCTTGATCTCCAAAGCATTTGAAGGCAGAGTTTGGATGGATGGAAACTCATCAAGGAGAGAAGCAACCTCGAACCAAGGAGAAATTTCCTGAACAATGAATCAGTGGAACGGCTTGCCACCAGAAGTTGTGGGTGCTCCATCCCTGGAAGTTTTTAAGAGCTGTCTGGGGGCGGCATGGATTGGCGATGTGGTTAGATCCAGGAGGATCAGGAGCCAGCAGGATCAGAGAGCAATCTGGAGATCTGCTGAGCAAAGTTTTCGGAGAAGGGATCAGAAGTCACAAGCACAGAACGGCTAAGATCGCGAAAGTCCAGAAAATAGTTCTTTTTCGTGCATTCTTCTCCTTAGGAAAGAAGAATCCATGAGTCTGAGGAGAAGGGAAGGAACTTAACACCTAAGATACTACAAAAGCTCATTCTAAAATCCTCTGTACAGGCTTGCATGTGTATTCGTTGCTAAATCAAGGATGTTTATATATTAAATCATCTCTGTAAACAGAGCAGAACTGGGCATATCTATCTGGAAAAACAGTTCTCACTTTTGTTTCTCAGTAGTCCGTGGAAGATTTGGAGCAGATCCAGACACGAAGACGGGTTCCTAGTACACAAGGTAGTGTAATTTGAGGAAGTGAAAGACAGGATTTGCATCCAGAACTCTATGCAGGAAATTAGAGCAGCGTTAGAAGCTGATCTGAGTTCGAGACCAGCATGCCCATCCAGGAGCCAGAATCCTCGGTGCAGGTAGAGAGGACGCCACAGTATAATGGAAACCAGATGATGTTCCAATGGGGGAGAGGGACAGGAGGATGAGGATAAATGTGGGGTCCTTGGTTGTATTCTTACAGATGTTTCATTACTCAACTAGGTTACATTATCAGTGCTGGAAGGGAATGAGGTTTGCAAAGAGAAAGGATGGGGAGAGATTAGAAAGGGGTGTTGTCTAATAGAGCTTTTTTAAAAAATTAAGTGCATTTATTTATTTATTTATTCATTTTATTGGTTCGATTTTTTATGCCGCCCTTCTCCGGAGACTCAGGGTGGCTTACAACGCGTTAAGCAACAGCCTTCATACTTTTGTATATACCTGCTTAGTAGGGCTTTTTGGGCCCCCCCAAGTGGTGTTCTTTTTTATACAAAGTCATCTTATTGCCCCCACAATCCAGGTCCTCATTTTACCTACCTCAGAAGGATGGAAGGCTGAGTCAACCTTGAGCCTGGTGAGATTCGAACTTGCAGTAATTGCAGGCAGCTGGCAGCTAAGAGCTATTTAACAGCGCTTTAGTCCACTGCTTCACCAGGCTCCTTTATTTAATATTTTGAAGAATATAAGAGAACCAAAAAAATGAAAATAAGAACAATACAGGTATCGTAAAAAAAAGGCAAAAAACAGGATACAGGTAGTCCTTGATTTATGACCACAGTCGGGATAATGGATAATGGGACAAACCGTTCCCAAACTCTCTACCAGAAATTAGGCATTTTACTCCGAAATGTGCGATTCTGCTGTAGATTACTGAGCTGCCTGCACTTCAGAGGGTGGAAGAAAAATATTATTAGCCGTTGGACAAAAGCCAGGGAGAAAAGATAGAAACACATTAAAGAAAGAGAAAAGATGAAAGGACACAAGAAGAAACATAAATACAGGAAGTCCTTGATTTATATCAGTTCATTGAGTGATGGTTTGAAGAATGTGGCCTAGAGGGGGAGCTCTCACCTCACAATCCGGAGGCTGTGAGTTCGATCCTAGGTAGAGGCTGATTTTTCTCTTTCTGAGCACCATGAGAATATATCTGCCGAAAAGAAACTCCGTACTGGCAACAGGAAGGGCATCTGGCCAGTAAACACTCGCCTCCAGTCAGTTGCCCACAAGGGATTTTGGAGTCGTTAAAAGAGGAGGATGATTGAATTAACAGTTTGAAGTTACAATGGCAAAAAATAGTGACTTATGACCAGTTTTCATAGCTATGACCATTGCAGCCTCTCCAGGGTTTTGTGATCAAAATTCAGATGCCTGCCTACGGATTCATAGTTATGACAGTCCTGGGGTCACGCCATCCTCTTTTGCGACCTTCTGACCAGCAAAGTCCACAGGGAGCCCAGATTCACTGTAACAACCCTGTGACTCACTTAACAACGGCAATGATTCAGCTTAACCGCTGTGGCAAGGAAGGTTGAAAAATGGGGCAAAGCTCGCTTAACGGCTGTCTCGCTTAACCACAGATATGTTGGGCTCGATTGCGGTCGTAAGTTGAGGGCTCCCTGTAGGAGGAAAACTGTCCAGAGAAGAGTGTAAAAACTGTAAATAGAGAGAAAGAAGCTGGAAGGAGGGATTGCAATCTGACATGGTGAAAAAATATGTTTGAAATTGTACGCGGCTGTTTATAGTTTTTGAAAGCCAGGGTTGTATGTATGTATTAAATTTGTAAATAGAGAGGAGAAAAACAAGCTGCTGTCTCTGGGTTTATTTTATTTTATTTTTGGCCACTCTCCCACATCATCGTAAAAAGGAAAGATTCGCTTTATTTTGGAATAATGGAGAAGCATCAACATGGCTTTCTAATGAAGTAAGTTCTTGTCTGTTGGGTGCTCATCTCAAAACTCCCATTGGGAGACTAAGATAGATCTATTTCGGCCTTATAAGGCCTCATCAGTTAGCCACACCCTCATCTCATGTATCCTCCCTGTAAAGGTACAGTATTTGTTTTCTTTCCTTTTCGTAGGCTTTATGTGTATTTCTCTTTAGCCAGGTTCTTCCTACGCAAACCAAGATTTTTCTGCAGCCCTAGTTCAGTGAAATCACAATCCACTAGTTTCTAGGCATTTTTTCTGGCAACCAGCAAACCCTCTACTGCCCATTAGGAGACTAAAATAGATCTATTTCGGGCTTATAAACCCTCATCAGTTAGCCACACCCTCATCCCATGTATCCTCCCTGTAAAAGTACAGTATTGGTTTTCTTTCATTCCTTGGGATACATGAAAGATGCTAAATTATATGATTTTTATATGGAAAAGACCGAGTTGGATAGGATACCCACAGAAACAGATGATAATTTAATAAAAAAAAGTTTTATAATTGTTTACTTAGTATTGAATTAGAGGAGGAGCAAGTAAGAGGAAACAATGATAGCTTGGGGAAGAAATTTTGGATATTCAATTGATTTGGAAAAAGGGCAACAACTATGGGAAAGGAACTATAAATTAACGATGCCCACTGTATATAAGGAAAATCAATATAAAATGTTTTATAGATGGCACATGCCACCTGAGAAATTAGCAGAAATGTTTAAAGATAAATCAGCTAAATGTTGGAAGTGTCATCAACTTCCAGGATCATATTATCATAGGTGGTGGACATGTTTGAAAGCCCAAAACTATTGGAGTAAAATTAAGACATGGTTGGAGGAAATGATACATCATTGTATTGAATTTAAACCAGAGGTGTTCCTATTGGGTATCCTAACAGAAAAAACGAGTAAGGGAAATGCTTATTTGATAATTTTTTAAAATTTATTTATTTTTTTTTTTAAATTTGATTTATATGCCGCCCTTCTCCGGAGACGCTTACAATGCGTTAAGCAATAGCCTTCATACTTTTGTATATTTTATACAAAGTCAGCTTATTGCCCCCACAAATTGGGTCCTCATTTTACCTACCTTAGAAAGGATGGAAAGCTGAGTCAACCTTGAGCCTGGTGGGATTTGAACTTGCAGTAATTGCAGGCAGCTGAATATTAATAACAGTTAATAACACTGCTTTAGTCTGCTGAGCCACCAGAGTATTACATCATAATACATGTAATAACAGCTGCAAGGATTGTTTATGCACAAAATTGGAAAGCAGAGAAAATACCTTTGGAAGAAGGAGTACTAAAAACTAAATCCTAGACTGTGCTGAAATGAATAGATTGATGATAGAGTATTTTAAAATTTGGAATTATTTCTATTATTGGTTAGAGAAGAGATATAAATGATTTAAGTGTATAAGTATGTATAAATATGTGATGAGTTGCGCATTATTATAATAGTGACGATACTATGGATTGGATAAGGATCAAAATCAAAGAAATAATAACTATACAGAAGAAGAAAGAATTATGGAAGATTACACCGAGATGTCGCAGGGAAGAGATAATCGATGTATTAAATGTTTGTCCAAAAAATAAAAACTTTAAAAAGTGAAAAAAAAAAAAAAAGAAAAGAAATCATTTGGAAAGTGGCCCATGCGGTTTTAAAGGGGGAAAAAAATAGAGTCCTTTTTACTGCCAAGGGCCAGATAACAGAATAACAGAGTTGGAAGGGAACTTGGAGGTCTTCTAGTCCAACCCCTTGCTCAGGCAGGAATCGAGAAGGCCTTTGTAAGCTGAGAGTTTGGCAGCCCCAAGTTGATATTGGCTGAGCTTGGAAAAAAAATCGGCGGGATCAGATCCGGATCGTTGGATGGGAGGAGAGGGTGCAAAACTCCAGGGCTCTAAAGGCAACTGAGAAGTTAAAAGGAAAACTGTCCAGGAAGGACACCGCAATCAGTTGTGCTGCGGAGACTTCCGGGAGGCCTCCCAGAAATCAGCAGGAATCAAAATGGACTTTGAAATGTGTTTTAAAAAATCTGCTCAATGTGTAACTCTACAAAGGGATGGAGCAGTTCCAAAATAATTTTATGTCTGTGTAACACAATCTTCCCTTTTCTATCTCTCTCCTGCCATCTAGTGGCCAATGGATTCTGGCCAATGGATTCTGAATTTGTCCATGCAGTGTGTGTGTTATCTGTCCCAGCCATCCAACCATCCACTCTATTATATATAATTGTCTGTCTATCATCTATCATCTATCTCTACCTATCATCCATCCATCCATCCATCTATCCATCCATCCATCCATCCATCCATCCACTATTACCTATGTCTATCATCTATCTCTATTATCTATCTAGCTAGATAGCTATATCCATCTATCTATCTATCTATCTATCTATCTATCTATCTATCTATCTATCTATCTATCTCCATCCATCCATCTATCCATCCATCTATATCTATCTATCTACCCTAGCTAGCTAGCTATATCCATCCATTCATCCATCTATCTATCTATCTATCTATCTATCTATCTATCTATCTATCTATCTATCCTTTCTTTCTTTCTTTCTTTCTTTCTTTCTTTCTTTCTTTCTTTCTTTCTTTCTTTCTTTCTTTCTTTCTTTCATCTCTATCATCCGTCCATCCATCCAGATTTCATGAAAAAGGAACTCATCGTACCATCGTGATTCGCATCCATTACTGGTTTACTTTTTTGATGGTCAGGTTCATTCATAATAATATAAAGCAAGCCCAGTGTCAACTTGCAAAGCTTTCAAGCTGCCATGAGCAGGAGGGAGGCTCATGAATTAACTGGGGCATCTTTCGGAAACTTCACACCCAGTACACGTCCCACCAGAACAATTTTTATTACGAACACACTGAAGACAAAATGACTGCAAACATGTGATCCTTCCTTCCTTCCTTCAAGAACTCAAGTCTCCAAGGAGGATGCAAACCATGGAGGGAACCTCAATGTTTTCTGGGGGGCTGGCTGTGACCTGCTCCATCATAGATAATCCTGTGAGCTGTGCAATGGGTCCAAGTCTCCGCACTGCACAAGGACAAAATAAGCCCTTGAGGATTTTGTTGCCGTCCGTCTGCCAGAAAGGAGAGGGAGGGAGGGAGGGAGAGAGAGAGAAGTGAGATTAGCAAGACCACCAGCATTCGTTGAACATGGCTCTAAATAGCATTGTCCTGATCCTGGAATAGCTAAGAATATTTGTTGCTGAAGGTTAAACTGTGGGGTTTTTGGTGGTTTTCTTGCAGATGTTTCATGACCCAACTAGGTAACATCATCAGTGCTAGATGTTTTGCCGAGACAAAGAGGAGAAGAAGGAAGGAAGGAAGAGGAGAATAAGAGAAAGAAGCCCCTTCTTTGGGGCAGCCCCTTAACTATAGGAATTCTGCTACCATGCCCCCCCAGTCCTTCTTTTCTCTAGACTGGCCAAACCCAAATCCTACAACCGTTCTTCCTATGTTTTAGTCTCCAGGCCTTTCATCATTTTATAGTTGCTCTTCTTTGCCCCTTTTTCAAAGTCTCCACATCGTTTTTTGTAACAGGGTGACCAAAACTGGATGCAGGATCCCAGGTGTGGCTTTACCAGATTATATTCCTGGGCTATTAATTCATTATTTATTTAATAATTTCCAAATATGTATAATTTTATTTACAAGTTTATTTGCTTACGTTATTGTTTCACTTTTAATAATTTTATTCATTCATAATGGATGTGCTTGCATCGTTCGTGTAGCTCTATATTTTATTTTTAATTTTAAATTTCATTTAGGGATGGAAAAAAATCAAAAAAGAGGAGATGCCATTTCAACGATAAATTGAATAAGGAATTTCCATTCCTCATATCAAAGAAGGATAACATTGTTTTCTGCAATATTTGCAGCGGAGAATTTTGTATTGCAGTTGGGGGGCAGAGCAGCTATTATGAAACATTTGACCACCAAGAAACATAAGCAATCATCAGATGCATCTGCTTCTAGTTGTAAAGTAACAATTTTTTAAAAAAACTTGAAATTATTCTGAAGATGAAAAACAGTTAGCTGCAATGGAGGGAACATTTGCATTTCATACCATAATTCACAATCAAAGTTTTCGTAGTATGGATTGTACAACTGAATTATTAAAATGCTAAATTTTCATGCGCCAGGACAAAATGCAAAGCTATTATTAAATCAGTATTTAAAAATCGTTGACAAAATACTTACAGAAGATTTGAAAATTGCAGCATTTGTAACGGTTTTATCTGATGCATCCAATCACAATGAAACTAAATTGCATCCAATTCTAGTAAGTAAGGTATTTTAATGTTACCAAGGGCATTCAAGTAAAAATTTTAAATTTAGAATCCATTTGAGGGCGAAACTGCTGAAATTTTGTCAAACCATCTATACAGAGTAATAAATGAAAACAATTTACAATCCAAAAGTTGTTGCACTAAACAGCTGATTAAGGCAAACATGAATTTTGGTGGGCGAAGATGCAAAGGGGTGAATAACATGTATGTAAAATTACAAGATTTACTCCAAAAGAAAATACTAGGAATAAGTTGTAATGCACATATTTTGTCAAATGCAATAAACACGGAGTCATGTGCCATGCCAATTGATGTAGAAGTAATAACTATAATTTATTTGTATTTTAGGCATTTTACCGTTCGCGTGGCTACTTCAAAACAATTTTGTGCAGAAGCGAATGTTCAATGCAAAAACCTTTTAGGATATTCAAAAATTAGATGGTTTGTTCTAACACCTGCTATAGAGCGTGTTCTACTGTTATGGAGTGAAGTGACCAAACAACATCCCTAGGTCAGCCAGAGAGAGAGTTTATTTGCACAAGACTCAAGCTAGATTCCCATCTTAGCTTTGAGTGAAGAGTCCATGATTACATGACAATTTTTATACTTTTCTAAACAAAGGATTCTGCTAACACAGCAACTTTCCATATATGGTTAACATACATTTGTTATATTTAATTGACATTTCCTTATTACTAAAGTTTTACATTATCCTTGCCAAACAATTATTCCGTGATAAATGACTTCCCGCCCAGGTGGTTATTTTTGGCCTAATCATCTTTAACTATATTTCATTAGGATGCTCCTTTTCTTCTGACAAGTTAGGGGGCCTCTTAGAGTATCAAAGGATTTTAAGCTGAGCTTGGACATTTTCTAACCGGATGCATATCCTGCTTTCAGAATATAGTTGCGTTTAGAATATAGTGAATAGAAAGTTATCCAGTGGTCATCTAGCAGATCCCGCTTTCTCTACTTTACTACAATTATTTGAGCCTCCCCGTTCATATTTTTTAAGTTTAGACAAATGTCCTAAAATCCTGGAATCGTTTTTCAATCATGAAGTATCTGAGATATTAATGTACATAATCAAGCATCTATTTTTTTCACAAAACGATTCAAAAGGTTGACGGTGAACACACTTCAGCTACAGAAGTTAGTCTTATTTTGAATGACTTTATCCTTCAATAGAAAACTCGATTTGAAGAAAAATTTCTTCCTTTAGTTATAAAAAGAAAATTGTGATGCTTAAGAGGAATCAAGTCCGGGCATAAACGGAAAAGTTTATCCAAGAAGTGCAGAATTTTTAGCAAACATGTTTTCAATAGATCGAAGAATGGTCTGAAACAAACACCACAGGAAATAATAATAATAATAATAATAATAATAATAATAATAATAATAATAATAATTTTATTTCTTTATAAAATTCTATAAGTTTTCAATGGTGTTTTTTGACTTCATCGCAAGTATATTGGACAGATATTGAATCTTGTGTTGAGTTTTTATCTAAAGAAATGCCAGACATTAAAATAGACGGCAATTGTCTCTTTGAAGAAATTAGAAGACTGAATGTATTTTTAAATTCTGAAAAATTAATACGATGGGAAAATAAACAGGTTGAAATCGATAAAAGACAGGTGGAAATATTCAGCCATTTCAAAAATGAACATATTCCATGTGAAAATTTATTTATTCTTGTCCAATTTACGTTGTGCTGCCCTGGAACTAATGCAGCAGTTGAAAGGGGTTTTTTTTTTTCAATTGCTAATGATTTTTGGAAAAGTGAGAAATGGAGATTGAATGTTGATATTCTAGCTGCAGCACTTGCCGTAAAATTCAAGATGGATATTCCTTGTTCAGATATTTCCAATGTATTGTTAGAAAATGATACACTGACAAAACATATTCATTCAATGGAAAAGTACTCATTTAAATAAGAATTAATAGGCATGTAAACATAATTACAATATAAAATGTTATTGTTACAAATATTTTTTTATTATGCATTTATCATATTATAGTGTATTCTGTATTATTGTTGCAATGAATAAAATGTTTCTTTTATTTACAATATTTTTTTCTTAAATTTATTTGTCCTCTTTCTCATTGTAAAAAAGTTGGTCACCTTACTAGAGAACCTGAGGGGAAAAAAGGCCTAAAAAGCCTGAGGGAGCAAAGGGCCTAAAAAGCCTGAGGGAAAGAAGAGCCTAAAAAGCCTGAAAGAGAAAAGGGCCTAAAAAGCCTGAGGGAGCAAAGGGCCTAAAAAGCCTGAGGGAAAGAAGAGCCTAAAAAGCCTGAGGGAGAAAAGGGCCTAAAAAGCCTGAGGGAAAGAAGGGCCTAAAAAGCCTGAGGGAGAAAAGGGCCTAGAGAGCCTGAGGGAGTGAAGGGGTTAGAGAACCTGTGGGAGAGAAGGGCCTAGAAA
The DNA here is from genome assembly GCA_030761175.1 of Masticophis lateralis. NCBI lineage: Eukaryota > Metazoa > Chordata > Lepidosauria > Squamata > Colubridae > Masticophis > Masticophis lateralis. The sequence continues at coordinate 3,479,780 of JAUDYJ010000006.1, read as the reverse complement.
GCCTGAGGGAAAGAAGGGCCTAAAAAGCCTGAGGGAAAGAAGAGCCTAAAAAGCCTGAGGGAGAAAAGGGCCTAGAGAGCCTGAGGGAGCGAAGGGGCTAGAGAGCCTGTGGGAGAGAAGGGCCTAAAAAGCCTGAGGGAAAGAAGGGCCTAGAGAGCCTGAGGGAGGGAAGGGCCTAAAAAGCCTAAGGGAAAGAAGGGCTGCCTGAGGGAGCGAAGGGCCTAAAAAGCCTGAGGGAGAAAAGGGCCTAGAGAGCCTGAGGGAGTGAAGGGGTTAGAGAACCTGTGGGAGAGAAGGGCCTAGAAAGCCTGAGGGAAAGAAGGGCCTAAAAAGCCTGAGGGAAAGAAGAGCCTAAAAAGCCTGAGGGAGAAAAGGGCCTAGAGAGCCTGAGGGAGCGAAGGGGCTAGAGAGCCTGTGGGAGAGAAGGGCCTAAAAAGCCTGAGGGAAAGAAGGGCCTAGAGAGCCTGAGGGAGGGAAGGGCCTAAAAAGCCTAAGGGAAAGAAGGGCTGCCTGAGGGAGCAAAGGGCCTAAAAAGCCTGAGGGAGCAAAGGGCCTAAAAACCTGAGGGAAAGAAGGGCCTAAAAAGCCTGAGGGAGAAAAGGGCCTAGAGAACCTGTGGGAGAGAAGGGCCTAGAAAGCCTGAGGGAAAGAAGGGCCTAAAAAGCCTGAGGGGAAAGAAGGGCTTAGAGAGCCTGAGAGAGCGAAGGGGCTAGAAAGCCTGAGGGAGAGAAGAGCCTATAAAGCCTCAGGGAGAGAAGGGGAGAGGAGAGGCCAATCGTAACTACTCATTAATTTTCAAACTGTGTCAATCTATCAAGCCCGATCACATAGTTTCGTAGCGGAGCACGGATATTCAGCTAGTCATATTCTAAAGCAAGCCCAGTACACGTTCCACCGGAACAATTTTTATTACAAACACACTAAAGACAATATGACTGCAAATGTCACTTTGTTCCTGAAGAACAAACGAGAAGGGACGAAAGAGACATTGGAAAGAGACGGAGGGTTTCCTTTTCTTTCAAGGCACAACAATTTGGGAAAAATTACCCTTTCCTTTTTGCAAAAAGTTAAAAAAAAAACTTCATTATATAAAAAATGCAGCCCCTGGACCCTGCCATTAGTGCAAGGCTGCTAGAGTGGCTTAAATCTATAAAAACTTTGCAAGATATAAAAAAAACTCAGATTTTTTTGGAGTTTTAAGAGCACCAGCATTGAAACAGCCTCTCTCACAATGGAAGACCATGAAGAGAACCAGAAATAAAACTTTATATCTTTTCTATTGTTCTTTCAGGACACAGCATGGAAAGCCAGTGGGTGATAAGTGAGCCTAAAAACCCACCAGAATTCAAGGTCTGATCAGTTAAATCTACAGGCAGTCCCTGACTTAAAACGGTTCATTTAGTGACTGTTCAAAGTGGTGTGGTGGCCCAGAGGTGGAGCTCTCGCCTCACAATCAGGAGGCTGTGAGTTCGATCCTAGGTAGAGGCAGATATTTCTCTCTCTGGGTACAATGTGAATAGATCTGCCGAACAAAACTCTGCATTGGCAACAGGAAAGGCATCCGGCCATTAAAACACTCTGCTAGTTCCATTCAGTTGCTCAGACTCTGCAAGAGATTACGGGGTCATTCAAAGAGGATGATTTAGTGACTGTTCCAAGTTACAACGGCACTGACAAAAAAAGTGATAATGATTGTTTTTCACACCACACAGTTGCGGCATCTCAGTGGTGACGTGATCAGAATTCAGATGCTTGGCAGCCGACTCATATTTATGACAGTCGTAAGTATCCCATGGTCATGTGACCCTCTTTAGTGACGTTCTGACAAGCAAAGCCCATGAGGAAGCCAGATTTCATTTTACTGAACACCGGCGGTGATTCACTTTACAACTCAGAAGAAAGGTCGTAAAAAGGGGTCAAAATTACTTAACATCTGTCTCGCTCGGCAACAGAAACCTGGCGTTTGGTTGTGGTGGTGGACTCTTTATCGAGTCCTTTTTTACCATTTTTTTGCCTTGCTTTCTTTTTCTTGAAAAACACCCAGTGCAATTTCTTTTCTTTTTTGAGGAACTCAAAAGGCTTCGAGGAGGATATGGACCATAGAGGGAACCTCAATGTTTTCTGGGGGACTGGTTGTGCCCAGCTCCAAAGTGGGCGATCCTGTGAGCTGTGCAATGGGTCCAAGTCTCCACACTGCGCAAGAAGGACAAAGTAACCCCTCGGGGATTCTGGTGCCGTCCGTCTGCCAGAAAGAAGTTGAGAGAGAGAGAGAGAGAGAGAAAAAAGTGAGGTTAGCAAGACTACCAGCATTTGTGGAACATGGCTCTAAATAGCATCGTCCTATTCCTGGAGCAGCTAAGAATATTTGTTGCTGAAAGGGGTCCTTGATGGATTTATTGCAGATGTTTCATGACCCAACTACGTAACATCATCAGTGCTACAAGGGAAGGGTGTTGCCGAGACAAAGAGGAGAAGAAGGAAGGAAGGAAAAGGAAGCGGAGGAGGAGAACTGCAGGGTCTTTGGTGGTCTCTGAGCTTGGTGGTTTTCTTGCAAATGTTCCATGACCCAACTAGGGAACAAGGTGTTGGTTATTACCTTTAAAACCCTACATGGCTCAGGGCCAGGTTATCTTCGAGACCGCCTTCTACCGCATAGCTCCCAGCAACCGGGAAGATCCCACAGAGTTGGTCTCCTCCAGATCCCGTCAGCTAAACAGTGCCGGCTGGCAGGCCCATGGGGGAGGGCCTTCTCTGTGGCTGCTCCGGCTCTCCAGTACCTCCTGAGATCCGGACCATCCCCACCCTATTGGCCTTCCGGAAAGCGGTGAAGACCTGGTTTTTCCGGCAGGCCTGGGGCCGTTGATCTGGCAGTTGCGATCTGGCGAGATCCGGCCATGAATGGTGTGAATGGGTTTTAATTGTTTTTAATGTTTTAATTTTTAACGTTTTTATATATGGTTTTTAAATGCATTGTAAGCCACCTTGAGTCTTCGAAGAAAGGCGGCATACAAGTTGAACAAATAAATAAAATAAATAAACATCATCAGTGCTAGAAGGGAGAGGGGTTTGTGGAGTGGAGGAGGAGGAGGAGGAGGAGGAGGAAAACATGGGGCTTTTGATAGTTTCTGAGCTTGGTTGTTTTCTTGCAGATGTTTCATGACCCAGGTAGGGAACATCATCAGTGCTAGAAGGAGGAGGAGAAGTAGAAGAAGATGAAGAAGAAGGAGAAACAGGAAACGGAGAAGAAGAAAAAAGGACAAGGAGACAAGGAGGAGAATGATGACTGTGGGGTCCCTGATGATCTCTGAGCTTGATGGTTTTCTTGTAGATGTTTCATGACCCAACTGTGTAACATTCATCAGTGCTAGAAAGGAGTGGGAATTGCACAGAGGGAGGAAGAGGAGGAGGAGGAGCTCAAGGTCCATTGGTTGAAGAAACTGTTCCTCTCCATAAATTTCATCCAAACATTTTTCTCCCAGAACAACCACAAACGAAAGGAAGATGAGAAGATGAGAAAGAAGCCCCTTCTTTGGGACAGTCCCTCAAATACCGGAATGCCTGTTATCATGTCCCCTGCTAGTCCTCCTTTTCTCTAGACTGGCCAAACCCAAATCCTGCAACCGTTCTTCTTATGTTTTGGTCTCCAGGCCTTTCATCATCTTACTTGCTCTTCTCTGAACTTTTTCCAAAGTCTCCACATCTTTTTTTTGTAATGGGGTGACCAAAACTGGATGCAGCATTCCAGGTGTGGCCTTACTAGACTATATTCCTGAGCCACTTGCTTACTAAGCCAAGATACGTACGTAAACAAAATTCATCCTTTCGGGGATTAGCACAGAATCTGCTGGGACGGAGTTGCAGCAGCCATGCTCCGAACACCAGAGTGACATCTTCTTGCACACTTCCTCGGTTAATTCAAAGCGTACGTAGTATTCCTTGGGAGAAAAAAACCAGAAGTGTTTAGCCAGCTAGGAAACTGAGAAGCTCCTTCCTGAGCACTGGAATACAGATAGTCCTCAACTTATGACTACAATTGAGCCCAAAATTTCTGTCGCTAAGCAAGACATTGGTTAATTGAGTTTTGCCCCCGTTTACCACCTTCCTTGCCACAGTTGTTAAATGAATCGCTGCAGGCATTAAGTTAGGAACATGGTTGTTAAGTGAATCAGGCTTCCCTGTTGACTTCAACGTGGTCAGAAGGGGATCACGTGACCCCGGTCATAAATATGAGTCATTCGCCAAAAGTCTGAATTTTGATCGCGTGACCATGGGGATGCCGGAATAGTTGTAAGCGTGAAAATAGGTCATAAGTCATGTTTTTCAGGGCCTTTGTAACTTTGAATGGTCACTGAATGAATGGTTGTAAATCAAGGGCTGCCTGCATCGTGAATGGCTTTAACTCACCTTGGTGACTTTTAGGATATCGGCCAGAAATCTGGACATGACGAGGCGCTTCTTGGCTCGAGTGACAGCGACATACAGCAAATTCCACTCGTCTTGCGGAATGTCTTCTGGGACAGCTTAAGAAAAAGAGGGAAGGAGGGAAAAAATGGAGTTTAATGGGAATTCTTTGAACAGATCTGCTCAAAACACACATCTGAACTCCATCCCAGCCACCAAGAAAGGGAGGTGTTCCATTGTTAATCAATAATTAGACATTGCTATCAGGGCTTCCCTAAAAAGGAGAGAAAGGGAGGGAGGGAAGGAAAGGAAGGAAGGAAGGAAGGAAGGAAGGAAGGAAGGAAGGAAGGAAGGAAGGAAGGAAGGAAGGAAGGAAGGAAGGAAGGAAGGAAGGAAGGAAGGAAGGAAGGAAATTATACTCACCAGGTGGGTTCCGAGGAAACCTTCCAAGATAGGGCCATGTAAACTGGATGCTGACAAAGTCACCAGATACTTGAACGGTGTCAAATTCCAGCCCTTTGGCCTTGTGCACAGTCCCTAAAATGTAATCTAAAATACAGAGAGAGGAGAAGCACTGAGACCTGTAACAGCTCATTTCTAAAGCTTTTCACCAGCAGCAGAGATCTCAAAGAAAGGGGGGCCTGGAAGCCTTCTCCAGCCTGAAGCTCCACGGGTGCTCAGAATAAGAATGGGTCCATTCCCATTCCCACTTTACTCCAAAGTGACTTGAAGTCAGGACTGGACAGAGGTTCAGTGGCCCTTCTGCTCTCTGAGCTTGGTGGTATTCTGGCAGGTGTTTCAAGACCCAACTAGGTGACATCATCAGTGCTAGAAGGGAGTGTGGGTATTTTGACCCAGCTCCCCAAACACGACAAACCCTCTGTAGTTAAAGCAATGATTCCTTTATTATCCAGCAAAAAAAAATTCTCTCACACAACAGGCTAACAAGTCCGTCTGGCAAGGAGATGAATTGTTGTCTGCCACACCTATTGTATTTCCGCCCCCTGCCTTTTATCCCCTGAGCTAGGGTGGGGCTTCGCTAGCAGCAGTGGCTCTTCCGTCCCAAGGACCGGCCCATAGATTTCCACTGCTCTCCTCTCCTCTCCCTTCTGCGCATCCATGCGTCAGGCACTGGACCCAGCTGTTCCTCCTCTTCCTCATCAACCACCTCCAGATCTGGGGGACTGTTGACTCTCCACTTGAGGGCTGACGGATGACCCAGACTCCACCTGTCTCTCTCTCTCTCTCTCTCTCTAATAACTCAATCCCCTCTTCCCCCTTGGAGCTCCCAGGTTTCCTTGATGTTGACTGACTCCCACACCTCCTTCTTCTCCTCTGATTCAGCTGCTGGAGGCGCCAGAGGCCAACAGGCCACAAAAATCGGTTTGTAGAGAGAGGTAGAGGACGAGGACTGAGGGATCCTTGGTGCTCGCTAAGCATGGTGATTATCTTGCAGACGTTTCATCACCCAACTAGGTAACATCATCAGTGCTAGAAGCAAACTGGTTTTGTGGAGAAAGAGAACTGTGAGGACGCTCTCTGAGCTTGGCTGTTTTCTCGCAGACGTTTCATCACCCACCTAAGTAACATCATCAGTTGTATCTCATACAGATTTTTTTTTCCTTCAAAGATGCCAATTTTCTCTGGCTTGAAAGTTACGAGAGCAACCAGTTCAGTGGAGACTCCCTATGTAACAACAACAAATCTCTCTCTCTCTCACACACACACACACACACAAACTATCTTTGAGCTTATCTTTCCTAGGCAAAACTTATCTTTCCATGCTGGAATGATTCCTGTATAGGTAGCCCTCGACTTACAACCACAAATTGAGCTCAAAATTTCTATTGCTAAGCAAGACTTTTGTTAAGTGAATGTTGTCCCGTTTTACGACCTTTTTTGCCACAGTTGTTAAGTGAATCGCTGCAGGGGTTAGGTTAGTCACACGGCTGTTCAGCGAATCTGGTAGGCCCGTTTTTCCCCCTCACCAGGCTCCAGAGGCTTTCTAGGAGCCTGGGGAGGGCAAAAACAGCCTTCCCCATCCCCCCCAGAGGCCTTCCCTGAGGCCGGAAACAGCCAGTTTCTCAACTTCCGGTGGAACCGGAAGGCCTGAAAATCAGTTGGCCGGTGCACACATGCGGGCTGGAGCTGAGCTAGGGCAATACTCGTGTGCCCACCAATATGGCTGCGCGTGCCACCTGTGGCACCGTGCCATAGGTTCGCCATCACGGTTATAGGCAGACAATAATAAATAGCTGGTTTGAGTTCTATATATATATATATATATATTAAGAGCCTGGTGGTGCAGTGGACTAAAGCGCTGTTAAATAGCACTTAGTTGCCAGCTGCCTGCAATCACTGCAAGTTCGAATCTCACCAGGCTCAAGGTTGGCTCAGCCTTCCATCCTCCCGAGGTAGGTAAAATGAGGACCCAGATTGTGGGGGCAATAAGCTGACTTTGTATAAAAAAGAACACCGCTTAGGAGGGGCCAAAAGCTCTACTAAGCAGGTATATACAAAAGTATGAAGGCTATTGCTTAACGCATTGTAAGCCGCCCTGAGTCTCCGGAGAAGGGCGGCATATAAATCGAACTAATAAATAATAAATAAATAAATAAAATAAATGTGGATCTGGTTGTTCACACATGATATTTACCTGCATCTTCTGGATGCGAAACATGGCACTGGCGTATCCTGTTTACCAGCTCCGGAATACGTTCCCGGTATTTCTCCACAATTCCAATTTTTATTTCCAGTTGTTTGTCTTCTGCTTTTTCAGCATAGTCCTTGATGCTGGCCAAGCCCTTCTCAACCCACCTCCTGATGAAGAAATCCTTTACCTCGAGTTTCACTAGGAAGATCAAACAAGAGAATTTGTCTTTTGAAAAAGAGGCAGCTGGACTTTCTGGTTTTTTTTCTTTGGAAGACGTTTCGCTTACTCATCCGAGAAGCTTCTTCAGCTCTGACTGGATGGTGGGGAACGGAAAGATTTGTATTCCTTGCAGACAGCTGGTCGTTTGCACCCTTTTAGGGAGGCGTTGAGGCCACTTGGAGGTTGATCTCTGATCTCCTTCCAACCTCCAAGTGGCCTCAACGACTCTCGGAGAGAGTGCTAACAACCAGGTGAAATTATAAAGTTATTTATAAATTATAAACAACTTCCTTGTGCTTCATGATAGAATTGGAATGGAATGGAATGGAATGGAATGGAATGGAATGGAATGGAATAGAATAGAATAGAATAGAATAGAATAGAATAGAATAGAATAGAATAGAATAGAATAGAATAGAATAGAATAGAATAGAATAGAATAGAATAGAATAGAATAGAAAATATGGAGTGGAGGGGAAGGAGAGAAGAGAAGAGAAGAGAAGAGAAGAGAAGAGAAGAGAAGAGAAGAGAAGAGGACTAGGATAGGAATAGGAATAGGAATAGGAATAGGAATAGGAATAGGAATAGGAATAGGAATAGGAATGGAATGGAATGGAATAGAAAATATGGAGTGGAGGGGAAGGAGAAGAGAAGAGAAGAGGAGAGGAGAGGAGAAGAGAAGAGAAGAGAAGAGGAATAGGAATAGGAATAGGAATAGGAATAGGAATAGGAATAGGAATGGAATGGAATGGAATGGAATGGAATGGAATAGAAAATATGGAGTGGAGGGGGAGAAGAGAAGAGAAGAGAAGAGAAGAGAAGAGAAGAGAAGAGAAGAGAAGAGGACTAGGATAGGAATAGGAATAGGAATAGAATGGAATGGAATGGAATGGAATGGAATGGAATGGAATGGAATGGAATGGAATGGAATAGAATAGAATGGAATGGAATGGAATGGAATAGAATAGAATAGAATAGAATAGAATAGAATAGAATAGAATAGAATAGAATAGAATAGAATAGAATAGAATAGAATAGAATAGAATAGAATAGAAAATATGGAGGGGAAGGAGAGAAGAGAAGAGAAGAGAAGAGAAGAGAAGAGAAGAGAAGAGAAGAGAAGAGAAGAAGAGGACTAGGATAGGATAGGATAGGATAGGATAGGATAGGATAGGATAGGATAGGATAGGATAGGATAGGATAGAACTTTATTGTCACTCTGAATGTACCCTAATCGGCATACATCAAAATGAAATTTCTTTTTTTTTTCAAACAATCTTTATTAAGTATAAAAAGATAAAATATCACATGAACTACATACATTATAAAATATGAAATAAAGAAAGATAAAAGAACAGTAAGAGTAGAAGAGAAAGAAATATGAAAAAGGAAGAAACGCAAAAGAAAGAAAAGAGAAAGGAGAAAAAAGAAAAGGAGAAAATAGAAATTCTCATTGCTCATTGCTCTCAATGGGTCAGAGAATGGGGAAGAGAAAGTGCCACCATGATTGGTATAAACAGAGCTCATATTTTACACTCAGCAGTTGTAGGAATTCTTCCGTAATGCCTTCTTGATTTTCTATACAGGTAGTCCTCGACTTACGACCACAATTGAGTCCAAAATTGCTGTTGCAAAGTGAGACATTTGTTAAGTGAATTTTGCCCCGTTTTACGACCCTTCTTGTCGTAAATCACTTCTTGATTAAGTGAATCACTGCAGGGGGGCTGTAAATGACTGAGCCATTTGAGACTCTTACTACATATGACCGTAGCGGCCAGGCTCCATTACAGTCATATGTTGAGGACTACCTGAACAAAATTTGCACAGCCACAAAAATGCCAGTTGAGAGAACTCACGTTCAGGATGAAGCAGCTTCCAGAGGTCATGAATCTTTTCAAGGCCAAAGGCTTTAAGACCCTAATTAAAAGGAGACAACAAAAACAATATCAAGTAGAGCCCTGTGAGATGGGAGTTGTAGTCCGATGCAGAGTCGTAATTATCTGTCTATATTTGGGGGCTCTTTAATATGCTTCAAAGAGTAAGATGTGCCTGCAGAATTCGGTGGGTTTGCAGCAGGCTACAAAACATTCTTGCAGTATTTGCAGTCTTGCAGTCTTGAAAAGGCTGTCACAGAGAAGAGGTTGTAAGGAGAGGGAGTGGGAGAGAAGGAAGGAGGGAGGGAGGGAGGAAAGCAAGAAGGAAAAAGAGGGGGAGGGAGGAAGAAAGGAGAAAGAAAAAAGGTAAAATGGAAGGAAGGAAGGAAAGAAGGAAGGAAGGAAAAAGGGTGAGAGAGGAAGGAAAGAGAAAGGAGGAAGGAAAAAGGGTGAAATGGAAGAAAGGAGGGAGGAAAGGAAGGAAAAAAGAAGGAAGAGGGAGGAAGAAGAAAGAAAGGAAGGAAAAAAGTGAAATGGAAGGAAGGAGGGAGGGAGGAAGGAAAGGAGGAAGGGAAAAAGGGTGGTGCAGTGAGGAAGGAAGGAGTAAGAAAGAAAAAAGGTGGAATGGAAGGAAGGAGGGAGGGAGGAAAGCAAAGAGGAAGGGGAAGAGAGGAAGGGAGGGGAAGAAGGAGGAAGGAAAAAGTGAAATGGAAAGAAAGAGAGAGGGAGGGAAGAAGGGAAGGAGGAAGGAAAGAAGAAAAGGAAAAAGGGAGGGGCATGGCAGAAGGAAAGAGAAAGAAGGAAAAAATGTGAAATGGAAGGAAGGAAGGGAAGAAGTAAAGAAAAAGGAAGAGGTAAGATGAAAGGAAGGAGAAAGAAGGAAAAAAAGTGAAATGGAAGGAAGGAGGGAGGGAGGAAGGAAGGAGAAAGGAGGAAAGAAAAGGTGAAAAGGAAGGAAAGGGGGAGGGAGAGCGGAAGGAAGAAGGGAAGAAAAGAGGGAGAAAAAGAAGGAGGGAGGAAGGAATCCCTATTCTACCTTTCCTGGGCCTTCTCACACTCACCCCCAGCAAGTGTATCTTAGCAGGTGAGTCTCCACCTGTAACGTTCACAGCATCCTCAAAGACGGTTTGGTTGTTCCGGGATAACCGAGCCACCTTCCCCTCCACGCCGACCCCACTGACATCACCTGTGGAAAACAGAGCAGCATGTCAGTCCCACTTAGCAATTCTGACTGGAGCGATAAAAGGACGACCGGCTGAAAACACTCACTTTCCTGGCTGTTTCCCACCAGGGTTTTCTTCCAGACATTCTTGCAAACATTCAGAAGAGACGCGGCAACGTAAGCTATTTCGGAGCCAAAGCGAAAACTCTGGGGAAGAAGAAAAGGATCTTTCAATCAGGTTAGAACTGGATCCGGTAATAGAAGTGCCATTTGCTGAGTTTTCTTCCCCCTAAGCTATGGCTGGCTTTTATCCCTAAGGTGGGACTAGAACTCACCGTCTCCTGGTGATCGGCCAAAATTCATTCAGCCGGCTTTCATGCCTAAGGCGGAACTAGAACTCACCGTCTCCTGGTGGTTGGCTCAAAGTCATTCAGCCGGCTTTCATGCCTAACGCAGAACTAGAACTCACCGTCTCCTGGTGATCAGCCAAAATTCATTCAGCCGGCTTTCATGCCTAAGGCGGAACTAGAACTCACTGTCTCTTGGTGGTCGGCTCAAAGTCACTCAGCCGGCTTACATGCCTAAGGCGGAACTAGAACTCACTGTCTCCTGGTGGTCGGCTCAAAGTCATTCAGCCGGCTTTCATGCCTAAGGCGGAACTAGAACTCACCGTCTCCTGGTGATCGGCCAAAATTCATTCAGCCGGCTTTCATGCCTAAGGCGGAACTAGAACTCACTGTCTCCTGGTGGTCGGCTCAAAGTCACTCAGCCGGCTTTCATGCCTAAGGCGGAACTAGAACTCACCGTCTCCTGGTGGTCGGCCCAAAGTCATTCAGCCGGCTTTCATGCCTAAGGCGGAACTAGAACTCACCGTCTCCTGGTGATCGGCCAAAATTCATTCAGCCGGCTTTCATGCCTGAGGCGGAACTAGAACTCACCGTCTCCTGGTGATCGGCCAAAATTCATTCAGCCGGCTTTCATGCCTAAGGCAGAACTAGAACTCACTGTCTCCTGATGGTCGGCTCAAAGTCACTCAGCCGGCTTTCATGCCTAAGGCGGAACTAGAACTCACTGTCTCCTGGTGGTCGGCTCAAAGTCATTCAGCCGGCTTTCATGCCTAAGGCAGAACTAGAACTCACCGTCTCCTGGTGGTCGGCTCAAAGTCACCCAGCTGGCTTTCATGCCTAAGGCAGGACTAGAACTCACTGCCTCCTGGTGATCAGCCCAAAGTCATTCAGCCGGCTTTCATGCCTAAGGTGGGACTAGAACTCACCGTCTCCTGGTGATCGGCCTAAAGTCACCCAACCGACTTTCATGCCTAAGGCGGGACTAGAACTGGAGTGGACTCACAATGAGATCCATGAATTTCTAGGAATCTTCTGGATTGAATTACGTATCTTCTCCAAAGGGAATTATGAGATTGCTTTCAATTGGAACTAGAGAAGGTCACAATGAGATCCCTGAATCGCTAAGAACTGAATCCTCCGGCTCTTCGATCTACAGCTAACTCACAACTCCCAGTCAAACATCTCAGCTCGCCTGCCCTCCTGCCTCGGCTTACCTGCGTCAGGTAGAAGATGCGGCTGTGAGGCACGTTCAAAAGTGAGTTGACAGCACCTCGGAAGGTGTAGATCTGTTGGTGTGGATCTCCTACCAGGATCACACCACACGTTTGCGAGAGGACAATATCCATAACCGCTAGAGAAAGGAGGGGGGAAAAAAGAGACCTTTAGAAGCTCAGTGTAGAAAGGAGACCAATGTTCTCACAGGAACAAGACCCTCAAAAAGAGACAGTGGCTTTAATGAGCCATGGATTTTAATCTTTAACGAGCCGGCGATTTTAATCTTTTAACCTTTACCATAAAAGATGGGAACTGGAATTTTGAAAACAGGAAAGAGATCTAGAGGAAATTGCACCCCTCTACTCCAAAACTCAAGGGATATGGTGGCTCAGTGGCTAGGACACTGAGCTTGTCGATCGAAAGGTTGGCAGTTCAGTGGTTCGAATCCCTAGTGCCACATAATGGGGTGAGCTCCCGTGACTTGTCCCAGCTTCTGCCAACCTAGCAGTTCGAAAGCAGGTTAAAAAATGCAAGTAGAAAAATAGGGACCACTTTCGGTGGGAAGGGAACAGTGTTCTGTGCGCCTTTGGCGTTGAGTCATGCCGGCCACATGACCACAGAGACGTCTTCGGACAGCGCTGGCTCTTCGGCTTTGAAACGGAGATGAGCACCGCCCCCTAGAGTCGGGAACGACTAGTACATATGTGCAAGGGGAACCTTTACCTTACTCCAAAACTCACCAATCATGGATCTTACAGAGCTTTCCCTAATACAGGGGTGTTAAACTCAAGGCCCGCAGGGTCCTTAAATCTGGCCCACAGGGCCAGCCTGGAAATAGCAAAGGTTCGGCCCGCAATCCCTCCGGCAGCCAAAATGGGGCACGTAGGGGGGCCCTTGTGTGGCCCCCCCCTCCCCAGGCCCCCCTGTTTTCAGCCTGGATGGCCTCCTGCAGCACTCTGCCAGCCAAAAAAAAGTAGGGGGGTGGCGCAAGGGCCTCCTGTGCCCCGTTTTGGCTGGCAGGGGGTTGCAGGAGGACGTCCAGGCTGAAGAAATCCAGTTTGAAACCCCTGCTCTAATATTAGATCAGTTTCTCAACCTTGACAAGTTGAAGATACGTGGACTTCAATTCCCAGAATTCCCCAGCCGGCCAGAGCCCTTCCTTTAGACTTGTCTCCTCTGCAAAGGGGTCTTAAGAATTATTTCTCTGCCAAAAGACCAAGCCAACCATGACAGGTCCAGTCCTCATCTTATGACCACAACTGAGCACAAAATTTCCATTGCTAAGCAAGACCGTTGTTAAGTGAATCACTGCAGTTGTTAAGTTAGTCACACAGTTGTTCAGCAAATCTGGCTTCTCCATTGCATGTCAGAAGGACGCAAAAGGGGATCATGTGACACCCTCCCCCCTTGGGACATTGGTGACCGTCGTGAGTCAGTTGCCAAACTTCTGAATTTCGATCACGTGACCACGGGGATGCCGCAACGGTCGTAAGTTTGAAAAACGGTCATGAGTCCCTTTTTTTTCAGTGCTGGTGAAACGTGGAATGATCACTAAACGAATTGTTGTAAGTCGAACATTTATTGCAAGTTTAAGCTCTCTACAAGAATCTGACCAACTCACAGCCAAGGGAAATGAGCGGGAGATAAGAAGGCCTCTAGTTCTCGACTTACAACAGTTTACTTAGTGACAATTCAAAGTTACAACCATATTGAGAAAAGTTACTTATGACCGTTTTTCACACTTACGACTGTTGCAGCATCCCGAGGTCACGTGATTTACATTTGGAGGCTTGACAACTGACTCACATTTATGACGATCAGTGTCCCCAGGTCATGTGATCACTCTTTGCAGCCTTCTGACAAGCGAGGTTAATGGAGAAATCAGATTCACTTAACAACCAGCTGACTAACTTAACAAACTGCAATGATTCACTTAACAACCTTGGCAGGAAAAGTCATAAAATGAGGCAAAACTCAATAATTTTCACACTTAGCAAAAGATAAATTTTGGGCTCAGTTGTGGTCGTACGTCGAGGACGGCCTGTATTTGAAAAACTGAACCCAGAATCTACACCTTCACTCACCGGGGGTACAATCTTGGGCCTCATCCACCAAGATGGCGTCGTAGTTGGAAAGAGAAGGCTTCTGGAGTTGCCAAAGTTTCAAGTAACCTAAAAGACATAAGACCTTCAAATCAGTGTACAATAAAACAACATTGTATGATTTTGGGTTCTTGGGCTCTTGCAGAATCACAGCCCACGATTATTTTAAAAAGGAAGCACTATAATTTTCTTTTAATATAGGGCTCCCCAACCTTGGCCACTTTAAGACGTGTGGACTTCCAACTCCCGACATGCTGGCTGGGGAATTCTGGGAATTGAAGTCAACGAGTCTTAAAGTGGCCAAGGCAAGATTAGAACTCACCGTCTCCTGTTGATTGGCCCAAAGTGTTCTGTCCCCAAAGAACGCAGCACACACAAAATCCGTTCAAACCTTAGTTTACTAAATAAACCAGTTTTTTACAACAACGGCTGTTAAATAACTGCATTCACAGCCACCAAGAATTCAAAGAATAATAACTGAAAGCTTACTGTGGTTGGCAGAATGCCCAGAAGCAATTTGCAGGAAGCTGATAAGATAAGCAAGACAAGACACGAAGGTATGTGAACGAAGTTGTTCCCTGCAAATTGCTTCAGTCGGCGTTCTTCCTTAAATAGGCTAAGGGAGTGGCCAATTAGCCCCAAGCCTTACTCTTGAGGAGACCTCCTCCTGAGGAGCCACTCCTGCCTTTTGGCAGCTCTGCGCATCCGTGCATTGAGAAGAGGCTCCTCCTCTTCGTCCTCTTCACTTATGGGAGCTTCTGGAGGTTCTGAAGGCCTCTGGCACCACATCTTCCCCAGCCTCCTCATTGTCCAACTCGAGTGCCAACTGCACAGGCTGCTGGCGCAGCACCACACCAGCCTCCTCGATGTCGTAATCAGCTACTAGCTGCACAGGCCGCGTACGGGCCACAACACAAAGTCACTGAGCTGGCTTTCATGCTTTAAGGCGGGACTAGAACTCACCGTCTCTTGGTGATTGGCCCAAAGTCCTCCAGCCAGCTTTCATGTTAACGTGGAACTAGAACTCACTGTCTCCCGGTGATTGGTCCAAAGTCACCTAGCTGCCTTTCATGCTTAAGGCGGACTAGAACTCACTGACTCCAGGTGATTGGCCCAAAGCCCTTCAGTCAGCTTTTGTGTTAACGTGGAACTAGAACTCACTGTCTCCTGGTGATTGGTCCAAAGTCACCCAGCTGGCTTTATACCTAAGGTAGAACTAGAATTTCCCTCCATGAAGAAAATCGCCCCTTTATTCTTATTTTTTTTTTCTTCCTGTTTCTTCAGCAAATCTAAGTGTCCCCAACCTTCCCTCACGTATTCCACTTACCGTCGTGCGTCATTCTGTGTGCCACCTCCTCGGTTGGGCCCAGCGCTTTCATCTTGGCCCATATTTGTTTCGCTTCTTCGACAATGATCTAGAAAGCAAAAGATCTTTTGGTAAGAAGATCTTGCTGGTAAAAAGATTCAGATCCAGAGTTTTCTCATGTAGGCTGCCCAGAGATCTTGAAAGGAGAAGGAAGGTCTGGATCTACAGTTAGTCCTCGACTTATGACCACAATGGCTAAGCAACAGAGTTGTTAAGTGAGTTTTGCCTCATTTTACGACTGTTCTCGGCAGTCGTTAACTGAATCACTGCCATTGTTATGTTAGTCACACAATTGTTAAGTGAATCTGGCTGTTCCCTCATGGACTTTGCTGGTCAGAAGGTCGCAAAAGATGAACTTATGACCCCAGGGTACTGCAACCGTCATAAACAGAAATAGTCCTTGATTTATGAGCACAATAGAGCCCAAAATTTCTGTTGCTAAGCGAGACATTTCTTAAGTCAGAGGTATTCAAACTTGGCCGCTTTAAGACTTGTGGACTTCAACTCCCAGAATTCTCCAGCTGGCTGGAGAATTCTGGGAGTTGAAGTCCACAAGTCTTAAAGCGGCCAAGTTTGAAGACCTCTGTCTTAAGTGAAGTTTTCCCCATGTTGCAACCTTTTTTGCCTTAAGCAAATCACTGCAGAAGTTAAATAAGGATTGCGGTTGTTAAGTGAATCTGACTTCCCAATAGGACTTTGCTTGCCAGAAGGTTGCAAAAGGAGGATTTCCCGTGACTTCAGGAACAGTCATAAATGTGAGTCAGTTGCCAGTTTTGATCAAATGACCCTGGGGATGCTACAACGGTTTGTCAGTGTGAAAAACTGACATAACTTGCTTTTTTGCTGTGCCATTCTAACCTTGAAGCGTCACTAAGTGAACTGTGGTACTTCGAGGACGTCCTGCCCATGCTAGATGTGAAGGGTCTGAATTTGGAATCGCAAAATTGACCACGGGGATGCTGCAACGATCATAAGTGTGAACAAAATGATCCAGTCCTTTTTTCAGGGCCGGCGTAACTTCGAATGGTCACTAAACGAACGCTCGTAAGTCGAGGATTAACTGTCCCTGGTTCCGAGAACCAAACACTCACGTGTTTTTCGTGTTCCTCCACAAGAACTTTTTGTCCATGGGTGTTCTTGCACCAAATGGGCGTGTGTTCCACGGTGATGGCCACATCCGCCGAAGCGAAAAAGGCAGCGAGGGTCTGAACGACCGTCTTGGCTCTGATGAACGGAGACTGGCCCTGGCGATTGGAGAGGACAAAGCTGACCAGGTAGGAGGTCAGCGAGCCCAGGTTAAGCTTCCGTCTGTAACTGCAGCAGAATGAAAGAGGGAAGGTGGAATTAATCATCATCTCCTTTTAACGATCCCATCATCCTTTGTATCGGGGTGAACTGTGAGCGACTGAATGGAGCTGAGTATTTACTGGCTGGATGCCTTTCCTGTTGCTAATGCGGAGTTTTATTCATCTATATCTATATTTTCATTGTGCCAAGAGAGAGAAATATCTGCCCCTACCTAGAATCGAATTCACAGCCTTCTGATTGGGAAGCCAAAGCTCCACCTTTAGGCCACTAGACCAGAAGGTGGAATTAATCCTGATGTTAAATCTCTGCTTATTTGGGTGCGGAGCTCCTGGCAAGGAGCTTGTAGGACACATCCAGGCTGAGCCTGAAGGAGGGATCAAATGCATCATAAGTCACGAGTCCCTGTGTGCCCACAAGAGATCTAAAAAAAGATGTCGAGACTCTGGAAAGAGAGCAGAGAAGATTAACCAAGATGATTAAGGGACTGGAGGCTAAAACCTACGATGAATGGTTGCAGGAACTGGGCCTGACTAGTCTAGTGAAGAGAAGGACCAGAGGAGACACAATAGCCATCTTCCAATATTTGAGGGGCTGCCATAGAGAGGAGGAAGGGGGTCAAGCTATTTTCCAAGGCCCCCGAAAGCCAGACAAGGAATAATGGATGGAAACTGATCCAGGAGAAATTCAACCTGGAAATAAGGAGGAATTTTCTGACAGTGAGACCAATCAACCAATGGAACAGAAGTTGCCTTCAGAAGTTGGGGAACTTCATCACTGGAGGCTTTCAAGAGGAGATTGGATTGACCCACTGATTCCCTTAACGTGGCCAACAAGGTTGTAAAATGGGACAAAACCACCACAAAATTAGATTTCAGCAGATAAAACTTGCTGAAATCCAGCAGGTTCTGACAGGTTCCGGAGAACCGGTAGTGGAAATTTTGAGCAGTTCAGAGAACCGGCAAATACCACCTCTGACTGGCCCCAGAGTGAGGTGGGAATGGAGATTTTGCAATATCCTTCCCCCAGGAGTGGGGAGGGAATGGGGATTTTTTTTTTAAAATTTGATTTATATGCCGCCCTTCTCCGGAGACTCAAGGGGGCTTACAATGCGTTAAGCCATAGTCTTCGTACTTTTGTATATTTATACAAAGTCAGCTTATTGCCCCCACAAACTGGGTCCTCAATTGACCTACCTTAGAAAGGATGGAAGGCTGAGTAGACCTTGAGCCTGGTGAGATTCAAACTTACTAATTGCAGACAGCTGGAGTTCAATTATAATGCATTAGTCTGCCGAGCTATCCATTTTGCAGCATCCTTCCCTTGGAGTGGGGTGGGAATGGAGATTTTGCAGTATCCTTCCCCTGCCACACCCACCAAGCCACACTATGCCCACCAAGCCACGCCCACAGAACCGGTAGTAAAAAAATTTGGATTTCACCACTGGACAAAACTCAACAATTGTCTCACTCAATAGCCAAAATGTTGGGCTCAATTTTGGTCATAAATCGAGGACTAACTCCCTGTAAAAAAGACCCAGTCACTTACTGCCTGCCGACTTCTGCAAACGCTAAGGAGTGGATGGTTTTACAGGTAACGTTGGCAGGAAAAGCCTGCGACGCCTGTTGTGCAATGGTCTTGTTGAATGCCAAGTACAAGAAGTTTAGCTTGGACCACTTCCTGGCGTACTGGATGAGCGTGGATGTTTTCCCAGTGCCTGCGTGAAAAATTAAGAACATTTCAGTCCTTCTGGGTTTGTTCGGGGGTTTTTTTTAAGTAAGATCGCACCTGGAATCCTGCGTGAATGGTGCAGTGGCCTAGAGGTGAAGCTCACAATCAGAAGGCTGCAAGTTCGATCCTAGGTAGCAGCATATATTTCTCTCTCTTTGGAGCACAATGAGTAATTGTGTGCTGCGAACTCAACATTGGTGACAGAAAGGGAATCCGGCCAGGAAACACTCAGCTCCATTCAGGTTTTTTTTAGTTTTTATTTTTTAAATTAGATTTATATGCCGCCCTTCTCCGGAGACTCAGGTGTTAAGCAATAGCCTTCATACTTTTGTATATTTTTTATACAAAGTCAGCTTATTGCCCCCACAAACTGGGTCCTCAATTGACCTACCTTAGAAAGGATGGAAGGCTGAGTCAATCTTGAGCCTCGAACTGGTGTAATTGCAGATAGCTGGATGTTAATAACAGGCTATTCAGCCGGTTGAGCTATCTGAAGCTCCTTGCCCCAACTCTGCCCCGATGTAAGGGATTATGGGGTCATTAAAAGACCAAAAAAATAAAAAACACCTGGATGCAGTATTCCAAGTGTGGCCTTACCAAGGCCTTGTAAAATGGTATTAACACTTCACGTGATCTTGATTCTGTCCCTCTGTTTATGCAGCCTAGAACTGTGTTAGTTTTTTTGGCAGCTGCTGCACACGGCTGGCTCATAACTAAATAGTTGTCCACTAGGACTCCAAGATCCCTCTCGCAGTCACCACTATTGAGCCAGGTAATACTTATTCTCTACCTGTGCATTTTGTTTTTCTAGCCTAAATGTAGAACCTTATTTTTTTCGCCATGAAATTTCATGTTGTTAGATCGCGCCCAACCTACAGAGGGAATCGAGAATCTTTGGAGCTCCAGCTGCCTTACCTGCGAAAGCCACAATTTTTACCACCTCTCCAGGTGCAAGGGCGTGGTTTAAGATCTGTTGTTGTTCACTAGTAGGTTGCAAAACAGGCCTGTTGGCAAACAGAAGAAGTAGTAGTTACATATGTTTGTAAACGTTGTGTAAAATCATAGTTGTTAACAGGCACTGCCGGGCTGCTAGCCCTCAACATACGACCCCAATGGAGCCCAGCGTTGCTAAGCGAGATTATTGTTAAGTGGGTTTTGCCCCACTTCACGACTGTTCTGTGCACCGTTGTTAAGTGAATCACAGCAGTTGTTCTGTTAGTTCACACGGGTCGTTAAGTGAATCTGGCTTCCCCATTGACTTTCCTTGTCAGAAGGTCTCAAAAGGGGATCACATGACTTCGGGACACTGCAATGGTCATAAATATGAATTCCGTTGTCAAATGTCTGCATTTTGATCACATGACCAGAAGTGGTATTCAACCGGTTCGAGGCTGATTCAGACCGGTTCGCCCGAATTGGTATAGTATAGAATCGGTATAGTAGGTGGGCCGCCCACCCGCCTAGGCGCTATGCTGTCCTATTTAGGCACGTTTTCAAGCTATGTGCATGCCTGTAAGCCGTGTGAGAAAAACCGCATGCGTGGAAGGCCGTGCGCATGCATGGACACGGTGTGTGTGCTCACATTTGTGAATTGGTAGGGAAAATAAGCGAATACTGTCCCTGCATGTGACCATAGGGATGCCCGCAACGGTCGTAAGGGTGAAAAATGGTCGTGAGTCACTTTTTTTTTCAGTGCTGTTGCAACTTCGGTCACTAAACGAACTGTTGTAAGTCGAGGACTACCTGTATTAACCTACAGAGTTAAATGTACCCACCTGAGGCCTCTTTCGCCGCTGGATAATTTGGGGTTATGTTTGACAGCCGTGCTGAAGGGAAAAGTTTCCAGGTGATACAGGCAATAAAAAACATTGTAGTGAAGCCTAGATTGAAGGGCACAGAAAACGGGAAAAGTGAAAACAAACCTCAGAGTAAAAACTCTCAACTTTGCCTGAGCAAAGTTGCAGCTGCTTTAACGAGTAGGTGTTTTATTTTTTATTTATTTATTGGTATCGTGCCTTTATGATTCCTGCATCTAATTCAATATACAATATAAAGCTTCTTCCTCCTACTATATATACACAATATACAGCTTCTTCCTCCTACCTTCCCCACAACAATAACCCTGTGAGGTGGGTTGGGCTGAGAGAGAAAGAGAGAGAGAAAAGTCCAAAGTCCCCCAGTTGGCTTTCACGCCAAAGGCAGGACTAGAACTCACTGCACCCTGGTGATTGGCTCCAAGTCACTCAGCTGGCTTCATCCTAAAGTGGGTGACTAGAACTCACCATCTCCTGCGGACTGGTCTAAGGTCACCCAGCCAACTTTCATAGCAAAGATGGGACTAGAACTCACCGTCCCCTGGTGATTGGCCCAAAGTTACCCAGGCAGCTTTCATAGTGAAGACAGGATTAGAACTCACTGTCTCCTGGTGATTGGTCCAGAGTCACTTAGTTGGCTTTCATGCCTAAGGTGGGACTAGAACTCACTCTCTTCTGGTGACTGGCCCAAAGTCATCCATTCCGCTTCTAAAGTGGAACTAGAACTCACTGTCCCCCGGTGACTGGCCCAAAGTCACCTTGGTGGCTTTCATGCCTAAAGTGGAACTAGAACTCACCGTCCCCTGGTGACTGGCCCAAAGTTATCCATTCTGCTTCTAAAGTGGAACTAGAACTCACTGTCCCCTGGTGATTGGCCCAAAGTTATCCTGGTGGCTTTCATGCCTAAGGTGGGACTAGAACTCACCATCGACTGGCCCAAAGTTATCCATTCAGCTCCTAAAGTGGAACTAGAACTCACCGTCCCCTGGCGATTGGCCCAAAGTCACCCTGGCGGCTTTCATGCCTAAGGTGGGACTAGAACTCACCGTCGCCTGGTGACTGGCCCAAAGTTATCCATTCTGCTCCTAAAATGGAACTAGAACTCACCGTCCCCTAGTGATTGCCCAAAGTCACCTAGCTGTCTCCTGCTTTCTAGTCTGGTACCTTTCTAGCCCCGAGACCAAAGTGACTCTCATGCTAGATTGTGTACTTTTTTTCAACGCATGCACAGCCCGCCCTACAGAAGATACTCTTAGTTTTACTACTGCCGTAAACTACAGGTATCAGTCCTAGGAGCCTTCCTTTGCAAACTCACCTGTTACTCATGTGGACCTCATTCTCCCGCATGGCGTAAAGTAGGGTGGCTGTGGAATACAAGATTTCAAGGATGTCCCTCAGAGACATGGGGGAGCTGGGTCTCTGAAGACAGTCCACCAGCTCCCGAATGTCACGAACGCCTGCAGCCAAGAGCACAATGGCCGCCATCACTGCCCGAACATAGGCCGGCTGGAAGAACATGAGGTGAATCATTATAGGGGATATGAGGGAAACCATTTTTTCTCTCACAGGTTGTATTATCTGTCCTGTCTGACAAGGGAGCAGGGTGAATGGTACAAGGAGTGCTCCGGCTTAACAGTTATGCAAGGAATGTGGGGTCCTTCGTGCTCTCTGAGCTTGGTGGTTTTCTTAAAGATGTTTCATCGCCTGACTAGGTAACGTCATCAGTGCTAGAAGGGTGTGGGGTTTGCAGAGACGAGGAGGAGGAAGAGATGGAGGAGGAGGAAGAGGTGGAGGAGGTTTTGGAAGACAGATGGAGGAGGAAGACAGATGAGGAGGAGGAGGAAGAGATAAAGGAGGAGGAGTGGGAAGAGGAAAAGAAATGGAGGAGGAGGAAGAGATGAAAGAGGAGGAAGAGATGCAGGAGGAGGAGGAGGATTGGAGGAGGAAGAGATGGAGGAGGACGACAGATGAGGAGGAGGAGGAGGAGATAGGGGAGGAGGAGAGGGAGGAGGAAAAGAAATGGAGGAGGAGGAGGAAGAGATAGAGGAGGAGGAGGAGAAGGGTTGGAGGAGGAAGAGATGGAGGAGGACGACAGATGATGAGGAGGAGGAAGAGATAGAGGAGGAGGAGAGGGAGGAGGAAAAGAAATGGAGGAGGAGGAAGAGATAGAAGAGGAGGAAGAGATGCAGGAGGAGGAGGAGAAGGGTTGGAGGAGGAAGAGATGGAGGAGGACGACAGTTGAGGAGGAGGAGGAAAAGATAGGGGAGGAGGAGAGGGAGGAGGAAAAGAAATGAAGGAGAAGGAAGACAGAGGAGGAGGAGGAAGAAGAGATGGAGGAGGACGACAGATGAGGAGGAGAAGGAAGAGATAGAGGAGGAGGAAAAGATGGAGGAAGAGGAAGACAGATGGAGAACGAAGACAGATGAGGAGGAGGAAGAGAGAGGAGAGGGAGAGGGAGGAGGAAAAGAGATAGAGGAGAGGGATGGAGGAGGAGGAGGAGAAGGGTTGGAGGAAGAAGAGATGGAGGAGGAAGACAGAGAAGGAGGAGAAGGAAGAGGTAGAGAAGGAGGAAGAGAGGGAGGAGGAAGAGAGATGGAAGAGAAGGAATGGAAGAGGAGGAAGACAGATGGAGAAGGAAGACAGAAGAGGAGGAGGAGGAGGAGAAGGAAGAGATAGAGAAGGAGGAAGAGAGGGAGGAGGAAAAGAAATGGAGGAGGAGGAATGGAAGAGGAGGAAGACAAGATGGAGGAGGAAGACAGATGAGGAGGTGGAGGAGGAAGGACTGTGAAATCTCTCGGAGTTTGGTTGTTTTCTTACAGAAATTTTATTACTGACTAGGTAACGTCATCAGTGGTAGAAGGGAATGGGCTTTGCAAATGACTTGCCTTATCAGTATTAGTGGGAGTGGTCTTGATGATTCCTTCATTAGGCTCTTATTTATTGTTTTATTGTCTGAATTGTTCGTTCCTGGACTGGGGTGTTGTTTACAGTTTGGGGGTCTTGGTCTAGTGTGAATCTGGGTGTTAATTCCTGGTGAGGAGGTGCCCCAAGGACGCCAGAATAACCCTACTTACTGTATTTTTTGGCGTGTAAGACTCACTTTACCCTCCCTAAAAGAGGGTGGAAATTTAGGGGCGTCTTATACATCCAATGTACCCCCACCCGTCCTTCTGCCTTTGCGGCCTCTCAAACGGAGCTTTTGGAGGCTGTAAATGCAGCTTCTCAAGCAGAATTTTTTTCTTATTTTCCTCCCCCCGCAAAATAAGGTGAGTCTTATACTCCGGAGCGTCTTAGAACTCTGAAAAATACGGTACTGCAAGACTGAACAAAGATAATAAAAAATCCTAATCCAGTCTCCCTTTTAATTGTTTCCCTGCCTTTCTAAAAGAGTTGTTTAATTTATTGTTAAGAACGATGTTAACACTGCATCTTTGCTTCTCTCTGACTTAATGCTTATCGTTTACACCGTTAGAGGAACTTAGGAGGAAATTCTAGCTGGCCTTGTGTGGGGTGGGTGGGAGAGGGAGAGTGGAGCAAGCCTGTTTGCAACTGATAAGCTCTTGGGAACGGCCCTTCCTTAACAGCTGGATTCAGAGAAGGCTGCAAAAGTTCAATCTTTTCACTTAGCGTAGTCCAAGAACGTTGCACCGATGTTCCTAGGACTGCAACGGATAAACTACTGGTAGTAGAAGAGAATGTTTGTAACTCAGAGTTGAACTGTGGGGTCCTGGATGCTCTCTGATCTTGGCTTTTTTCTTGCAGGCATTTCATTTATTTATTTATTTAATTTTTTAAAATTTGATTTATATGCCGCCCTTCTCCAGAGACTCAGGGCGGCTTACAATGCGTTAAGCAATAGCCTCCATACTTTTGTATATTTATACGAAGTCAGCTTATTGCCCCCACAAACTGGGTCCTCAATTGACCTACCTTAGAAAGGATGGAAGGCTGAGTCAACCTGGAGCCTGGTGAGATTCGAACTTACAGTAATTGCAGACAGAATCGCAATGCTTTTAGTCTGCTGAGCTATCCAGGCTCTTGGCATTTCATGACTCAACCAGGCATTGATGATGTTACCTTGTGGGGAAATGGGTTCACTCCTTAATTGTACCACACACGGACAGACTTTGCCATAGTTTCAACTGGAAAACGGTGAGCATCCTAGACAAACTGAGTTCAAAAGCAGCAGAGTTCCTAGATGCCTGGCACTCAGACAAATCCCTAAACGGTCGCTAAACGAATAACTATCGTTATACAAATACAAATAAGTAAGGACCGTCTCTCTCGGAATCCATTGCCTTTTGAGTGACATCCCCAAATTCTGAGCAAAAAAACCCACATCCCAGGGAAAACACAATGGAAACACCCCAAAAGCTCAATTCCAGGGAGCATTTAAGCCCGCCAAGACCTACTTTCTCTTTGCGACCGTCCAAATCCGGAAGATTCTTGGCGATGCAGACTTCCGCCTTGAGAAAGAGCGAGTGGCGTTTCAGACACGCGAGGGCAGCGGTGGGATCTCGGCAGTGGCAGCTCCGAACATCAGCCACACACCTGGATTGGGAAGAGAAACATGGACAGGTGAGCTATCCCAAGGGTGCTTTTTCCAGGAGGCAAGTGGACTTTTTGGTTTTTCTTTGAAGACGTTTCGCTTCTCATCCAAGAAGCTTTAATAAACAAAGCAACAATAAACAACAATGAATGAAGCAACATTGTCATTCCGTACGTTGCCGGCATATCGGAAAAGCTCAGGAGGCTCGTCAGTCAACACAACATACGTGCACACTTGAAACCCAAGAATACACTAAGGCAGAAGCTTGTCCACCCCAAGGATAAAACACAAACTGAGCCACATGGTACATGCAGTGCAATGCAGTGAGCCATGTGCAGATCTATACTTCGGGGAAACAAAACAGCCACTTCACAAACCCATGGCACAACATCGGAGAACAAACCCATCGGGACAACCCATTTGCCCATTTAAAAGACACAAGCCACTCTTTTGAAGACAACAAACTCCACATTTTGGACAGAGAGGACCGCTGGTTTGAAAGAGGAGTCATAGAGGCCATCTTTGTCAAAACTGAACAGACTTTTCTCGACAGAGGGGAAAGGATATGACACCATCAATCTCCAGTCTACCACACATTCCTTTCAATAGTTCCAAAAAGGCTTCACTCATATGACCCTGAGGATATAGACAAACCTCCAAGTGGTCTCAACTTCTCTCTAAAAGGATGTAAATGACCAGCCGTCTTCAAGGAGAATAAAACCTTCCATTCCCCACCATCCAGCCAGAGCTGAAAAAGCTTCTTGGATGAGGAGGGAAATCTTGAAAAAAAAAAACCCCAGAAAGTGTAGCTGCCTCTTGAAAAAACATCTTTGGTAAAAACATGGCCTGGATGACTGAGAATCTCCATAGACATGGACAGATGATGGCCTTATAGAGGCAATCCTCGACTTAAAACAGTTCCATTTAGTGACCATCCAGAGTTACAACGGGGCTGAAAAAAAGGGACTTGTGACTCACTCACCGGATAAATCCCAGCATGCATTGGGGGTTCTCCTTTTTTAGGCCGTATTGTTGCAGAACGACTCGAAGGGTCAACGAGGCGTGGCCGACTCCCTTCAAATACTGATAGTAAACCTTCTTCCAAGGAATGAACTGAAAAACCAGAGCAAAAAACATCGGATGTTATGATTTGGGGGCTTCTTAATTTTATTTTTTAATCCAGCCTGTTATTATTTTTGTACGCGTTGAATCGAGTCCTTTGCTGTGAACTGCATGCATTTTCTGCTTTAGGGAACCAAGTTATCAAAAGTACCCCTGGTGCAGGGAATCCACGAAATTAAGAATTACTGTATTTTTTGGACTATAAGAAGCACTTTTTTGTCTCCCAAAAGGGGGTGAAAATGTCTGTGCATCTTATAGACAGAATATCGGCAAACCCCCACTCACCCACCTGCCAGCCATTTTTTGGCCTCTGCATGTCCCGTTTTCAGGCCTTTTTTTCACCCCGTTTTTGAGGGTTTTTTGGCCCATTTTTTTGAGAAATGGGCCAAAAAACCCTCGAAAACAGGTTTAAAAAAAGCCTCGAAAACAGACTTAAAATGTCCTTGAAAACAGGCTAAAAAGCCTCAAAAACAGGCAAAAAAAGCCTCAAAAACAGTCAAAAAAAGCCTCAAAACAGTCAAAAAAAGCCTCACAAACAGTCAAAAAAGGCCTTGAAAACAGGCAAAAAAGCCTCAAAAACAGGCAAAAAAAGCCTCAAAAAGCCTCAAAAACAGGCAAAAAAGCCTCACAAACAGGCAAAAAAAGCCTCGAAAACAGGCAAAAAAGCCTCAAAAACAGGCAAAAAACAGGCAAAAAAGCCTCAAAAACAGGCAAAAAAAGCCTCGAAAATAGGCAAAAAAGCCTCAAAAACAGGCAAAAAAAGCCTCAAAAATGGGCTGAAAAAGCCTCCAAAATGGGTTGAAGAAAGCCTCGAAAACAAGCTGAAAAAAGGGCTGGAAAAGGGGCCGAAAATGGGGCGCAAGGAGGTTAAAAACTTTTGTTGTTGTTGTTGTTTTCCTCTTCTAAATTTAGGTGCGTCTTCTAGTCTGAAAAATACGTTAAAAGTTTTTGGGACTCATAACAACGGCTGTTAATTAACTGCATTAACAACCACCAAGAATCCAAAGAATAATAACTGAAAGCTTACTATGGTTGGCAGAATGCCCAGAAGCAATTTGCAGGAAGCTGCAAAGATAAGATAAGCAAGACAAGACATGAAGGTATGTGAACGAAGTTGTTCCCTGCAAATTGCTTCAGTCGGTGTTCCTCCTTAAATAGGCTAAGGGAGTGGCCAATTAGCCCCAAGCCTTACTCTCGAGAAGACCTCCTCCTGAGGAGCCACTCCTGCCTTTTAACAGCCCTGCACGCTTGTGCATCGAGAAGAGGTTCCTCCTCTTCGTCCTCTTCACTTATGGG
The DNA here is from genome assembly GCA_030761175.1 of Masticophis lateralis. Taxonomy (NCBI): domain Eukaryota; kingdom Metazoa; phylum Chordata; class Lepidosauria; order Squamata; family Colubridae; genus Masticophis; species Masticophis lateralis. The sequence continues at coordinate 3,452,624 of JAUDYJ010000006.1, read as the reverse complement.
AGCTTCTGGAGATTGAAGGCCCTGGCTGAATCCCCGCCTCTGGCACCACATCTTCCCCAGCCTCCTCATTGTCTTGACTTGAGTGCTAGCTGCACAGGCTGCTGGTGAAGCACCACACCAGCCTCCTCGCTGTCGGAATCAGCTACTAGCTGTAAAGATCGCTGACGGGCCACAACACCCCTTCCATTCCTATTCCATTCTATTCTTCTCCTTCCAAGCTAAAAGATAATTGCCGAATGGAAAAGGGTTCCAAACAGAAGAATGTCCCTGAGCATAATAAGTTAAATCACGGAAGAAACCATGCAAGGGAGACAAAGGCCTTCCCCAGGTCCTATCCACCATTCCTGAGATAACGGCCTCCCTTACCTTCACGTCAGAAATGATGCGCTTCCAACGTTGACACACCAGACAGAGGTTTTGGAGGAGATCAACCAGAGGTACCATGGCAAAGATCTGCTGAAGGATTTCATCTGGCAATTTCTCCATGGTCCCCTGAGGTACGTCATCCCCAGATGTTGTTCCTAAGAGCCCAAAGTGGACATCGGGAAGTGAATCCACCTCAACGTCTTGAACTTCCTGCTTGACCGATCCATCGCCTGAGCTCTCTTCAGAAAGCCTTACCAACCACGGTTTGTGTTCTTGGACCTCCTGGCCAGCCCTTCCGTTGGAGTCTCTAGGTCCCGGGGAGAAACGTGACTGTTTCTTGGGGGCCGCCGACGTGTCCCTTCCATCGTCAAGAAGACTGCAAGAGTCGTCCGAGTCGGACGCCGCGTCACGAGCGAAGTTCTCCAGAGGTTCCTCAACTTTGGGTTTCTGGCTTTCCGCCATCTTACTGGAGCACGGCGAGACGTGGGATCTACTCCTGAAGTAATCTGTGATGGTCCTTTGTTGGCCTGCAAACCAAACAGAGGCAGAAAGAAAAGACAAACTACAGCACCTTCAAAGGACAGCTGTGCCTGGGCAGAAAAGCAAGGTGGACAATGGCATCTGTAAGGTGGTCCTTGACTTACAACAGTTCCATTTAGTGACCGTTTGAAGTTACAATGGCACTGAAAAAAAGCGACCATTTTTCATATTCGGGACAGTTGTGGCACCCCCACGGTCACGGGATCAACTGACAACTGACTCGTATTTATGACGGTCGGAACTGACTTGTATTTATGGCAACTGACTTGTATTTATGATGGTCACAATGTCCTGGTGTCACATGATCCCCTTGGATGGCATTCTGACAAGCAAACGCAGCACCTAACGGCTGCAACACACCCTCCATCTTGCATTGCAACGACACAACACCACTTTTGTGGGTTCTAACCAAAGCATCAGATGCGGCATGTACCCCCAAAACCATTCACTGATTTTTTTCAGGAAAGCATCTTCTTGCAACGCATTGCAAATATCACTACTCATCACACCTTTGGAACACTTCTTCCTCCTCCGAGGAGTTGGGCCAAGGTGCCTACAGGAATCTCGGCTGCCTGGTCTCTGGCTGAGGGGCTGCGTCAGGGCGGCTGTGCCTTCTGGGCTCTGCCGAAGAACTTCACAATCGCTCGCTGTCAGGCGGAGTTGCTTGAAAGACCTCACTGATCCAACAAGAAAAAACCCGAAAAACGGCACTGGATAAGAAAAAACCTCTTAATGAAAGACAAAAAACAGGGACCCATTGCAAACCCAGACCCCAACCCTCTGCAAACCGCAATTGATGGTTTAAGTGTGGCCACTGCCAATCGCATTTTAAGCAATCCACCAGGGTTCATCCGACCATCACTCAGCATGAAGCATTCAGAGTAGCATAATAGCACAGCGTAGTAATATAGTTCAGCACAGAGTAGCAAGATAGGAGGCAAACAAATTTAACCAATGAAAAAAAGTGGTTTGGCTTGCAAGCAAAATGGTTGTTAAAATATGTGAGATTTGGTGCATTCCTCCATGATTTCATTTATAGTTAGTTACCATAGTTAGGATCACCTAACTACATCTAGATGATGTAGATAGATAGATGATAGATAGATAGATAGATAGATAGATAGATAGATAGATAGATAGATAGAGATGGATGGATAGAGATGATAGACAACACAGACAGATGATTGACAGGTAGGTAGGTAGGTAGATAATAGATATGGATGGATGATAGAAATGATAGACAATACAGATGATAGAGACTAGATAGATAGATAGATAGATAGATAGATAGATAGACAGACAGATAGATAGTTAAATATGGATGGATGATAGATGATGATGGATGGATGATAGAGATGATAGACAACAGACAGATGATAGAGACTAGATAGATAGATAGATAGATAGATAGATAGATAGATAGATAGATAGATAGATAGATAGATATGGATAGGGATGATAGAAAGACAACACAGACAGATGAGAGACATGATAGATTGATAGAGAGAGGGTGGGTGGGTGGGAATAGATGGACAAAGAGAGCGTTTTGTCTATGAGAGTTACTTTAATCGTAAGTGTGTGTGCGTACACACTAGAGAGGCGGGGAGAGGAGAGAGAGAAAGACAGGGATATATATATATTTCTATTCTCAAAAGAAAATATATATAAACCCATACCCCCCCCCCACCCCTACACACACCCCTATATAAGCACTCTCTCAGTGCCCAGGTTGACCTTTCATGCAAAGGGATCATCGTTGTTTGCCTGTTTCATTTATGCATGCCGCCCATCTCCCTCTCCCAAGCGAGTCAGGCTGGCTCAACAGTAACAAAACTGAACTTCTGGCTGCCTCGAAAGAGATTTTAATTTCCTCTATCCTTGCCCTTAAGGCAGTGTTTCTCAACCTTGGCCGCTTGAAGATGGGTGGACTTCAACTCCCAGAATCCCCCAGCCAGCGCTGCTGGCTGGGGGATTCTGGGAGTTGAAGTCCACCCATCTTCAAGCTGCCAAGGTTGGGAAACACTGCCTTAAAGCATCCCATTAACAAGCCCTTCCTTTTAAGCCTTAAGCCGCCGTTTTTCAACCTTTAAGACTTATGGACTCCCGCTCCCAGAATCCCCCACCCTGCATGCAGGGGATGATAGGACGTGTAGTACCTCCCTCCAATATCTGGAGGGCGCCAGGTTGACGATGGTCGGGTTGCAACTGACTTTCTTTTTACCCCACCCAAAGAAATGCAATTACTTTCCTCCAAAATCCGGGATGGGAAATAATTCTGCCCGGATGACAATGCTTCCCCAGCTCTAATACCAAGAATCTAATTAGCAATTAATTGCATTTTAATTTAAATTTGACAACTTGAACTTACTTGGACTTCCGCCTAATTCGCAAACATTGCACGCGCACCGCAACTCCGAGCGCAATCTAACATGATGGCTCTTCGGCCAAGCGAAATCCCGCCTCTTTGCCCACACGACTGATGGGTCTCTGCCGCCCTATCGCAGAGCTCGCTTCTTTATTTGCTCCTCCTTCTTATTGCGAAAGAGTTGCCCGGTGAGGACCAATGAAAAGTCGTGAGCGTTGGAAGGGCCCTCCCCTCCTTAAAAGAGATGCAGAAAAACTACAAGCATAGAGTACCGCGCAGCACTCACTTCCGGTTGTCCCGCGCGCTTGAAGCGGTGTGGGGGGAAGGCGGAATTTAGTCCTTCCTTTGAGGTCTGCCGCAGAGCATTCTGGGAGGATAAAATCCCTTGATATGACTTTGTCCCTGGTTCGAGTCCAAATATGGATCCATTATAGGCAGTCCTCGACTTACGACCACAATGGAACCCACCTTTCTTGCTAACCGACATTTCTTAAATTAGTTCTGCCTCATTTTACGACCTTTCTCGCCACAGTTGTTAAGTGAGGCACTGCAGTTGTTAAGTGGGTCACATGGTCATTAAGGGAATCTGACTTCTCCACTGACTTTGCTTTGTCAGACGTTTGCCAAAGGGGAATCCCGGGGCGGTGCCACCGTCATAAATACGAGTCGGTCGCCAAAGGTCTGAACTTTGATCACGTGACGGTCATAAGTGTGAGAAAGCCACGTCACTTGAAGAGCTGGGGCCAGAAAGGTTGTAAAATGAGGCAAAACGCACTTAACTGTCTCGCTTAGCGACATAAATTTTGGGCTCCAGTCGTTAAGTCAAGGACGACCTGGAGTGAACTCTTTTAACAAAATACATTTGATTATTTCTCTGCAAAGAAATAGGAAGAAAGAAAGGAGTCTGAAATATAACACTTAATACTATTAAGAATTCATAGTATTCTTTTTTTTTATTTATTGAAAAAGTTTTACAATACAAGAATTTTTTCATTTTCACCCCCCCCTCCCCAATCCCCCCTCCCCAACCCCTCCCATCCTCCCTCAAACCCAACCCCTTCCCTCCCCATCCCCCCCTGACTTCCGCTACAGGTTTAAAAAAAAAACAAAGTTTAGAACAAGAGAAAAAGAAAAAGATTATTAAATATTCAAATTCTAAATTAAACAAATTTCGAAAGAAGAAGAGAAAGAGAAAGAAGGAAAGGAAGAAAAAAAAGTAAAAAAAACAGACATTAATATATTTCTAAAATAAACAGTATTAAAGTAAAAAAAAACCATTAATAACCATTATAATTCTATCCCAACTACACCCCTTAACTAAAAAAAAACCCGAAAAACATAAAACATAAGAAATATATGCATATATAATTATAATCATACAGTTATGTCATAAAGAAAATTATCTTTTGTTTAATTCATTTCTCAGTCTCTATAATCCAAATTTCAATCTTCTCTTCAACTTGAAGTCAAACATTTCCTCATATAAATCCTGCTTCAATAATCTTCATCTTGCCACTGCCCCCATCAGCAAAGTAAAACATTTCTCCACACAACCCCCCGAGTGACTTTATATAAATAATATCCAACCACGAAGGTATTCACACCTCTAGGAAGATTCATTCAAACTAACTTATACTGTACCTAAAAATAGGCTTTCGCAGCCTTAACATTCAAGCCTTGAAAAAAAAAAAGAGAAGAAAAAACCAACTAGGAGCTGCATTCCCAGATGTTCCTTTAAAATTCTTTCAAATCCTGCCACCCTTTGCAATTCAATCCTTCGGGTTATAAAATATTTTCAATTTCATAGTCTTCTCCTAGAAGATGAATTCCACAAAGAATATATAATTGGGTAACCAGTGATCGCTGCTAATTTTGCAGCAATCTATCAACACTCAGGATATCATGTCCAATCCAGGATAAACTTCATAGTAAAAATTTTTGTAATCCATTTTAATATATAAGTTTAATGTTAATCCAACTCAGAATAAACTTTTAACAAATTGTTATACATCTTAAAAGAATTTTTATAATCCATTTTTTCCAAATCTTTCAATGCTTTCTGATTCAGTATCAAACGATTGACGATACTCCTTAAATTTATCACCTGTGGTTTCCAGTCGGATTTCCTCATTAACTTCTAGTTCCTGTCGATTAGCATCACCCCCCATTTCTTGAAGAGTACTGGACCTCTGCTGCTGGTCATCTCGAAGTAAAACTTTGTTTTTTGAATCTTCCTCCAGCAGTTCAAGGTCCTGTGAACCCCCTCCAAGGTCACTGAGGTGTTCAATTTTCTCATCAGAAAAATCCATAGTAGAATCCTCTGGACAACCACCAAAGTCTCCTTTTACTTTTAACACACTTTGATTTTCTTCTTTCTGTTCACATTTTGTAGACTCTGTTTTTGATTTTTTATTCTTGAGATATTCCGGGGCTCCCTTTAAAATATTTTGGTAAAAATATTCTGCTTTTTCAATAGTATTCAGACAATGTCTCACACCATGATATCTAAAAATTATACCAACTGGAAAATCCCATCTAAATGGAATATTACTTCTCTTCAGTTCCTTGACCAAAAAATCAAAATCTTTTCTGTCCTTTAAAACCTGTCTTTAAAAATACTGATTTGTGTACCTGCTACCTGCACTTTATCAGAATAAGACTTTTGTAAAATATCATCTCTCAGTCTTTTATCAGTGAAATAAACAACGACATCTCTAGGCAGATTCCTTTGTTTAGCCAGACGTGAGTTAACTCTGTAAACTTTCTCTATAGAACCCAAAATTAGTTCATCTTGTAGCTTTAATAATTCCGCAAAGGCCTTTGCACAAGTTATTCTTAAGTTTTCTCTATTGTTTTCTTTTATACCTCTTAGTCTAATTGCAGATTCCATAGCCTTAATTTGAAGAATAATAACATCATTCTGAATGTTCTGGTTTTTGGCCTCTGCTTCCAGAAGTTTCCCTTGTAATTCTTGTATCTGGGATTCAAATTTACTACTAATCTCAGTCACTTTCTTCCCCATTGCAGCCACCGCAGTTGAAAGATCTGAAGCTACTTGAGCAATAGTTTGACTTAGTTGGTCATATTTCCCAGAAACCAGCTCCTCAAGATCCTTCTGTGATCCTTTTATCTTATCTACCACACTCTCTAAGGACCTTGTAATTAACTCTTTTAAATCCAGCTCTGTAAGTCTCTGCAAATGAGACATTTCAACTTTGTTCATCTGGCTCAAGGGGGAGCCCCTCCCTTCCTTTAAGTTTAGGCATCTTTGCTTTTGAAAAGGACCAAAAAAATTCCTTCTTACTTCAATAGAGAGAAAAAAAAGGAAAAAAAAACCAGAAGAAATCTATTTAAATCAGCCTTTGTTCCTTTAAATTCTTTTTCTGTGACAAAATATTTCTTTCAAAGTCTTTCAGGACTGAACTCTACATTCCATTTCCGCTCTCAGTTTTCTTTCAAGCAGAGCCAGTCGCCATCTTAAAACACTTTCACTTTTCTTCCTCTCCTTCCCCCTTCCCCTCCTTCCTCCTCCAGAAAATCAGTAGAGAAAAATCCATACTTGCTTTAACTTATCTTCTCTCTTTTCCAGCTTGCTCCAATTCAATTCAATTGTGGTGTTGCTCCCAGCGTCTGGCTCCGCTAATTAAGCAATTAGCAGAGGACCCTCTCGGCGTGGAGCATACTCTGAGAGTAGGGAGGGAGCCATCCCTCTGAGCCTTCCCCAGGACAAAGGAAAAATTCCTGGGGCGACTCAGGGGGCTCAACCTCACCCCCAGAAGCTCTCCCTGCTCCTTCCGTTAAGGAGCAGGTTTTTCGAGCTGCCTGCCTGCTGTGTGGCGGCTCTAACGCGCCGAGAAGCCGGCGGGCATGAAAAGCCCGCCGACAACGAGGAAGGCGCCACCGGAAGTTCTAGAATTCATAGTATTCTTAATACGATTCTTTTAATGGAGAGAGGGAACCGAGAAGGCCAAAGGAATAGTCTTCATGAGGTCCCCTCAGCAGGGATGCAACCAAGAGTATCGCCTTTGTAAGCTGAGAGTTTGGCAGCCCCAAGTTGATATTGGCTGAGCTTGGGAAAAAATCAGCGGGATCAGATCCAGCTCGCTGGGTGGGAGGAGAGGGTGCAAAACTCCAGGGCTCTAAAGGCAACTGAGAAGTTAAAAGGAAAACTGTCCAGGAAGAACACCGCAGTCGGTTGTGCTGCTGAGACTTCCGGGAGGCCTCTGTTGTGGCTCCGTTGCCTGAGCCTGCGTCATCAGCAGGGGAGGACTCTGAGAGTGAGGGAGAGGAGTTGGCAAGGCCTCCTTCTCCAGGACTCTCCTCTCTGGCAATGCCTCCAGAGGACACCGAAGGGCAGGAGATAGGCCCAGAGCCAAGCTCGTCCCCGCAGCCACAGGAGGACATTGACGAGGGGAGTGAGTTTTGGTTGGACCCTCGCCAGCGTCGGAGAGACAGGAGAGCCCAGCAGAAGAAAAGGCGTGGTCGTGATTAGCTGGTGGACTACACCTCCTATCAGACTATATAAGTGAGGGATTGTCGCCATATCTTTGTGACGAACAAAACAAAGATACGTGGATCCCGGTTTTGAATCGGCCCGGCGTCTTAGCTGTGGTGTGTATGTGACGGACCTTTTAATAAAGACGTTGGCAAGCAGCTGCAGATTGCTGCCGACCTTTGTTATCATCTCACTTGGTTGCTTGCCAGTTCCTTAGCCTCTGGTTGTCTGAGGGGGGGTTATTTCTGGGCACGGGGCCAGAACAGCCTCCCAGAAATCAGCAGGAATCAAGATGGACTTTGAAATGTGTTTTAAAAAATCTGCTCAACGTGTAACTCTACAAAGGGATGGAGCAGTTCCAAAATAATTTTATGTCTGTGTAACACAATCTTCCCTTTTGTATCTCTCTCCTGCCATCTAGTGGCCAATGGATTGTTTTTCATCCATAGTGTGTGTATATCCATCCATCCGTCCATCTATCCATCCATCCATCTTCTATCAGATTTCATCCATCCTCTACTCCAACCATTACTCTGTGTAACTCTCTCTTCTATCCAATACAATCTATCATCTTCCATCCTTCTATATTTTATCCACGCTTATCTATATCTATCAATCATCTTATCATCTATCTATCATACAGATAGGGATAGATAGATTTAGATAGGTGATGAGAGAGAGAGAGAGAGAGAGAGAGAGAGAGAGAGATGATATAGTTATAGGATAGAATCTTTCCCATAACTATTATCTATCTATCTATCTATTTATCTACCTACCTACCTATTATCCATCCATCCATATTTCACGAAGAAGGAAACCATCAAACCATTGTGACTTACATCAATTACTGGTTTATTTATTGATTTTGGGGAGTGGGGGATGGGTCAGATCCATTAATAACATTATAAGCAAGCAAAATACACTTATTTAAAAAAATAGTGCAAATATCACTTTGTTCCCGAAGAACAAATGAGAAAGTGCTAAAAGAGTTATCGGAAAGCGACAGAGAGTTTCCTTTCCTTTCTAATATCATTTGGAAGGACCAACTTATTTTTTACCTCTTTTTCATAGCAAAAATACTTTTAAAAAAACTCTCTTTATAAAAAGTGCAGCTGCAGGGCCGTGGAGTTAGTGCAAGATTGCTGGAATGGCTTAAATCTATAAAAAAAACTTTAGCAGATATAAAAAAAGCAGATTGTCTGATTTTGAAACTGCCTCTCCCACCGTGGAAGGCCACGAAGGGAACCAGAATTAAAACATTTTTATGCTTTCCATTTTTCTCTCGGTACGGAGAGTCAGTGGCTGATAAATTGGCCTAAAAACTCACACATTTCCACCAGAATGCAGGAAGGCCTCCTCAGTTAAATCTACAGACAGTCCTCAACTTACAGCAGTTCATTTAGTGACTAATTGTCAAACGTCCGAATTTCAATCACATGACCATGGGGATGGCACAAAAGTTTTATGTTTGAAAGCAGTCATCCTCCTCCCTTGCTTGTCAGAGGTGCCATTGTAACTTTGAACGGTCAATAAACGCAGTTTGTTGTAAATCAAGTACTACTTATATTGCAAGTTAACTCCGCCCACAGCCAGGAGTTCAATCCTGGCCGGCTCAAGGTCGACTCAGCCTTTCGTCCTTCTGAGGTCAGTAAAATGAGGACCCAGATGGTTGGGGCAAGAGGCTGACTCTCTAAGCTGCTTAGAGAGGGCTGTGAAGCACTATAAAGCAGTATATAAATCTTAACTGCTATTGCTAAATGCAAAGGAAGGAAGGAAGGAAGGAAGGAAGGAAGGAAGGAAGGAAGGAAGGAAGGGCCATGCTGATGCAGTGGTTAGAATGCAGTATTGCAGGTTAACTCTACCCACTGCCAGGAGTTTGATCCTGACCAGCTCATGGTTGACTCAGCCTTCCATCCTTCCGAGGTGGGTCAAATGAGGAGCCAGATTTGTGGGGGCAAGAGGCTGACTCTGTAAACTGCTTAGAGAGGGCTGTAAAAGCACTGTGAAGCAGTATATAAGTCTAAGGGCTATTGCCAGTCCTTTTGATATGATGGCAGACGTAGGAAATTTCAGCCACGAGAACCACCAGCCATGGAGTCTGAGAAATGTCTATGGAGATTCTCAGCTCTCCAGGTCACGGCTGTTCCAAAAAGTGATTTTTTTCAAGAGGCAAGTGGACTTTCTATTTTTTTCTTTTGAAGACATCAGAACCGAAGAAGCTTCTGGGATGAGAAGCAAAACGTCTTCAAAGAAAAACCAGAAAGTCCAGCTGCCTGTTGGAAAAAATGTTCAGGCTGTAAGGACAGCAGGACACGCATCCCCAGTAAAAGCAACTTGTCTGAAGCCATTTGTCTGAAAGGGTATATATTCTCCTGCTTGAGCAGGGGGCTGGACTAGATGACCTCCAAGGTCCCTTCCAGCTCTATTCCTATTCCATTCTATACTCTATTCTATTCCTAATTCTGTTCCATATTCTATATTCTATTCCAGGGGTGTCAAACTCGATTTCATTGAGGGCCACATCAAGGTTGTGTTTGACCTTGGGAGGGGGGACAGGGTGGGAGTGACCGACTCAATTTCACTCGTGTCAGGGGTGCTCAAGTGCTCTGCCAGTGAAAACAGGCTCCCGAGTTCCATTTTGGCTGCAACCAGGGGTAAAATGCTCCCAGTTTGGACCGGTTCGGCTGAACCGGTAGCAATGGCGGCACGAGGCTCCGTCCACCCACTGGGTGATCATTACTTCCTGGTTTTAAGCAGGAAGTAAACTGTCTTTTTACCCTCTGCGCATGTGCTGAGGGTCTGCACACGTGCACTTCCGAACCGGATGGGAAGGTAAGTAGATTTCACCCCTGGCTGAAACCCTCTGCCAGTGAAAACAGAGCTTGAAACGCAGCGGCCCTTCCAAGCTGCATTTTTGCTAGCAGAGGCGCTCCAGGCTGATCCTTTGGTGTTTCAGGGCGGCCCTGCGGGCCAGATCTAAGCACCCCATGGGACGGATCTGGCCCCCGGGCCTTGAGTTTGACACCCCTGGACTAGAGGATCTCCAAAGTCCCTTCCAACCCTTCTATTCTATTCTATTCTATTCTATTCTGTTCTGTTCTGTTCTGTTCTGTTCTGTTCTGTTCTATTCTATTCTATTCTATTCTATTCTATTCTATTCCATTCCATTCCATTCCATTCCATTCCATTCCATTCCATTCCATTCCATTCCATTCCATTCCATTCCATTCCATTCCATCCTATCCTTTCCTATTCTTATTCTATTCTATTCTATTCATATCTATTCCTATTCCTTATTCTTATTCTTATTTTCTATTCCATTCCATATTTTCTATTCTACTCTATTCTACATCCCATTCCATTCCTTATCCTATCCTATCCTATCCTATCCTATCCTATCCTATCCTATCCTATCCTATCCTATCCCTATTCTATTCATATCTATTCCTATTCCTTATTCTATTCTTATTCTTATTCTAATTCTTTTCCATTCCATTCCATATTTTCTATTCTACTCTATTCTACATCCCATTCCATTCCATTCCTTATTCTATTCTATTCTATTCTATTCTATTCTATTCTATTCTATTCTTATTCTTATTCTTATTCTTCTATTCTATCCCTATCCCTATTCTAATTCTATTCTATTCATATCTATTCCTATTCCTTATTCTATTCTATTCTTATTCTTATTCTTATTCTAATTCTTATTCTAATTTTAATTTTAATTCTAATTCTAATTCTATTCTATACATTTATATTCTATTCCTATTCTATTCTATTCCATTCCATTAAGCCAAGCAACCTGGAATTAAGGAGAAACTTCCTAACAGTGACCACAATTAACCAGCGGAACTGCTTGCCACCGGAAGTTGTATGGCCTTCTTCACTGGAGGTTTTTAAAAAGAGACTGGAGAGCCACTTGTCTGAAAAGGGATAGAGTCACCTGCTTGAGCAAGGGGTGGGGGGTGGGGTGGTAGTGGACTAGAAGACCTCCAAGGTCCCTTGGAGCTCTATTCTGATGATGCTGACTCTCCAGGCAGCACAACAAGAGCATCTCTCCCACATCAAGAGGATAACCTTCCTTTCTACATTCCTTGCTTTCTTTTGAAAAATACCCAGTGCAAATTTTTCTTTTGTTTGTTTGAAGTACTTAAAAATCTTCAAGGAGGATGTGAACCTCGGAGGGAACCTCAGTGTTTTCTGGGCGACGGGCTGCGTCCTGTGCCCTGGAAGATCCTGCGAGATGTGCAATGGGGCCAATTTCCCGCGGTGCGCAAGACGGACAAAGGAATCCCTTGGGGGCTTTGGGGTCGTCTTCCTGCCGGAAAGAAGTTGAGGGGGGGAAAAAAGTGAGGTTCGCGATACAGACAATCTCCCCCCACCAGCGTTCATGGGATGTAGCTCTAAATAGCATCGTCCTGATTCTGGGGTTACTATAGAAGAGAATATTTGTAGCTTAGGGATGAACTGTGGGGTCCTTGGTGCTCTCTTGCAAACATTTTATTACCCAACAGGTAACAACCTCAGTGTTAGAAGCCTCCTAGCACAAGATTTTTAGCACTGATGATATTACCTAGTTGGGTAATAAAATGTCTGCAAGAAAACAAGGCTCAGAGAGCACCAAGGACCCCGCACTCCATATGACTCCAAATGGGGAGCAGTCTGTCTCCAAACCATCGCTGCGAGGAACAAAGGCAAGAGAGGGAAATATTTCCATCTCCTGCTTGTAAGAGAAGTTGACCAGAAACATAAGTTTTAGTCTCCGGGCCTTTCATCATCTTATTTGCTCTTCTCTGTCTTTTTTCCAAAGTCTTCACATTTTTCGTTTTTGTAATGCGCTGACCAAAACTGGATGCAGCATTCCAGGTGTGGCCTTACTAGATTATATTCCTGAGCTAGTTGCTTACTAAAAGAAGGTACGTACTATGCAAGGATGAAGTATCCTTTCCAGGATTAGCCGAGAATCCGCTGGGATAGAATGGTGGCAGCTGCCACAGACCGGTGGTGTATTGCGGACTGCATTGGCGAATTCAAACCGGACACAGTGCTCCTTGGGCAAAAAAGAAACAAACACCAAAAGCGCTTAGCCAGGTAGGAAACCAAGGGGCTCCTTCCTGAGCACTGGAATACAGGCAGGGGTGAAATGCTCCCGGTTCGGACCGGATCACCTGATCCGGTAGCAATGGTGGCGGGTGGTTTGGAGAACCGGTAGCAAAAATCCCTGCCGCCCTCCTCCATGCCCAGCTGAGCCGCGGGATCATCAGAGGCTTTCCCCCCCCCCCACTTTTAAAAGCATTTTTTCTTCAACGGAAAAAATGCCTTTAAAAGTAAAAAAAAAAAAAGCCTCTGATGATCGCGCGGCTCAGCTAGGATCGTCAGAGCCTTTTAAAGGCATTTTTTTTACAACCTCTTCAGCCAGAGGTTAGAGGAAAAATGCTTTTAAAAGTAAAAAAAAAAAAAAAAGTTGGCCACGCCCACCCAGTCACATTATCCCACCACCACCAAGCCACGCCCACAGAACCAGTAGTAACAAATTTTACATTTCACCACTGAATACAGCTACTGTTGTTTCCCCGAAACAAAGACCTCTCCAGATAATAAGCCCAACCGGGCTTTTCAGTGCATGAGATAAAATAAGCCCTCCCTCCCTGGCAAAATAAGGCCCCCACCAACTATTTGTGCAGCCGGTCCCATTTCCTCTGGTTGCTTGCCATGCACAACATGAGATGAGGAGGTGAAGCCGGAGGGTGTGCGGAAAAGTGGGGCGAATGTACCCCACGCACCCCACATGCCCTTACCGTACCTACCAGTAACACTGATGGTGGCAAAAAGAGCGGCAGGCCAGCGACGTGCCTCGCACGCCATTCCTGCCCCTTGCTTAGCCACCCGCCCCCTTTAGGGATGCAATTTGGAGGTGGCAGGTGGGGCGGGCGAGAAGTGGGACGCGCATCTTACCTTTCCAGCTCCATCACGTTCCTCGCCGTTGTGTCCAGGGAAACACGCTGTAAAAGAAAACTTCTCGCGAGAAGTTTGATGGAACTCGCAAGAAAGGTTTTCTTTTTTACAATGGGTTTCGCTGGATACAATGGCAAGGAACATGAAGGAGCTGAAAAGGTAAGATGCGCGTCTCGCTTCTCGCCCGCCCCACCTGCCACCCCCAAATTGCATCCCTAAAGGGGGGGGGCTAAACAAGGGGCACGAGCCCTGCCATGCCTGGAGAGGGGGAGGGGGAGAGAAAAAGACGGCAAGGGGTGCCAGTCTCGCTCCATGCATCTTGCCTCTCCCCTGCCCACCTGCCAGAAATGAGTCTTTATGAGACTCGTTGCGCCACCATCGCCTCGTGGAGCAGGACTCTGCAAACGGTTTGTGCCGTTGCATGCACAAACGGCAGCACTGCCACGAGGTTTGACATACCGGCGCAGCCGTGAGCGGCAGGACGCCAGCTGTGCCGATACGATGAAGCTCGCAGCAGTGCTGCCGTTTGTGCATGCAACGGCACAAACCATTTGCAGAGTCCTGCTCCACGAGGCAGCTGCGGCGGCAGGAGACGTCAGGGCAGCGGCAGCCAGCCGCTCGGCCGGCACGAAGAACAGGGAGGGGCGGTGACAGGACATCCAGTCCCATGCTCGCCGCCTCCTGCACCTCCAAAATAATAAGACACCCCCCCCCAATAATAAGGCCAAGCCCTTAATTTGGGGTTCAAAAGAAAATAAGACCCTGTCTTATTTTCGGGGAAACACGGTAGTCCTCGATTGACGACCATGACCCCAAAATTTCTCTGGCTAAGCGAGACATTTGTTAAGTGAGTTTTACCCCATTTCCCCACCTTTCCCACCACCGTTTCTAAGTGAATGACCACAGTTGTTAAGTTTGTTAAGTGAATCTGGCTTCCCCCTTGACTTGGCTTGTCAGAAAATTACATGATCCCAAATACAAGTCAGTTGCTAAGTGTCCAGGTTTTGATCATGGGGATGATGGAATCATCATTAGTGTGAAGTCACTTTTTTCAGTGCCATTGTAAGCTTGAACGGTCACTAAATGAAGTCAAGGACTAATTGTGTTGTGAATAGCTTTAAATCACCTTGGCGACTTTTAGGATCTGAGCAAAATCCTTTGGCAGGATGAGACGCCTCTTGGCTCGAGTGACAGCGACATATAGCAAATTCCAATCATCTTCCGGAATGTTTTCTGGGAGAGATTAAGAGAGGAGGAGGAAAAAGGAAAAACAGAGTTTAATGGGAATTCTTTGAACAGATCTGTTCCAAACACACATTGGAACTCTTGAGCACCGAGTGGTGCTCCATCCCAGCCACCAAGAAAGGGAGGTGTTCCATTGTTGATTAGATATTGCTATCAGGGCTTCCCTCAAAAGGAGAGAAAGGGAGGGAGGGTAATGGAAGGATGGAAGGGAAGAAGGGAGGTGAAAAAAAGAAAAGGGAGGGAGGGAGGGAGGAAGATGATAAAGATAGGAGGAAGGGAGGAAGAATGATGGAGGGAGGGAGAAGGAAAGGAGGAGGAGGAGGATGGATGGATGGAGGGAGGGAGGGAGGGAGGGAGGGAGGGAGGGAGGAAGTTATGCTCACCAATTTTGTTTGAATACAAACGTTCAAGGTTGGACTTGGTCATAAAATCATCATCAATTCTGACGGTGTGAAATTCCAGCCCTTTAGCCTTGTGCATAGTCCCTAGGATGTAATCTAAAATACACCAAATTGTTGGAAATGCAATCATCAACATGGAACATATTTCCAAATGTGATGGACATGTCCCAAAGCAAAGGCATATTGGTTAAAAATCCAAAAATGGTTAGAGGAAATGACAGGGGGAGAAATTGTAATGAAACCCGAACTATTTTTATTGGGAATTATAAAAGAGAAGATTAGGAAAGAAATTTATTACCTCATGCTTCACATAATTATGGCTGCCAGAATTTCATTTGCACAAAATTGGAAAGACAGATTTGCTCCAGCAAATACGATGATCATAAAAAAGGTGCTAGAATGAGCAGAAGCAGATAAATTAACAATGGAACTAAAAGACAGAGAGGAAACAATCTATTAGAGACATAGAATAGATGATATAGCTGGTTGGAGAAAGAATCCAAAATTAATGTATAAGTGTAAGAGAAGATATTAGAGAGGAGAGAAATAGTTATTGTATAATAGATAGGCATAAATTGTAGTGAATATAGAAATTAATAAGTAATATATAAATGTATGTGTATATAGTTGGTTAAAAGATAAAACAGACATTATCAAAGTTGCCGGTTTCGGAAAGCTGTAAAAATGTAACAAGGATGTTAAAGATGTAAATGTTGAATAAAAATAAAATATAAAATAATAAAATAATAAAATAATAAAATAAAATAAAATAAAATAATAAAATAAAATAAAATAAAATAAAAAAAATAAAATAAAATAAAATAATAAAATAAAATAAAATAATAAAATAAAATAAAATAAAATAAAAAATAAAATAATAAAAATAAAAATAAAATAAAATACAGAGAGAGGAGAAGCACTGAGACCTGTAACAGCTCATTTCTAAAGCTTTTCACCAGCAGCAGAGATCTCAAAGAAAGGGGGGCCTGGAAGCCTTCTCCAGCCTGAAGCTCCACAGGTGCTCAGAATAAGAATGGGTCCATTCCCATTCCCACTTTACTCCAAAGTGACCTGAAGTCAGGATTGGACAGAGGTTCAGTGGCCCTTCTGCTCTCTGAGCTTGGTGGTATTCTTGCAGACATCTCATTACCTGACTGGGTAACTTCATCAGTGTTAGAACCAAATGGGTTTTGTGGAGGAGGAGGAAGAGGGCAAGGTCCTAGACAGGAGTGAAATCTACTTACGTTCCCTACCGGTTCGGAAGTGTGCGCTCGCTTTGCGCAAAGCCTTTTTTTGTTAAGTTTTAAAAGCATTTTTTCTACAACCTGTTTGGCCGAAGAGGCTGTAGGAAAAAAAATGCCTTCAAAAGCATCTAGTGATCCCAGCTGAGTTGCCTGATCGCCACAGGCTTCTAAAAGCATTTTTCTGCAACCTCTTAAGGTTGTAGAAAAAATGCTTTTAAAAGTTTAAAAAAAAACCCAATTGGCCATGCCCATCCAGTCACATTACCTCCACCAAGCCACGCCCACAAAATAAGCCACGCTCACAGAGCTGGTAGTAAAAAAATTTAGAACCCACTCCTACAACTAGGGAACATTATCAGATGAGCTCATACAGATGTTTTTTTCCTCCAAAGATCCCATTTGAATCCTAATTTTACCTGGCTTTAATGTTAGAAAGCAACCAGTCGGGTAGAGGCTCAAACAAGGAATTAGCCTAGACCCATGATGGCGAACCTATGGCACGCGTGCCGGATGTGGCACGCAGAGCCATGTTGCCTAGCCTGTGCAGCATCGCCCATTCCTCTTCTGGGTTTCTGGGGCACGCATGCGCACCAGCCAGCTAGTCTGCTGGTTACTGGTGCGAATGGGCACGTGATCATCAACTGGCCTTCACGTGTGCAGAAACGGCCAGCTGAAGGCATGGTCTTAGCGCGGGTGTGCATCGGCCATGCCTTCGTCACCAGCATGCAGCTCTGGGACATCCACCCCTTGCCAGCCAGGAGCACTGCTGCCAGTTGCTCCCCTGCGCCCGCCTGCCTGCTTGCCTTGTCACCGCCACCGTGAGGAAAGGCCCCAAACCTGCACTAGGATCCACATGGGCTGCTGCAGGGGGAGACCAGGTATGATTGGACAATGTCCGGAGTGCGAGGCTGGCAGGAGGAGCCCCCGCTGCCTCTTAGCCAGTACAAACAGCCTGCCACCGCCCTCTCTGCCCTGCCGGCTGCTCCTGCCACTGCCACGGAAGCGTCAATGTGAGAACTGCCAACCCCAGGGATGAGGGGGTGGTGGCGGCAAAGATGGGCGAGCTGGGTCTTCCCTGTCTCTCCGCACATGCATGGTCCCAGGCATTGGGGGGGGGGGGGAGGAATTGAAGCCCCAGCACGCCTATCCTTTCCGTTGCCACCCCATCCCTCTCAGTGGCAGGAGCAGCCAGTGGCAGGCTTCAATCCCTCCCCCGGAGGCCTGAAATGCAATGCACTTTTTTGGCCTTCCCACGCCCCATTTTTGGATTCGGAGAGGAAAGCGTTTTCGGGGCGGCAGCACTGCGATCCTCTCCCTGAATCAAAAAAGTGCACTGCGTTTCAGGTGGCAGATCTGGCCTTGAGGAAAGAGAAGGTGAGTCTGCGGAGGAGGAGGAGGAAGGCGCACGGTTCTGCAATCTGCATTGGAGACCCATGGAGAAAAGCCTTTTTGGGCAGCAGCCCGAATCACTTCCCCGAATCCACCCGAAAAGGCTTTCCTCCTTGGTTCTCTGGTGCACGCTGCAGAACTGCGCGCCTTCCTCCTCCCTCTCCGCAGACTCGCCTTCTCTTTCCCCCTGGGTCAGGAGCAGAAGCCAACCACCCTCCGCCTGAGTTATCTGAAGAAGGGGCAGGCAGGGTGGCTAGCTGCCTTGCCTTACGCCCCCTGCGCAGCACCCGAAACTGTCGTGCTCTTGTTTTGCCTGCGTATGCCCAGTTTTTGGATTTGAAAAGGATTTTTGGGCAGCAGCACTGAGATCCCCAGATCTGGCAAGGAGGAAAGAGAAAGTGAGTCTGCAGAGAAGGAGGAGAAGGGGACATGGCCAGCCCCTTGCCCTGTTTTTGGATTTGCCAGAAAACACTTTCCTCTGTGGTATTCTGGTGCATATTGCAGAACCACACGTCTTCCTCCTCCTTCTCCACAGAAGGCCAGATCCTGGTCAGATCCGCCATCTGAAACACAGTGCACTTTTTTGATTCAGGGAGGGGATCTCAGTGCTGCTGCCCGAAAACCCTTTCCTCTCCAAATCCAAAAACCTGGTTGTTAAGAAGATCTGGCTTCCCCATTGACTCTGATTGTCAGAAAGTCGCAAAAGAGGATCAGGTGACCGTGGGACACTTCAGCTGTCATAAATGTGAAGCAGTTGCCAAGCGTCTGAATGTAAATCACGTGACACACACACACACACCCAGATGCTGCAATGGTCGTAAGTGTAAAAAAACAGTCATAAGTCACTTTTCTCAGCCATTGTGACTTCGAACGGTCCGTAAACGAACTCCTGTAAGTCGAGGACTTCCTGTATTATAAGCAGACAATGATAAAGCAGATAGTTTGAATTCTATATATGTGGATCTGGTTGTTTGCATGTGATATTTACTTGCACGTTCAGGATCCCAGACACAGCGCTTTTGTATCCTCTTCACCAGCTCCGGAACACGATTGCCGTGATTTTCTACAATTCTAACTTTTATTGACAGCTCTTCGTCTCCTATTGCATCAAAATCATTGGCGGTCCTTAAGCTCTTCTCTTTGTACTTCTTGATGAGGTCAGTCGTTAACGTGAGATTCACTAGGAAGATCAAACAAGAGAGTTTTTTTCAAGAGGCAAGTGGACTTTGTTTTTTTTCTTTTGAAGATGTTTCGCTTGTCATCTAAGAAGCTTCTTCAGTTCCGAATGGGTGGGGGAATGAGAAGATTTATATTCCTTGCAGACAGCTGGTCATTTGTATCCTTTTACAGAGTAGTTGAGGCCACTTGGAAGTTTATCTCTTCCCTCCTTCCAACCCCCAAGTGGCCTCAGTGACTCTCTGAAAACGATGCAAATGACCAGCTGTCTGCAAGAAATTGTTGTGACTGAGGCCCAAGTAGTGATTACCAAACACAATTCAGTCCTGAACAAACTTATTTTATTAAAACAGCTGAGAATTAATTCATTCTCAGCTTTAGTCCAAAACAAATTCTTCAGCCTTATCACCAACCTGATGTTTTGGCAACCTGCCAAAGGCTTTTCTTGGCAAAACACCCACAAAGTTCAAAAGACACTGACAAAAAGCACTGGAATCAACATTGCTTTTCTACAAGGAACCCAACAGCTTGTTGCTGGTCTTTTAAGCCTTATGGGAGGGGCCAATCATCTTCTGGCCTTATTCCCGAGTCATCTTTTTTGCTTTAGCTGCTCCTGCCTTCTGGCAGCTCTTCTCATGCGTGCACTAGGAACAGGCTCCTCCTGTTCCTCTGCCTCTCTGCTGTCAGTCTCTGGAGGCTTCTGAGTCCACGCATCTCTCCCTGATGGCCCTGGCCTCATCTCTGCCTCCGACGCAGGGCCCTCATCCAGGCCTTTCCCAGCCTCCAGGACTGGCCCATGGTTCTCCCCAGCCTCCTCACTGTCTGACTCCACTGCCAGTTCCGCAGGCTGCTGGCGGATCACAACAGGAATGTAAGTCCTTCCATTCCCCACCCTCCAGTCAGAAGCTGAAGAAGCTTCTGGGATGAGAAGCGAAACGCCTTCAAAAGAAAAACCAGAAAGTCCAGTTGCCTCTTGAAATAAAAGCACCTTTGGAACAACCAGGACCTGGAGGATTGAGCATCTCCATAGATATCAAAGAAGAGAGGCCAGATGCAGAAAATGTGCATTTGCAGTTCTTGGGAATGCCTGAGGCAGATAGAAGCTCATAGCAACTTGGCACACAGCTCAATTAGACACTATATCAGCCAACATCGTACAGGTAGCCTTCGACTTATGACTGTAATTGAGTCCAAATTTCTGTTGCTATTTGTTAAGTGAATTTTGCCCCATTTTACGATCTTTGTTGCCACTGTCATTAAGTGAATCAATGCAGTGATTCAGTTAGTAACCTGACTGTTAAGTGAATCTGGCTTCTGCATTGACTTAAGCTTGCTACCTGTCAGAAGGTGGCAAAAGGGGATCACGTGACCCCCAGGACACTGCAACCGTCGTGTTGCCAAATCAGTTGCCAAAGCGTCAATGGTCGTAAGTGTGAAAAACGGTCCTAAGCCACTTTTTCAGTGCTGTTGCAACTTTTAAGTGTCACACCAGTAGCACATTCTCTCCTCTGTATAACAAATCACAATTTAGTGATTTCCCTGAAAATAACACCCTGTCTTATATTTTATTGAACCCCAAAATAAGAGCATGGCTTTATTATCGGGGGGTCTTATTATTTTGAGGGTGCAGGAGGCAGAGAACGTGACCACTCGTCAACCAAAGGTGGGAATCTCCCCGGCGTTCTTGGCACTCACCCACCTCCCATCGATCCACCCCCCTCGCCTGCAAACTCCGGCCCACTCCCACCTCTCTGCCAGGCGATCCCCGGCAGCCCCCGATGCCCAAAGCCTGCTCCTGCCCAGCTCCCTTTTCCACAGCACCCAGCTCCTTTTCGGGGGTGGGGGGGTGGCATGTGGGGTGGGAGAGAAGCAAGATGTGTGGAGCTAGACGGGGCTCGCGCCTCTTGCCGTCTCTTCTCCCCACCCTCGCTGGGGGCCGGGGAGACACACATCTTACCTGCCTCGCAGCTCCGTCACGTGTCTCATCACTGTCTGCAAGCAAACGCTTTGTAGGGTAAAAAAAACCTCACGAGTTCAATCAAACTTCTCAAACTCACAAGTTTTTTTTTTTAACCCTACAACATGTTTGCCTGCAGACAAGGGTGAGACAAGCGACGGAGCTGCAAGGCAAGTAAGACA
Source organism: Masticophis lateralis (assembly GCA_030761175.1). Lineage (NCBI taxonomy): Eukaryota > Metazoa > Chordata > Lepidosauria > Squamata > Colubridae > Masticophis > Masticophis lateralis. The sequence goes on along the minus strand of JAUDYJ010000006.1, from coordinate 3,431,306 downwards.
GCTCCACGCACCCCAGTGGTACCGTAACAGCAGCCTTGCTGCTTCCCTTCCCCCGCCGTCTCTTTGTCAAGGGGTTGGCAGGTGGAACAGGAGAGAAGCGAGACGCATTGAGAGTGATGGGGCTCCTCTTCCCGTCTCTTCTCCACCCCCTCGCCGGGCATGGCAGCGTGTCTCACATCTCCCCGGCCCCACCTCTCCCCACCTGCCACCCCCAAATTGCATCCAATTTAGGCAGGGGCAGGAAGCCCTGCCATGCCCGGTGAGGGGGGGAAGAAAAGGGATGGCAAGAGGGGCAAGCCCTGTCTCGCTCTACGGGTCTCGCTTCTCCCCCACCCCACCAGTGCTGTTTTAACTGTGAATGGTTGCTAAACGAATTGTAAGGTGAAGGCTACTCAGCTGAGATAGATACTTCACACAAGACTGTAAACCTGCAAACTTTAAATTACATTCGGGTTATATGTTTGGGACCGGTGTGGGGCCCACACAACATGGCTACTATAATAGGTGGAACCTGACTTTATAAATCATGGTTTACAGCAGAGGCCTTGAAACTTGGCAGCTTTAAGATTTGTGGACTTCAACTATGCTGGCTGGAGAATTCTGGGAGTTGAAGTTCACAAGTCATAAAGCTGCCAAGTTTGAAGATCTCTGGTTCACAGCATGATGGCTGAACGGATCCAGCTGTAGCTTAGTCAACGAACTAGGATTAAGTCAATGTACGAATCAGGCAACTTGGTGTTGATGTTAGGGTTGTTCACATTATTATTGGCTGAGGGTTTGAGGGAAGGAAATCCCCTAAAATTGGAATATTTTTGAATTATTATTTATTTACTTATTTAACATACCACATTTTTCAGAGTATAAAATACACTGGACTATAAGACGCACCTACCTTTTTTGGTGAGGAAGAGAAGAAAAAGAAATCTCCCTCTGCCTCTGAGCAATTTTTGCCTTGTTGCAGCAAACAGCCTGCTTTACTTTCAGTTTTGATTTCAGCACAGCTTGATTAGCAAAAGGAAAAAAAAATCTGCTCCAGCAATTTTCTTCCTTGCAGCAAGCAGCAGAGGCGTGGGCAAAACAGCTGAGAGTCAGGAGGCCGATCCAAACAACTTGTGCTAGTTAGACTGTGCTGAAGCTGAAAGGAGCTGTTTTTTCTTGCTGTTTCCTGCAAGGAGGTAAACTGCTTGGAGGCAGAGGCCAAAGGGTGGGGGCCAGTGGGTGGGCAGGACTACATTCGGTTTCTAAGACACACCCAAATTTTCACCCCCTTTTAGAGGAGAAAAAGTTGCATCTTATACTCTGAAAAATATGGTAAATAAATGCCAGTGGCCAAGCACCTGAATTTTGATCTTGGCAACCAATTCATGTCTATGACGGTTGCAGTGCCTTGGGGTTACGTGACCTCCTTTTGCGACCTTCTGACAAGCCAGGTCAATGCGGAAGCCAGATTCACTTAACAACCGTCTTGCTAACTGAACCACTGCACTGATTCACTTAACGACTGTGGCAAGAAAGATCGTTGTCATGTTGTCACCTTTACGTCCCTTTTTCAGTTTCCTACAGTCACATTTTTGCTGAAAAGCTGCACTTCTTCCATCTTTTGAACCCTTGGTTCACTTAACCAGAGATCTCGCTTAATCACCCCTGCCAAAAGGGTCTTAAAATTGGGTTGGCCACATAACTGACCCATTTGACTTCACAGACATATGACCAGGCACTTCTTACAGCTTGGATACCTACAAAAAAATAACCCAGTTGAGAGAACTCACGTTCAAGATGTAGGACCTTCCAGATATCTTCAATTATATCCAGTCCAATACCCTAATGGAAAAAAAGATAACAATATCAAGCAGAACCCTGTGAGATGGGGGTTGTAGTCTGATGCATAGTGATAATTATCTGTCTGTACTTTGGAGCTCCTTAATGCCCCCCATACAGTAAGGTGCATCTGCAGAATTCTCTGGTTTAGCAAACACATGTCTCAACATAGCAGTCTTCCAATATCTGAGGGGCTGCCACAAAGAAGAGGGGAGTCAAATTATTCCCCAAAATACCAGAGGGCAGGCAAGAAGGAATGGATGGAAACTCATCAAGGAGAGAAGCAAATGAGGACCCAAATGGTTGGGGAGCAAGAGGCTGACTCTGTAAACCGCTTAGAGAGGGCTGTAAAAGCACTGTGAAGCGGTATGTAAGTCTAAGGGTTATTGCCAAATGGGAAGGGAGGGAGGGAGGGAGGAAGCAGGAGAAGAGGAGAAGGAGGGAGGGAGGGGAGGGGAGGAGGAAGGAAGGAAGGAATGGAAGAGAAGGAGGGAGGGAGGAAGGAGAGAGAGAGAGGGAGGAAGGAGGGAGGAAGGAGAGGGAGAGAGGGAGGAAGGAAGGAGGAAGGAAGGGAGCAAAGGAAGGAATGGAAGAGGAGAAGGAGGAAGGGAGGGAGGAAGGAGAGGGAGGGAAGGAGGAAGGAAGGGAGCGAAGGAAGGAATGGAAGAGGAGAAGGCGGGAGGGAGGGAGAAAGGAGAGGGAGGAAGGAAGGAGGAAGGAAGGGAGCAAAGGAAGGAATGGAAGAGGAGAAGGAGGAAGGGAGGGAGGAAGGAGAGGGAGGGAGGAAGGAGAGGGAGGGAAGGAGGAGGGAAGGAGGAAGGAAGGAATGGAAGAAGAAAAGGCGGGAGGGAGGGAGGAGAGGGAGGGAGGACGGAAGGAGGGAGGAAGGAAGGAATGGAAGAGGAGGAGGAAGGGAGGGAGGGGAGGAGGAAGGAAGGAAGGAGCGAAGGAATGAATGCAGAGAAGGAGGAAGGGAGGGAGGAGGGAAGAAGCAGTAGGAGAGAAGGAGGAAGAAAGGGAGGGAGGGGAGGAGGAAGAGAGGGAGGGAGGAAGAAGCGAGAAAAAGAGAGAGGGAAGAAAAAGAGGGAGGGAGGAATCAATCCCTACTGCACCCTTCCTGGGCCTTCTCATACTCACCCCCAGGAAGTGTATCTTAGCACCTTCGTGTGTATCTACAACTTTCACAGCATTGTCAAAGACACCACTGTTGGTCCGGGATAACCAAGTCTCCTTCCCCTCCTCGTTGACAACACCTGTCAAAATCAGAGTAACCTGTCAGCCCCACTTAGCAAGACTTACTTGGAACAATAAAAGGACAACTGACTAAAAACACTCACCGGCCCGGTAATTTCCCACCGTGGTTTTCTGGATTTTTCTGGAAACATCCAGAAGGGTTGCACCAATGTAAGCTATTTCATAGCCAAACCGAAAACTCTATGGAAGCAAGAGGGGAAAGGAAAATGCAGCATCATTGATCCAATTTTGTTTTGCAGGGGACAAGGGAATGCTGCACTGATTAACCCAACCCAACCAGAACTGGAAGTGCTGGTTGGCATTGTAACACTAAAACACATGATAGAGAGAGAGAGAGAGAGAGAGAGAGAGACAGAGAGAGAGAGACAGACAGACAGACAGAGATGATAGAGATAGATAGATAAATGATACAGATGGATAAATAGAGATAAATAGGTAGAAAGTTAAATGATATAGATAATAGAGATAGATAGACAGACAGATGAAAAATAATAGAAATAGATGATAGATAGATGATAGATAGATAGATAGATAGATAGATAGATAGATAGATAGATAGATAGATAGATAAAGATAGTTAGACAGATGGATAAAGATAAATAGGTAGATATAGATAAATGATATAGATAAATAGAGATAGATAGATAGATAGATAGATAGATAGATAGATAGATAGATAGATAGATAGATAGATAGATAGATAGAGGTAGATAGAGGTAGATAGATAAATGAGAGAGAGAGAGAGAGAGAGAAAGAGAGAGATGATGGATGGATGTGTGGATCTTCTCCGGTTGGCACTGTGAGATAGCTTTGAACTGGAACTGGAGAAGATCCACAGTTTACATCCATGAATTTCTAGGAACTGAATTTTTTGGATCAAATTGCATATCTTCTCCAATTGGAATTATGAGATTGCTTTCCACTGGAACTAGAGAAGATCACAATGAGATCCCTGAATCGTTAAGAACTGAATCTTCCGGCTCTTTGATCTACAGCTAACCTACAACTCCAAGTCAAATATCTCAGCTCACCTGCCCTCCTGCCTCGGCTTACCTGCGTCAGGTAGAAGATGAGGCTGTTGGGCACATTCAAAACTGTGTTGTCAGCACCTCGGAAGGTGTAAATCCGTTGATGTGAATTTTCTACCAAGATCACTGGACATTTTTGCAAGAGGACAATATTCATCATAGCTAGAGAAAGGTGGAGGTGGGGGAAAGAGATCTTTAGAAGCTCAGTGTGGAAAGGAGACCAATGTTCTCACAGGAACAAGGCCCTCAAAAAGTGACAGTGACTTTAATGAGCCACGGATTTTAATCTTTTATCAGAAATGATGGGAACTGGAATTTCCAAAACAGGGAAGAGATCTAGAGGAAATCGCACCCTTCTATTCCAAGACCGTTAAGTTAGTTTTGCCCCATTTTATGACTTTTCTTTGCCACCGTTGTCAAGTGAATCACTGCAGTTCAGGGGTGGGTTCTAAATTTTTTTACTACCAGTTCTGTGGGCGTGGCTTATTTTGTGGGTGTAGCTTGATGGTCATGTGACAATTCTTTAGGATTTAGCAGAGGTACTGATCTACCAGGCTTTTAACTGCTTGCAGAGCTGTATCGGTCTACCCATTTGTTTTTGGAGGCATCAGTTTACTCATTTGTTTTCTTTTAACACTGATCAGCCGTAGGGCGGCCCTTTGAAGCCCTGCAGCAATTTTTTTTTTCCTCTAGCCGATCAGCTGGGACTCAGGAGGCAGCAATATATTGGGGGTGGGGCCAAATAAAAGGTAAGAATCATGCGGGGGGGGGGGGAGGGCAGAACCAGTTCAGTGACATCATATCGTCACCGCTACCGGCTCGGCGGAACCAGGCGGAACCGGGAGGAACCCACCACTGCTGCAGTTGTTAAGTCAAGTCACCCAGTTGCTAAGCGAATCTGGCTTCTCCTTTCACTTTGCTTGTCAGTAGGTCGCAAAAGGAGATCATGTGACCCCCCCCAAGACACTGCAACCGTCATAAGTACAGTCAGTTGCCAAGCGTCCAAATTTTGAGCATGTGGATGGCTGCAATGAGGTTGTGTGAAAAACGGTCATGTCGCTTTTTTCAGTGCTGTCGTAACTTCATATGGTTACTAAGTGAACTATTGAAAGTCGAGGATTATCTGTATTTGAACTCATAACCTACACCTCACTCACCGTGGGTGCAGTCTTGGGCCTCATCCACCATGATGACGTCGTAATGCTTCTTATCGGTAGAAAGAGAAGGCTTCTGGAGTTGCCAAAGTTTCAAGTAACCTAAAAGGCACAAGACTGATACTTAAAATCAATGTACAATAAAACAACATTGTATAATTTTGTTTCTTGGGCTCCTGTGTTACAGAGTCCACTATGACTTTAAAAAGGAAGCATTATTCAGAGATGGACAGATTATCTATGGAAATGAAGGAGAGGGAGGATACCAAGTACTATTTAATAAGGAATAAATGGTATTCCTGGTTGGAGAGTAAACATAAAACTTAAAGGATGTTTTTGTTACGAGTTCGAATTGTAAATAGAAGTTAAGATAATTTAGATAAAGATGTAAGTTTAAGATACAGATACTCAGAAGTAGAATTTGTGTAAAGAGGTTAAATAGGCTAGAGATACCGATGCAGAAAAATTGTTATTAGTATTGAAATTTTGATATGTTTGTTTTTGGTTGTTTATATTTTTTGTTTTGTGTGTGTATGTGTGCTTTTCTTGAGTATTGTTTCTTTTCTGTGATGTGGTGTTAATGTTTTTTCTCAGAGATCGGCAAACCGTCCTGAGTAAACAATATCAACACATAGCCTTAATCTCATCAGGACAGTAAAACAGGATATCTGGCAGAAACCCTAAACCTTATCTCAAATATGCAAGACCCTGAGCATTGTCTGTTACAGGAAAAAACATGAAGACCCTCATGTAGGCATTGTTTGTTACAGGAAACATGAGGGGGACACAAGAGGTCCACGTAAAATCATGAGCTTTCTTTAACCAATAAGAACAAGTAAATGTTTTGCCATGTAGTTGTAAAATGACAATAAAAGGGAGCCTTCTGGATGGAGTCAGGGTGCCTTGTGCCTTGTGCCTTATCACCAAGGCGCCCTTCCACCAAGGGGCCTTCCCATGAACCATCGTTCCTGCCTACGCGTCTTTATTCATCGAAGCAACACTGTACTGTGTATTTTAATCTTTGGAAATTTAATAAATATTGTTTTTTTAAAAAAATAAATAAATAAAAAGGAAGCATTATGTTATAATTTCTTTTAATACAGGGTTCCCCTACCTTGGCCACTTAAAGATGCACAGATTTCAACTCCCAACATGCTGGCTAGGGAATTCTGGGAATTGAAGTCCACAAGTCTTAAACTCACCAAGTCAGGATTAGAACTCACCAAATTCTAGCCAGTCAGCTTTCATTCTTAAGGTGAGACTAGAACTCACCGTCTCCTGGTGATTGGTCCAAAGTTACCCAGCTGGCATTATGCCTAAGGTAGGACTGGAATTTCCCTCCATGAAGAAAATCGCCCCTTTATTCTTTTTTTCCCCCCGTTTCTTCAGCAGAACTAAATGCCACCAACCTTCCCTCACATAATCCACTTACCGTCAAACGGCATGTGGTACGCCTTCTCCTTGGTTGGGCCCAGCTCTTTCATCTTGGTCCATATTTGTTTCGCTTCTTCGACAATGATCTAGAAAGCAAAAGCTGATAAGAAGATCTTGCTGGTGAAAAAGATTCAGATCCAGAGTTTTCTCATCTAGGCTGCCCAGTGATCTTGAAAGAGAAGGAAGATCTGGATCTACAGCCAGTCCTCGACTTACGGCCACAATGGAGTCCTATATTTTCACTGCTAAGCAAGAAAGTTGTTGGTTTTGCCCCATTTTACAACCTTTCTTGCCACAGTTGTTAAGTGAATCACTGCAGTTGTTAAATTCATCACATGGTTGTTAAGGGAATCTGGCTGTCCTCATCGACTTTGTCAGAAGGAGATCACATGACCTCCTGGACACTGCAACGGTGATAAATACAGATAGTCCTCGACTTAGGACCTCAATAGAGCCCAAAATTTCTGTTGCTAAGCGAGACAGTTCTTAAGTGAATTTTGCCCCATATTGCAACTTTTACTGCAACTGCAGTTGTTATGTTCATCACACGGTTGTTAAGTGAATCTGGCTTGCCCATTGGTTTTGCTTGTCAGAAGGTCACAAAAGGGGATAGCATAACCTCAGGATACTGCGACCGTCATAAATATGAATCAGTTGCCAAGCATGTGAATTTTGTTCATGTAATTGCAGGGATGCTGCAACGGTCGCAATTGTGAAAAACAATTGGTCCTAAGTCAAGGGCTATCTGTATTTATCACCATTGCAGTGCCGTTGTATCTTTGAACGGTCACTAAATGAACTGTTGTAAGTTGAGGACTACCTGTCACAGCTCCTAAGAACCAATACTCACTTGCTTTATGCGTTCCTTCGCATTTTTTCCAAGGCCGGTGTGCCCCACTGTGATGGACTCATCTTCCGAAGCGAAAAAGCCTTTGAGGGTCTGAACAACGTTCGTGGCATTGGCCTCACGATTGGACAGGACACGGCTTACCTCGTTGGCTTGTATGTCCCGAATAAATTTATTCCAGTAGCTACAGCAGAATGAAAGAGGGAAGGTGAAATTAAGCTTATTTGAATGTTGATTACTGGCAAGGAAGCCTTTTGGTCTTTGTTTCCTTTTTGGCTCTTTGATTGTCGGTTTTCAATGGTATGTAGTTGTTGTTTTTCTCAATGTGCCTGTTGATGGCTGATTTTTTCCCCCCCCGTGTGCCAGGAATTCTCTGGTGTTTTAGATAGCACTAGGACTAGCACTTTGACTTATAAACCACTTCATAGTGCTTTATATCCCTCTCTAAGTGGTTTACAGAGACAGCCTCTTGCCCCCCAACAATCTGGGTCCTCATTTTACCCACCTCGGAAGGATGGAAGGCTGAGTCAACCTTGAGCCAGTGAGACCCGAACTGCCATACTGCATTCTAACCACTGTGCCACCACAGCTCCTACATAGCACTGTTGATGTTACCTACTTGGCTCATGAAATGTTTGCAATCAAACAACCAAGCTCAGAGAGCACCAAAGACCTCCGAGTCCATATTAATTTCTAACACATTTCTAACACAAAACCATATTTAAGAAACAGTAAAATTCATTAAAAAAAAATCAAATAAATTAATTTAATAAAATCACCCCTGACCCTCACCTCCCACCCCAGCAAGAGCAGATCACGCAAGCCATTTAACAGGATCCATCCTGTTCTGGGTTCCCCAGACCCACTGGCAGAACCAGGTCTTTAGCGCCTTCCGGAAGAGAATTAGGGTGGGGGCCGTTTTAATCTCTGGGGAATGATGTTCCAGAGAGAGGGAGCCACCACAGAGAAGGCCCTTCTTCTGGGTCTCACCAGGTGTATTTTCCTCGGAGAACCCCCAGATTACGCACAGGGTCTGTTTGGGGTAGTGCCACCGAATCCAAGACCAAAGATGGCAATTCTCCTGAGCCAACGAACCCCAAACCCAGAGTCACTCGGTCTTGCCAGGGTTTAATTTCAACCCACTGCTCCTCATCCAATCCCTAACAGTCTCCAAGCACTGCGAGAGGGAGGACACGACACGACACCATGGGCTGAGACATGTATTAAATCATGATGTGGTGGGAAAAGAACATCTGTTATCCATCTCGAATTGAAGTGAATCACTTGTTCATGAAATCTCCTGACAGTGAGAACAATTAATCCGTGAGACGGCTTGCTTCTAGAAGTTGTGGGTGCTCCAACAGCGGCAGTGTTTTAGAACAGATTTGACAACTATTTGGTCTGAAATGCTATAGGGTCTCCTGCCTCAGAAGGGGGTTGGACTAGAAGATCTCCAAGGTTCCTTCAAATTCTATTATTCTGTTCTTTCAATCTTTCCAGCAGCGAGGAAATTCTATTCTATTTCATAAATGTCCTAAGAAACCATTTCAAAATAATAAATTATTGTTTCATTTCTGGTTTGTTGGGATCTGACCATCTCTTTGGTTTTATCGCTATTATTTTTAGCGGGTTTATCTTTTCTTTTTCATTATTTTATACCACATCGTATCGCTGGTTTTTTTTAAAAAAACAGGGCAGATTTATTAAATAGAATGCAGTCACTTACTTTTTGCCGACTTCTTCATAAGCTAAGGAATGGAAGGTTTTCAAGGTGACATTTTCAGGGCAAAACTGTGAAAACTGCTCCTTGATGGATTTGTTGAACACTAGGAACAAGAATTTAAGGTCCGACCACTTCCTGGCATACTGGAACAGAGTGGATGTTTTCCCAGTGCCTGTGTGAAAAATTAAAAACATTTCAGTCCTTCTGGATTTCCGCCCCCCACCCCAAGCCCGGTTCCTTCCAGACAGCCATGATGACAGAAAAAATCCCCCAGGATTTTATAGGTTGAAGGTGTGAGGTTAGACTGAAGCTTCCATGTGTAAAGATGAAATTAAGCAAGGTGGATAAAATCCAGGAATCTTGTTAATAGATACAAAGAAACCAAGTCATTAAGAAAACAAAGAAAAAAAGTCACAAATCTCATCAACAGTTATCAGACTTCAAAATCAACAATACAGATAGTCCTCTACTTATGACCAAAACCTTTTGTTGCTAAATGAAACAATGATAAAGTGATTTTTGCTCCGTTTTACTACCTTTCTTGCTACAGTTGTTAAGCGAGTCACTGGAGTTGATTAAATTAGTAATCCAGTTGTTAAAATTAGTAATCCGGTTGTTAAGTGAATCTGGTTTTCCCGTTGATTTTGCTTATCAAGTGGTCGGAAAAGGAGATCATGGAACCCCGAGACAATGCAACCATCATAAATGTGAGTCACTTCCCAAGCATCTGAATTTTGATCATGTGACCATGGGGATGCGGCAACGGTCTTAAGTGTGAAAAAATGCTCATAAGTCACTCTTTTCAGTGCCTTTTGAATGGTCACTAAGTGAAGTGTTGTGCATCTATGTTAGAAGCTGTCAATTTACAAAGCAATGACTTTGTGGATTCAAGAGTGCTACGCTAGTGGAGAAGGGTGTGCATGACTATATGAGTGTGAGTGTCAGGTGTGCCTCCTTTCAATACTCAAGAAAGAAAAACCCAGACTCCATTTTCATAGAGAAAGGTACGAACTGAATGCAACCAAAGAAAAGCAAGGTTTGAGGCAAAAGGTGTGAAAATTACATATAGAAAGCATCCCCAAAATCCCAACTTCCCCAACCATCCAGCGAAAATTATCCAATCCATATTCCCCTCAAGGGTCATGTGGGGTGCAGTGTCCGATGGTGCCGTCCTCCAGCTATGCCACAACGGTTGACCTTGAGTTGTTATCAGCTTCAAAGAAAACGCTAAAGAAAACTTTCTCTTCTCTTCTCCACCAGCTCACTTCCCCCCTCCAAGACATTCCAATAGCTCCTCCTCTCCCCCCCCCCCCCCGTTACAATGGCAGCCGAGCAAGCAAGCAATGTAAAAGCAGAGGCTGACAATGAGAGAGAGAGAGAATGTAGAAAATATTTGTAGCTCAGGGTTGAACTTTTGGGTTATTGATGCTCTCTAAGCTGGATGGTTTTTTTGAAGACGTTTCATGACCAACTAGGGAACATCACCAGTGCTAGAAGGGAGTGGGGTTTGCAGGGAGGGGGAGGGAGAGGAAGAAGAGGAGGAGGAGGAGGAGGAGGAAAGCATGGGGCTTTTGATAGTTTCTGAGCTTGGTTGTTTTCTTGCAGATGTTTCATGACCCAACTATGGAACATCATCAGTGCTAGAAAGGAGTGAGGTTGGTGGATGAGGGGGGAGGGGGAGGGGGAGGAGAATTGTAAGATCTCTGAGTTTGATTGTCTGCTTGCAGGCATTTCACGATCCAATGAGGGAACATAGTGAAATGTCTACAAGTAAACTCAGGATACCTCAGTTTCCCCCCCTCCCTCCTCCTCTCCAAATCTCCATTCTCTTCTAACACTGATGATGTTCCCTAATTGGGTCATGAAACGTCTGAAAGAAAACCACCCAGCACAGAGAGCACCAAGGACTCCGCAGTTCATCCCTGAGCTACAAATATTCTCTTCTATTGGCAACACTGCAATCTCCGTAACAGTGGAGAAGAACCATAGCAGCATGCATCACCCACAAGGAGAATCTTTAGCCAGTGAAATGAAGATCTGGACAAGGTTAGGGCAGCTCAAAAAATATGCAACGATTAGCAAGTTTGCACCTACAGAGGGAATCAAGAATCTTCTGGCCTCCGGCTGCCTTACCTGCAAAACCTACAATTTTTACCCGGTCTCCAGGGTTAAGCCTGTGGTTTAAGATCAGTTGTTGTTCACTACTAGGTTGTGAAATAGGCCTGTTGATGAATAAAACCAGAAGAAAGCAAAAGATTAGCATAGGTAATCATGTGATCTATACAACAGAACATTTGCATTTGCTGGCTGGGGAATTCTGGGAGTTGAAGTCCACACGGCTTACAGTTGTCATGGTTGAGACACATTGGGCTAAATTGTTCTCCTCGGAAAACTTAGGCAGTTAGTCCTCGCCTTACAACATTTCATTTAGTGACCATTCAATGTTACAACAGCACTGACAACAATGACTTACGACTGTTTTTCACACTTACGACCATTGTAGCATCTCAATGGTCACGTGATCAAAATTCGGATGCTTGGCAACTGATTCATATTTATGTGAATTGTAGTATCCTGGAGTCAGATGATCCCTTTTGCAACCTTTGTTAAGTGAGTAACAACCATGTTACTCACTTAACAAGAGACAAGCAAAGTCATAAAATGGGGCAAAATTGACTTAATATGTTTCTCTTAGCAACAAAGTAATTTTAGGCTCAATTACAGTCGTAAGTTGAGGACTACCTGTACATGTTTGCAAACATTCCGTAAAATCCTGGTTGTTCATACAGGTAGTCCTCGACTTATGATCACAATTGAGCCCAACATTTCTGTAGTTAACTATTGTTAAGTGAGTTTTACCCCATTGTCCCACCATTCCTGCCACTGTTGCTAAGTGAATCACCGCACTTGTTAAGTTAGTGACACGGTTGTTAAGTGAATCTGGCTTCCCCCTTGCCTAGGCTTGTCAGGTCACAAAAGGGGATCACGTGACCCCGGGGACACTGCGACTGTCATAAATACGAGTCAGTTGCTAAGTGTCCGAAATGTGATCACATGACCACGAGGATGCTGCAATTGGTCATAAGTGTGAAAAGCAGTCATGGGTCACTTTTTTCAATGCTGTTGTAACTTTGGTCACTAAATAAACTGTTATAAGTCGAGGACTACTTGTATTAACATACAAGTAGTCCTATAAGTAGTAACATACATACCTAGGACCTCTTCCACTGCCAGGTAATTCAGGATCATTTATGAAAGGTGTGCTGCAGAGTGAATTCTCCAAGTGATGCAAGCAATAAGAAACACTGTAGTGAAACCTAGAAGGATACAGAAATTGGGAAAAATTAAAATGAACCTCAAAGTAAACTCTAAATTGTACAAAACCCAGGAAAAATAATTCAGAGGGGAGAATAAACACATCTTGGCAGATTTCTGTTTTAATGAACCAACCCTTAAAAGCAGCAGCATCTCTTTGCAGATGCCTGAGAGAGCCTGAGCAAAGTTGCAGCTGCTTTAATGAATAGGAGAGGTTATATTTAGTTATATTTATTGATATCCTGCCTTTATTTTTGCACATAACTCAAGGGGGTGAAAATATCCAATGCAGCTTCCTCCTCCTCCTCACAACAGCAACCCTGTGAGGTGGGTTGGACTTAGTGAGACACTAGCCCAAAGTCACCCAGTTGGCTTTCATGCCTAAGAAGGGACTAGAACGCATGTCTCCTGGTCATTGGCCCAGCCAGCTTTCATGCCTAAGGCGGGACTAGAACTCACCGTCTGCTGCTTTCTAGCCTGATGCGTTAAGTAATAGACCAAATTGGCTGTCGTGCTAGATTCAAAGTGCTTTTGCTGAATGCAAAATTTTAAATGCACGCACAGCCCTGTCAAAGATACTCTTAGTTTTACTATTGCCGTAAACTACAGGTATCAGTCCTAGGAGCCTTTCTGACCCTTTGCAAACTTACCTGTTACTGATCTGGACCTCATTCTCCCGCATGGCGTAAAGTAGGGCGGCCATGGAATACAAGATTTCAAGGATGTCCCTCGGTGACATGGGGAAGCTGCTACTCTGAAGACAGTCCACCAGCTCCTGAATGTCACAAACGCCTCCAGCCAAGAGCACAATGGCCGCCATCACTGCCTGAATGTAGGCCGGCTGGAAGAACATGGGGTGAATCATTATAGGGGTGGGGGAAACCATTTTTTCTCTCACGGGTTGTTCTGTCCTGTCTGACAAGGGAGCAAGGTGAATGGTACAAGGAGGTGCTCCAGCTTACAGTTATGCAAGGAATGTGGGGTCCTTCGTGCTGAGCTTGGTGGTTTTCTTAAAGACGTTTCATCGCCTGACTAGGTAACGTCATCAGTGCTAGAAGGGAGTGGGGTTTGCAGAGAGGAGGGGGAGGACTGTGGAGTCCTTGGTGCTCTCTGACCTGGGTTGTTTTCTTGCAGACATTACATTACCCAACTAAGTAACATCATCAGTGAAAGAAGGGAGGAGGAGGGGGAGGAAGAGGAGGAAAAGAACTATAAAATCCTTATTATTTGGAAGCCTGGCACTCAGACTAAGCACTAAACAGTTGCTAAAACAAATGGTTTGGAATTATCTGTCTGGGTATCCATTGCCTTTTGCGTGACATCCCCAAATTCTGATCAAGAAAACTCACATCCAAGGAAAAACACAATGGTAGCGCCCCCCCGCCACCGCCAACCTCAATTCCAGGGAGCATTTAAAACTGCCAAGACCTACTCTCTCTTTGTGATCGTCCAAATCCGGAAGTCTCCTGGCGATGCACTCTTTCGCCTTGGGATAGTGTGTGTGGACTTCAAGACATGTGAGGGCAGCAGTGGGATCTCCACAGTGGCAGGTCCGAACAGCTGCCACACATCTGGATTGGGAAGAAAAATACAGATATGGATTACTTCCTCAGTTCCACTATTTTTTGTCATTTTCGCAGGATGGCACTCCCTAGATAACCCAACAGGACTGGACTGGTTACAGCAGGCCGCCCACCCCAACCCCCAGGTTAACAGCCACTACTGGGCCGCAGCCTATTCGAAACCGAACCGTGGGAGAACTGGGCAAGCATGCGCTACGCGTACAAATGGACCTGTGTGTGCATGTGTGCGCCTGCCACTCATACACGTCCCCCCACCAGCCCCGACACTAGGCCGGAATGCCAAACTGGGACCCCGGCCTAGTGCCGGAGGTTTCTGTGGGCGTGGCTTGGTGGAGGTGGCAGGGGAAGGATACTGCAAAATCCTCATTCCCTCCCTACTCCAGGGGAAGGATACTACAAAATCTCCATTCTCTCCTCATTCCAGGGAAAGATACTGCAAAATCCCCATTCCCTCCTGATTAGCTGGGATTCAGGAGGCAGAGAATAGATGCGGGCGGGGCCAGTCAGAGGTGGTATTTACCGGTTTTCTGAACTACTCAAAATTTCCGCTACCAGTTCGTGAGAACTGGTCAGAACCTACTGAAACCCACCTCTGCACCCCAGGTTACAATGTGGCTCAGTGAGAACAAAGAGACAGAGTCCAGGTTACCTCACTTAAAAAATACACATTTATTCAGCCGAACAAAGGTGGGTTCTCTCATAAGATTGGAAGAGCCCTGAATGCAGTTTGAAGCAAGTATATATAGATTTCTTATTTTTACTTAGTTACATTAGAGGAAGCCAGCACACCATAGATAACTTACAGGCAGTCCTTAACTTATGACCACAATTGCGCCCAAAATTCCTGTCGCTGAGTGAGAAATTTGTGAAGTGAGTCTTGCCCCATTTTATGACTTTCCTCGCCACATTTGTTAAGTGAATCGCTGCTGTTGTCAAACTAATAACACGGCTGTTAAGAGAATCTTCACCGCCCTGAGTCCTTTGGGAGAAGGGCGGTATAGAAATTCAATAAATAAATAAATAAATAAATAAATAAATAAATAAATAAATAAATAAATAAATAAATAAATAAATAAATAAATAAATAAATAAATCTGGCTTCCGCACTGACTGGTCCTGGGGTCGCAAAAACCGGTCACATGACCCCGGGAACCTGCAACTGTCATAAATGTGAGTCAGTTGCCAAGTGTCTGAATTTTCATCACGTGACCCTGGGGATGCTGCAACCTTCATAAGTGTGAAAAACGGTCATGAGTCACTTTTTTCAGTGCTGCTGTAACTTTGGACAGTTCCTAAATGAATTGTCAAAAATTGAGGATTACTTATATTAACACACAAAGTTAACATATGTATCTAAGACCCAGGGGTGAAATCCCCTCGGTTCGGACTAGATCGCCCTAGATGGTAGCGATGGAGGCGGGCGGTTCGGAGAACCGGTAGCAAAAATCCCTGCCGCCGCCCCCCTCCCATGCCCAGCTGACCCGCACGAACATCAGAGGCTTTTTTTTTTTAACTTTTTAAAGCATTTTTTTCTTCGGCCGAAAAAATGCTTTTAAAAGTAAAAAAAAAGCCTCTGATGATCGCACAGCTCAGCTGGGATCAGCAGAGCCTTTGAAAAGCATTTTTTACAACCTCTACTAAAAAACCTTTACTTTTTTTAAAAGTAAAAAAAAAAAGTTGGCCATGCCCACCCAGTCACATTAATCCCTCCCCCAAAGCCAAGCCCACAGAACCGGTAGTAACAAATTTTACATTTCACCACTGCTAAGACCCCTTTCACTGTGGTGTAAATCAAAGGCTACCTGTACAGGTAAGTTCAGATCTATGGCAGATCCAGGTGGTGAAAGACAAGAGAGGCATCGAGAGTGTCAGTCCATGCAGTGGCCGAAGGTCACACAATTGAATGGCTGACTAGGATGACGAATCCTCGATTTACCATTCGTTTAGTGACCGTTCAAAGTTACAACGGCACTGAAAAAAGTGACTCATGATCCTTTTTCACACTTACGACTGTGGCTCATATTTATGACAGCTGCAGTATCCTGGGGCCACGTGATTCCCTTTTGCGGGATTGTGGAAAAAGGTTTCTCCCTTTTCATGGATTGGGGAGACACAGAGAATAGGTCAGGAGGCAGAAGATTTTGGGTGCACAAACCAGGGTTTAGAGCAGTGCGTCTCAAACATGGCCAGTTTAAGATGGATGGATGTCAACTCCCAGAATTCTGGCCCAGGCTGGGGGATTCTGGAAGTCGAAGTCCATCCCTCTTTAAGTGGCCAAGTTTGAGAAACACAGATTTAGAGTTTATCATAACCGAAGCTGAGACACACAACAAAATACAGTGGAATCATAGCTTGGCAGGGAATCACATGCTCATCGCCCAGAAGCGTCCAATGAGCAATGTCAAGGATATGCTTAATGACTGTGTTAAGTGAATCCACTGCAAGGATCCACTTAACAACTTTGTCAAAGAAGTTCATAACATCAGGCCAAACTTTGCTTTACAGCTGTCTGGTTTAGCCACAGAAATTTGTGGCTCAGTTGAGGTCGTCAGTCGAGAAAGCAAAAGACATGGTTTGCGGTTGTGATACCAAAGGCCACTCACCGAATAAATCCCAGCATGCATTGGGGGTGCTCCTTGGTTAGGCCATACCGTTGCAGAATGACTCTTACAATATCTGAGGCGTTGCCAACTTCTTCCAAATACTGATTGTACAGCGTCTTCCAAGAAATTAACTAAAATTCCAGAGCAAACATTGGATATGACTTAGATCTGACTTTAACTTAGAATAACTTTATTGTCACTTTAAATGTACACTAATCAGCATACATTAAAATGAAATTTCATGGTGTACACTCTCGAAGAGTCACCTCCTCTAATCTACACTACATAAGCATGACTGTTCTGCCCCAGCCATGGATCCCAAAGAACACAGCACACACAAACAAATTCTGAACAAAACTTAGTTTATGTAAATAATGCAGTTTTAGCAAATGCCGGCAAATTCAAAACATTACCTACCTCCCCATAATTCAACGGTTGCACCATTGTTTTGTTAATCACTTACAAAGGGTTGTTAGCAAATACCTGTTAGATCAATATTGGTTAAATCTGGCAACTTTAAGACCTGTGGACTTCAATTCCCCGAATTCGCCAGCCAGCCATGACATGAGCGCAATCTCTTCCAATCTTTGAGGGGCTGGCCCAAAGAAGAAAGGGTCAACCTATTCTCCAAAGCACCTGAAGTCAGGACAAGAAGCAACGAAGGGAAACTAAGCAAGGAGAGAAGAAACCTGGAATTAAGACTACTAATTTTAATATACAGAAAGGGACAAGACAAGGTTGCCCATTATCTCCATTACTTTTTATTATGACTTTAGAAGTGCTGTTGAATGCTCTACGGGACTCGGACAAACTGAAGGGAATTGTTGTAAGGCAAAGAGATTATAGAACGAAGGCATTCGCAGATGATCTGATTGTTACCCTAACACGACCTTTGGAATCAATCATACAGATGAAAAACATTATAGAGGAATATGGTCTGGTGTCAGGTTTCAGCCTGAACCAGAAAAAGACTAAGATGATAGTCAAAAATATGTTGGAACCACAAAGGAAAGATCTTGAAAGGGTGGCAGGCTTTGAAATAGCTTCAAGGGTGAAATATCTAGGGGTCCAAGTTGCAGCAACTAATAGAAAACTTTTTCAAAATAATTATGAAGAACTTTGGCATAAGATTCAAAAAGATCTTGATATATGGAAGAAGCTGCAACTCTCTTTGCTTGGTAGAATAGCAGCTGTTAAGATGAACGTTCTACCTAGATTTTTGTTTTTGTTTCAAATGATTCCGGTGCTCAAAAATGATAAGTTCTTGATGGAATGGCAAGCAGGTTTAAATAAATTTATTTGGAATGGGAAAAAACCAAGAGTTAAACTCAAGATCATGCAAGATGCTCGTGAAAGGGGTGGCCTTAAAGTTCCAAATCTACGTTTATATTACGAAGCTGCAGTATTGATACAAGTTGGAGATTGGATTGGGACAACCAAAAGAGAAATTCTGAATATAGAAGGCCATGATTTGCAATTTGGTTGGCATGCATATTTACTTCATGAAG
This sequence comes from Masticophis lateralis, assembly GCA_030761175.1. Taxonomy (NCBI): domain Eukaryota; kingdom Metazoa; phylum Chordata; class Lepidosauria; order Squamata; family Colubridae; genus Masticophis; species Masticophis lateralis. Next base: position 3,413,039 of record JAUDYJ010000006.1, on the reverse strand, counting down.
ATAAGAGAGATAGTGTATTTAACAGGCATATTTTAAGACATGCTTTGCTGAGAGTTTGGAAGAAGCACCAATTTCAAATGGATTATAAAATACCTTTGTGGTTGGATCTTGGGCATATTATGCCAAAAATAAAGTCACTCGGGGGGTTGTTGTATAAAGAGATACTTTTTAATGATGGGGGCAGTTGGTGTTTGAAATCCTTGGATACTCTGTTGGAAGATGGAGTGAATTTAACTTGGTTGCAGTATTTTCAACTTCAAGCAAGATGGAGAGAAGATCAGAAAATTGGACTAATGTTACATGAAGAAGATTTGGTGACTCAGATGAAACGTAAAGGGCCGATGCATATTAAACGAGTGTATAATGTATTGTTAGAAAGGGATTCAGAGAGTGAACTGGTTAAAGACTGTATGATAAAATGGGCACAGAATTTTGCAGAACCAGTAATGTTGGAAACATGGGAAAAGATTTGGGTCCAGAATGTTAAATTTACACAAGCACAGAACTTGAGGGAAAATTTTTACAAGATGTTTTATAGATGGCATTTAGATCCAAAAAAGTTATCATGTATGTATCCAAATGTTCAACCTAAATGTTGGAGGTGCGATTGTTTGGATGCAACATATTTTCATATTTGGTGGACATGTAGAAAATTGAAACCATTTTGGATTAAACTTTGGTGGGTAATGCAGAATATTTTGAAGAAGAAGTTGGAGTTTTCTCCTCAGTTTTTTCTGTTGGGAATAGTTAAGGGCTGTTCAGTAATAGATACTAGATTAATACTGCATATGATTACGGCAGCCAGATTACTGATAGGTCAATATTGGAAGAAAGATAAGGTGCCCACTATAGAGGAATGGATATTGAAGATGTCTAATTTGGTAGAGATGGCAAAAAATTCTGCATACCTAAAGGAAAGGACCCATGAAGCTTTTGTTAAAGAGTGGAGGAAATGGGTAGAGTATATGAAGAATAAATACCAAAGTAAGAAGTTTCAACTAGTGCTCAGTTGAATTAGAATTTTAGTAACTTAAGTAGTTTAAATGTAAGGTATTGAACATGAAATATCTGGTTCATTATTATTAATAAGAGTATTAAATAAAAGTATAATTAATTGTTAAAGAGAAATGTATAAAATGACACGACATGAATGAAGAATGGAATAAGTTTAATGTATGAATGACGATGAAGTTTAAAATATTTTTCTAGATTTTTTTAAATATGCTTAGAGAATTGAATATGAAATATATTTTAGGTATACATAAAGTAAAAAATATTTTATTAGATTTTCTAAATATGTTTAGAGAATTAAATATGAAATAGTTGGTTTATTATTATTAAAGAGAAATGTATTATTATATTTTATAAATGATATAAAGGAGGTTAATAGATTTCCTGATGTTAAAAATGTTAGTATGATGTTTAAAATATTTTACTAGATTTTTTTTAAATATGTTTATTATGTTTAGAGTAAAGTGTTAAGTGTTTTATGTATGGGGATCTCACTTTTAAAGATTGTTAAATATGTTAAGGTTGATGTTTGTTAAACAGCGGAAGTCAAGGGGGGGAGGGAGGGATGGGGGGGTTAAGGTGGGTTATGTAGGGGGGTGGGAGAGGGAGGGGGGGTTTTTATAAATGTAATGTAAAACTTTTTCAATAAAAAAAAAAAAAAGAAACCTGGAATTAAGGAGAAATTTCCTGGCAGCGAGAACAATTAGCCAGTGGAACAGCTTGCCTCCAGAAGTTGTGAGTGCTCCAACACTGGAAGTTTTTAAGAAGAGATTGAACCATTTTCTGCCTCAGCAGGGGATTGGACTAGACCTCCAAGGTCCCTTTTAACTCTATTATTCAGTAAACAGAAGGGGGTTTTAAACAAGGGTATGTACCTGACTAGGGTTAGACCATGGAAGAAACTTTGTAAGGGAGATGTCAGCATTCTAATTCTGCCATAAATGCCATGAGATGATATTGAAACCTGACAGGAGACTGTGTCTGCACCAGGTCCTGTCCATCTTCATGGAAGGGACCTTGGAGGTCTTGTAGTCCAACCTCTACTCAGGCAGGAAGACCCTATACCAGTGATGGTGAATCTTTTTCCCATTATATGCCAAAAGCAGGGGGAATGCGGGGAGGTCATAATTCAATGCGCCTCGCCCCGCCAGGCATGTGCGCGCAACTCCCCACTTTTGGCACGCAACGGCACGGTGGGCCTGTTTTTCACCCTCCCAAGGCTCCAGAGGCTTTTTTGGAGCCTGGGGAGGGCAAAAACAGCCATCCCCACCCCCCAGAGGCCCTCCAGAGCCGGAAACAGCCCGTTTTCCCAACTTCCAGAAGGCCCAACTTCCAGAATCAGCTGGCCGGCGCAGGCAGGCGCACTGGAGCTGAGCTAGGGCAACGCTTGCATGCCCACAGATATGGTGCCATAGGTTCGCCATCACGGTCCTATACCATTTTCAGACAAATGATTGTCCAACATCTTCTTTAAAACTTCCAGCGTTAGAGCATTCGCAACTTCTGGAGGCAAGTCGTTTCACTGATGAATTGTTCCAACTGTCAGGAAATTTCTCCTGAGTTCTAGGTTGCTTCTCTCCTTGATTGGTTTCCACCCGTTGCTTCTTCTCCTGCCTTCAGGGGCTTTGGAGAATAATATGACCCACTCTTCTTTGGGGCAACGCTTCAAAGATTGGAAGACGAAATAAAGAGATGATGATACACTTCCAACACTTAAACACCAGACAAAGGTTTTGGAGGAGATCAACCAGAGGTACCAGGCCAAAGATCTCCTAAAGGATTTCATCTGGCAATTTCTCCATGATTACCTGAGATACGTCATCCCCAGATGTAGTTCCAGAGAGCTCAGGCTGGGCATCAGAAAGAGGTTCCACCTCAACATCTTGAACTTCCTGCTGGACAGTTCCATCGCTTGAGCTCCCTTCAGGAAGCCTCACCAACAATGGTTCTTGGACCTCTTGACCAGCGCTCCCGTTGGAGTCGCTAGGTTCCGGGAACAAGAGTTTCCTGGGCACCACTGTGTCTCTTTCATCTGCAAGAAGAATACAAGAGTCGTATGAGTCGGACACTGAGTTAAGAGTGAAGTTCTCCAGATGTTCCTCATCTCTGATTTTGTGGCTTTCTGCCACGTTATTGGAGCATCTTGAGATGTAGGATCTACTCCTGAAGTAATCTGTGATGGTTCCTTGGTGGCCTGCGCACCCAACAGAGACAGAAAAGAAAGACAAATTACAGCAGCTTCAAAGGACAGCTGTGCCCAGGCAGAAAAGTAGGGTGTCGGCAGACAAAGACAGGCATCTGTACAGGTAGTCCTTGACTTAGAACAGTTCGTTTGAAGTTACAATGGCACTGATAAAAGTGATTTACGACCATTTTCTACATTTGAGATGGTTGCAGCATCCCCGTGGTCACATGATCAAAATTTGTACACTTGGCAACAGACTCATATTTATGATGGCTGCAGGATACCGGGGACATGTAATCCTTTTGCGACCTGCTGACAAAGTCAAGGGAGAAGCCAGATTCACTTAACAACCATGTTTCTCACTTAGCAACTCCAGTGATTCATTTAACTTCTGTCGTTACCATGTACTTCTGTCCTACTATCGCAGCACCATTGAGTGTCCTGACATACGGCATTCTTGCATGGTGTGGGAGCTCTGTAGCCTGGATAGCTCTGCAGACTAAAGCATTGTAATTAAACACCAGCTGTCTGCAATTACTGGAAGTTTGAATCTCACCAGGCTCCAGGTTGACTCAGCCTTCCATCCTTCCTAAGGGAGGTCAATTGAGGACCCAGTTTGTGGGGGCAATAAGCTGACTTTGTATAAAAATATACAAAAGTATGAAGGCTATTGCTCAACGCATTGTAAGACGCCCTGAGTCTCTGGAGAAGGGTGGCATATAAATCTTTTTTTTTTAAAGGTCTACAAAGAATAATTAAAACTGCCCAGAATATCATCGGACTCCAGCTACCAACTGCCCTGGACGACATCTTCGCATCTCGCTGTTTGAGAAAGTTGCATAACATTCTCAGAGACTCTTCCCATCCTGCTTACAATCTTTTTGGACTGTTGCCTTCTGGCAGAAGAGACAGAACAATTAAAACTCAGACCACATGTCTTCTGAATAGTTTTTATCCCAAAGCTATAATTGCACTCAACAATGAACTAAAGGGCCACCATCAGGGAGCTGTTGGACAGCATTACTTGGTCTGTTGTGTGGATGTTTGGGTGGTTTAGGGGTGGGGAATTTTTGGTGGGTGGGGTGTGTTTGGGGATTGTCATGTGACTTGAGTCTGGTCTCTGGGTGTTATGTGAATTTCGTTGTATGGGTATACTATGTACAATGACAATAAACTTAAATTTAAACAACTGTGGCAAGCAAGATCATAAAATGCCAAAAAATATCAATTAACAGATATCTCGCTTAGCAGCAGAAATTTTGGCCTCAACTGGGATCGTAAACTGAAGACTATCTGTATTACCTTTCACATCTCCCATTTAAGCCTTCTTCCAAGTATCAGCACACCAGAGTTACTGACAAAAGCTGCAATCTTGAAACAAGTAGTAGAGAAGATAATGTGTAAGGTCCTTGATGTTCTGTGAGCTTGGTGATTTTCTTGCAGATGTTTCATGACCCTACTAGAGAACATCATCAGTGCTGGAAGAGTGGGGTTTGGGAAGAGGAGGAGGAGGAGAAGGAGGAGGAGGAGGAGGAGGAGGAGGAGGAGGAGGAGGAGGAGGAAGGGGGGTTCCTTGGTACTCTCTGAGCTTGATGGTTTTTTACAGATGTTTATGACTTTACTAAGGAACATCATCAGTGCTAGAAGGCAGTGAATAGGGTTTGGAGAGAAGAGGAGGAGGAGGACTGAAAGGTCCTTGGTGCTCTCTGAGCTTGGTGGTTTTCTTGCAGATGTGTCATGACCCTACTAGAGAACATCATTAATGGTAGAATGGAGGGGGAATTGTGGAGAGGAGGAGGAGGACTGTGGGGTCCTTGGTACCCTTTGAGCTTGGCTGTTTTCTTGCAGACATTTCATGGCTCTTCTAGGTAATATCATCAGTGCTAGAAGGAGGTGGGGTCTGCTCTCTATATACAGCTGCCTATATAAACAGGGAGTCAACCTCTAACAACAGGGAACAAATGACAAACGGAACACCAAAATGTTTTAACGCATCCTGCAAATCTTGCATTGCAATAGCACAATGCTGCTTTGATTGATTTAACCAAAAGCATGAGAGACAGGAAGTACCACTGGGAAACTATTCACTGATTTTTTTCAGAACAGCAGCTGCTTAGTCTTGCAAAACAATGCAAGATTCATCACACCTGTGGAATGCCTCTTTTTCTGAGGAGTTGGGCAAAAGCCTCCATGGGATTCTTGGCTGCCCGGACTCGGGGTGAAGGGCTGCTTCAGGGCGGCTGTGCCTTCTGGGCTCTGAGGAGCATTTTCATAATCACTCGCTGTCGGGTGCGGTTCCTTCAAAGAGCTCACTGACCAAGAAGAAAAAACAGAGAAAAACGTCACTGAGGGATTGAAGATCTCCTAGTAAAAGGCAAAACCAAGATCCTATTGAAAACCCAGACCCTGTCCTCTGCCAATCGCAATTGATAGTTTAAGTGTGGCCACTGCCGATCCCCAGGGAAGCCTCTAATCTCCTATCCCCTTCTCTCCCTCAGGCTGCCCCCATAGATCCTCTCCTATCCCCTTTCCCTCCCTCAGGATGGCCCCATAGATCCTTTCCTCTCTCTTCCTCAGGCTGCCCCAATAAATTCTCTCCTATCCTCTTCTCTCACTCAGGCTGGCCCCATAGATCCTTTCCTATCCCCCTTCTTTCCCTCAGGGTGCCCCAAAGATCCTTTCCTATTCCCCTTCTCTCCCTCTTGCTGCCCCCATAGATCCTTTCCTATCCCCCTTCTCTCCCTCAGGTTGGCCCCATAGATCCTTTCCTATCCTCCTTCTCTCCCACAGGCTGCCCCCATAGATCCTTTCCTATCACCGTTCTCTCCCTCAGGCTGGCCCCATAGATCCTTTCCTATCCCCCTTTTCTCCCTCCGGCTGCCCCAATAAATTCTCTCCTATCCCCCTTCTCTCCCTCAGGTTGGCCCCAAAGATCCTTTCCTGTTCCCCTTCTCTCCCTCAGGTTGGCCCCAAAGATCCTTTCCTGTTCCCCTTCTCTCCCTCAGGTTGGCCCCAAAGATCCTTTCCTGTCCCCCTTCTCTCCCTCAGGCTGCCCCATCGATCCTCCCCTATCCCCTTTCTCTCCCTCAGGCTGCCTACAAAGATCCTTTCCTATCCCCCTTTTCTCCCTCAGGTTGGCCCTATAGATCCTTTCCTATCCCCCTTCTCTCCCTCAGGTTGGCCCCATAGATTCTCTCCTATCCCCCTTCTCCCCCTTAGGCTGCCCCCATAGATCCTTTCCTATCCCCCTTCTCTCCCTCAGGCTGCCCCCATAGATCCTTTCCTGTCCCCCTTCTCCCGCTCAGGCTGTCCCCATAGATTCTCCCCTATCCCCCTTCTCTCCCTCAGGTTGGCCCCAAAGATCCTTTCCTATCCCCCTTCTCTCCCTCAGGTTGGCCCCATAGATCCTTTCCTATCCCCCTTCTCTCCCTCAGGTTGGCCCCAAAGATCCTTTCCTATCCCCCTTCTCTCCCTCAGGTTGGCCGATAGATCCTTTCCTATCCCCCTTCTTTCCCTCAGGGTGCCCCATAGATTCTCTCCTATCCCCCTTCTCCCCCTTAGGCTGCCCCCATAGATCCTTTCCTATCCCCCTTCTCTCCCTCAGGTTGGCCCATAGATCCTTTCCTATCCCCCTTCTTTCCCTCAGGGTGCCCCATAGATTCTCTCCTATCCCCCTTCTCCCCCTTAGGCTGCCCCCATAGATCCTTTCCTATCCCCCTTCTTTCCCTCAGGTTGGCCCCATAGATCCTTTCCTATCCCCCTTCTTTCCCTCAGGTTGGCCCCAAAGATCCTTTCCTATTCCCCTTCTCTCCCTCAGGTTGGCCCCAAAGATCCTTTCCTATTCCCCTTCTCTCCCTCAGGTTGGCCCCATAGATCCTTTCCTATCCCCCTTCTCTCCCTCAGGTTGGCCACAAAGATCCTTTCCTATTCCCCTTCTTTCCCTAAGGGTGCCCCATAGATTCTCTCCTATCCCCCTTCTCCCCCTTAGGCTGCCCCCATAGATCCTTTCATATCCCCCTTCTCTCCCTCAGGTTGGCCCCATAGATCCTTTCCTATCCCCCTTCCCTCCCTCAGGTTAGCCCTATAGATCCTTTCCTATCCCCCTTCTCTCCCTCAGGCTGCCCCCATAGATCCTTTCCTGTCTCCCTTCTCCCGCTCAGGCTGTCCCCATAGATCCTTTCCTATCACCCTTCTCTCCCTCAGGGTGCCCCATAGATTCTCTCCTATCCCCCTTCTCCCCCTTAGGCTGCCCCCATAGATCCTTTCCTATCCCCCTTCTCTCCCTCAGGCTGCCCCCATAGATCCTTTCCTGTCTCCCTTCTCCCGCTCAGGCTGTCCGCATAGATCCTTTCCTATCCCCCTTCTCTCCCTCTTGCTGCCCCCATAGATCCTTTCCTATCACCGTTCTCTCCCTCAGGTTGGCCCCATAGATCCTTTCCTATCCCCCTTCTTTCCCTCAGGTTGGCCCCAAAGATCCTTTCCTATTCCCCTTCTCTCCCTCAGGTTGGCCCCATAGATCCTTTCCTATCCCCCTTCTCTCCCTCAGATTGGCCCCAAAGATCCTTTCCTATCCCCCTTCTCTCCCTCAGGTTGGCCCATAGATCCTTTCCTATCCCCCTTCTTTCCCTCAGGGTGCCCCATAGATTCTCTCCTATCCCCCTTCTCTCCCTCAGGTTGGCCCCATAGATCCTTTCCTGTCCCCCTTCTCTCCCTCAGGTTGGCCGTATAGATCCTTTCCTATCCCCCTTCTCTCCCTCAGGTTGGCCCATAGATCCTTTCCTATCCCCTTTCTCTCCCTCAGGCTGCCTACAAAGATCCTTTCCTATCCCCCTTTTCTCCCTCAAGTTGGCCCTATAGATCCTTTCCTATCCCCCTTCTCTCCCTCAGGTTGGCCCTATAGATCCTTTCCTATCCCCCTTCTCTCCCTCAGGTTGGCCCCATAGATTCTCTCCTATCCCCCTTCTCCCCCTTAGGCTGCCCCCATAGATCCTTTCCTATCCCCCTTCTCTCCCTCAGGTTGGCCCATAGATCCTTTCCTATCCCCCTTCTCTCCCTCAGGTTGGCCCCAAAGATCCTTTCCTATTCCCCTTCTCTCCCTCTTGCTGCCCCCATAGATCCTTTCCTATCACCGTTCTCTCCCTCAGGTTGGCCCCATAGATCCTTTCCTATCCCCCTTCTCTCCCTCAGGTTGGCCCCAAAGATCCTTTCCTATTCCCCTTCTTTCCCTCAGGTTGGCCCCAAAGATCCTTTCCTATCCCCCTTCTCTCCCTCAGGTTGGCCCCAAAGATCCTTTCCTATTCCCCTTCTTTCCCTCAGGTTGGCCCCAAAGATCCTTTCCTATTCCCCTTCTTTCCCTCAGGTTGGCCCCAAAGATCCTTTCCTATCCCCCTTCTCTCCCTCAGGTTGGCCCCAAAGATCCTTTCCTATTCCCCTTCTCTCCCTCAGGTTGGCCCCATAGATCCTTTCCTATCCCCCTTCTCTCCCTCAGGTTGGCCCATAGATCCTTTCCTATCCCCTTTCTCTCCCTCAGGCTGCCTACAAAGATCCTTTCCTATCCCCCTTTTCTCCCTCAAGTTGGCCCTATAGATCCTTTCCTATCCCCCTTCTCTCCCTCAGGTTGGCCCTATAGATCCTTTCCTATCCCCCTTCTCTCCCTCAGGGTGCCCCATAGATTCTCTCCTATCCCCCTTCTCCCCCTTAGGCTGCCCCCATAGATCCTTTCCTATCCCCCTTCTCTCCCTCAGGTTGGCCCATAGATCCTTTCCTATCCCCCTTCTCTCCCTCAGGTTGGCCCCAAAGATCCTTTCCTATTCCCCTTCTCTCCCTCTTGCTGCCCCCATAGATCCTTTCCTATCCCCCTTCTTTCCCTCAGGTTGGCCCCAAAGATCCTTTCCTATTCCCCTTCTCTCCCTCAGGTTGGCCCCAAAGATCCTTTCCTATTCCCCTTCTTTCCCTCAGGTTGGCCCCAAAGATCCTTTCCTATCCCCCTTCTCTCCCTCAGGTTGGCCCCAAAGATCCTTTCCTATTCCCCTTCTTTCCCTCAGGTTGGCCCCAAAGATCCTTTCCTATTCCCCTTCTTTCCCTCAGGTTGGCCCCAAAGATCCTTTCCTATCCCCCTTCTCTCCCTCAGGTTGGCCCCATAGATCCTTTCCTGTCCCCCTTCTCCCGCTCAGGCTGTCCCCATAGATTCTCTCCTATCCCCCTTCTCTCCCTCAGGTTGGCCCCAAAGATCCTTTCCTATCCCCCTTCTCTCCCTCAGGTTGGCCCCATAGATCCTTTCCTATCCCCCTTCTCTCCCTCAGGTTGGCCCCATAGATACTTTCCTGTCCCCCTTCTCTCCCTCAGGTTGGCCCTATAGATCCTTTCCTATCCCCCTTCTCTCCCTCAGGCTGCCCCCATAGATCCTTTCCTATCCCCCTTCTCTCCCTCAGGCTGCCCCCATAGATCCTCCCCTATCCCCTTTCTCTCCCTCAGGCTGCCTACAAAGATCCTTTCCTATCCCCCTTCTCTCCCTCAGGTTGGCCCTATAGATCCTTTCCTATCCCCCTTCTCTCCCTCAGGGTGCCCCATAGATTCTCTCCTATCCCCCTTCTCCCCCTTAGGCTGCCCCCATAGATCCTTTCCTATCCCCCTTCTCTCCCTCAGGCTGCCCCCATAGATCCTTTCCTGTCCCCCTTCTCCCGCTCAGGCTGTCCCCATAGATTCTCCCCTATCCCCCTTCTCTCCCTCAGGTTGGCCCCAAAGATCCTTTCCTATCCCCCTTCTCTCCCTCAGGTTGGCCCCATAGATCCTTTCCTATCCCCCTTCTCTCCCTCAGGTTGGCCCCAAAGATCCTTTCCTATCCCCCTTCTCTCCCTCAGGTTGGCCCATAGATCCTTTCCTATCCCCCTTCTTTCCCTCAGGGTGCCCCATAGATTCTCTCCTATCCCCCTTCTCCCCCTTAGGCTGCCCCCATAGATCCTTTCCTATCCCCCTTCTCTCCCTCAGGTTGGCCCATAGATCCTTTCCTATCCCCCTTCTTTCCCTCAGGGTGCCCCATAGATTCTCTCCTATCCCCCTTCTCCCCCTTAGGCTGCCCCCATAGATCCTTTCCTATCCCCCTTCTTTCCCTCAGGTTGGCCCCATAGATCCTTTCCTATCCCCCTTCTTTCCCTCAGGTTGGCCCCAAAGATCCTTTCCTATTCCCCTTCTCTCCCTCAGGTTGGCCCCAAAGATCCTTTCCTATTCCCCTTCTCTCCCTCAGGTTGGCCCCATAGATCCTTTCCTATCCCCCTTCTCTCCCTCAGGTTGGCCACAAAGATCCTTTCCTATTCCCCTTCTTTCCCTAAGGGTGCCCCATAGATTCTCTCCTATCCCCCTTCTCCCCCTTAGGCTGCCCCCATAGATCCTTTCATATCCCCCTTCTCTCCCTCAGGTTGGCCCCATAGATCCTTTCCTATCCCCCTTCTCTCCCTCAGGTTAGCCCTATAGATCCTTTCCTATCCCCCTTCTCTCCCTCAGGCTGCCCCCATAGATCCTTTCCTGTCTCCCTTCTCCCGCTCAGGCTGTCCCCATAGATCCTTTCCTATCACCCTTCTCTCCCTCAGGGTGCCCCATAGATTCTCTCCTATCCCCCTTCTCCCCCTTAGGCTGCCCCCATAGATCCTTTCCTATCCCCCTTCTCTCCCTCAGGCTGCCCCCATAGATCCTTTCCTGTCTCCCTTCTCCCGCTCAGGCTGTCCGCATAGATCCTTTCCTATCACCCTTCTCTCCCTCAGGTTGGCCCCAAAGATCCTTTCCTATTCCCCTTCTCTCCCTCTTGCTGCCCCCATAGATCCTTTCCTATCCCCCTTCTCCCCCTTAGGCTGCCCCCATAGATCCTTTCCTATCCCCCTTCTTTCCCTCAGGTTGGCCCCATAGATCCTTTCCTATCCCCCTTCTTTCCCTCAGGTTGGCCCCAAAGATCCTTTCCTATTCCCCTTCTCTCCCTCAGGTTGGCCCCAAAGATCCTTTCCTATTCCCCTTCTCTCCCTCAGGTTGGCCCCATAGATCCTTTCCTATCCCCCTTCTCTCCCTCAGGTTGGCCACAAAGATCCTTTCCTATTCCCCTTCTTTCCCTAAGGGTGCCCCATAGATTCTCTCCTATCCCCCTTCTCCCCCTTAGGCTGCCCCCATAGATCCTTTCATATCCCCCTTCTCTCCCTCAGGTTGGCCCCATAGATCCTTTCCTATCCCCCTTCTCTCCCTCAGGTTAGCCCTATAGATCCTTTCCTATCCCCCTTCTCTCCCTCAGGCTGCCCCCATAGATCCTTTCCTGTCTCCCTTCTCCCGCTCAGGCTGTCCCCATAGATCCTTTCCTATCACCCTTCTCTCCCTCAGGGTGCCCCATAGATTCTCTCCTATCCCCCTTCTCCCCCTTAGGCTGCCCCCATAGATCCTTTCCTATCCCCCTTCTCCCGCTCAGGCTGTCCGCATAGATCCTTTCCTATCACCCTTCTCTCCCTCAGGTTGGCCCCAAAGATCCTTTCCTATTCCCCTTCTTTCCCTCAGGTTGGCCCCAAAGATCCTTTCCTATCCCCCTTCTCTCCCTCAGGTTGGCCCCAAAGATCCTTTCCTATTCCCCTTCTCTCCCTCAGGTTGGCCCCATAGATCCTTTCCTATTCCCCTTCTCTCCCTCTTGCTGCCCCCATAGATCCTTTCCTATCCCCCTTCTCCCCCTTAGGCTGCCCCCATAGATCCTTTCCTATCCCCCTTCTTTCCCTCAGGTTGGCCCCATAGATCCTTTCCTATCCCCCTTCTTTCCCTCAGGTTGGCCCCAAAGATCCTTTCCTATTCCCCTTCTCTCCCTCAGGTTGGCCCCAAAGATCCTTTCCTATTCCCCTTCTCTCCCTCAGGTTGGCCCCATAGATCCTTTCCTATCCCCCTTCTCTCCCTCAGGTTGGCCACAAAGATCCTTTCCTATTCCCCTTCTTTCCCTAAGGGTGCCCCATAGATTCTCTCCTATCCCCCTTCTCCCCCTTAGGCTGCCCCCATAGATCCTTTCATATCCCCCTTCTCTCCCTCAGGTTGGCCCCATAGATCCTTTCCTATCCCCCTTCTCTCCCTCAGGTTAGCCCTATAGATCCTTTCCTATCCCCCTTCTCTCCCTCAGGCTGCCCCCATAGATCCTTTCCTGTCTCCCTTCTCCCGCTCAGGCTGTCCCCATAGATCCTTTCCTATCACCCTTCTCTCCCTCAGGGTGCCCCATAGATTCTCTCCTATCCCCCTTCTCCCCCTTAGGCTGCCCCCATAGATCCTTTCCTATCCCCCTTCTCCCGCTCAGGCTGTCCGCATAGATCCTTTCCTATCACCCTTCTCTCCCTCAGGTTGGCCCCAAAGATCCTTTCCTATTCCCCTTCTTTCCCTCAGGTTGGCCCCAAAGATCCTTTCCTATCCCCCTTCTCTCCCTCAGGTTGGCCCCAAAGATCCTTTCCTATTCCCCTTCTCTCCCTCAGGTTGGCCCCATAGATCCTTTCCTATCCCCCTTCTCTCCCTCAGGTTGGCCCCAAAGATCCTTTCCTATTCCCCTTCTTTCCCTCAGGTTGGCCCCAAAGATCCTTTCCTATTCCCCTTCTTTCCCTCAGGTTGGCCCCAAAGATCCTTTCCTATCCCCCTTCTCTCCCTCAGGTTGGCCCCAAAGATCCTTTCCTATTCCCCTTCTCTCCCTCAGGTTGGCCCCAAAGATCCTTTCCTATCCCCCTTCTCTCCCTCAGGTTGGCCCCATAGATCCTTTCCTATCCCCTTTCTCTCCCTCAGGCTGCCTACAAAGATCCTTTCCTATCCCCCTTTTCTCCCTCAGGTTGGCCCTATAGATCCTTTCCTATCCCCCTTCTCTCCCTCTTGCTGCCCCCATAGATCCTTTCCTATCACCGTTCTCTCCCTCAGGTTGGCCCCATAGATCCTTTCCTATCCCCCTTCTCTCCCTCAGGGTGCCCCATAGATTCTCTCCTATCCCCCTTCTCCCCCTTAGGCTGCCCCCATAGATCCTTTCCTATCCCCCTTCTCTCCCTCAGGTTGGCCCATACATCCTTTCCTATCCCCCTTCTCTCCCTCAGGTTGGCCCCAAAGATCCTTTCCTATTCCCCTTCTCTCCCTCTTGCTGCCCCCATAGATCCTTTCCTATCCCCCTTCTTTCCCTCAGGTTGGCCCCAAAGATCCTTTCCTATTCCCCTTCTCTCCCTCAGGTTGGCCCCAAAGATCCTTTCCTATTCCCCTTCTTTCCCTCAGGTTGGCCCCAAAGATCCTTTCCTATCCCCCTTCTCTCCCTCAGGTTGGCCCCAAAGATCCTTTCCTATTCCCCTTCTCTCCCTCAGGTTGGCCCCATAGATCCTTTCCTATCCCCCTTCTCTCCCTCAGGTTGGCCCCAAAGATCCTTTCCTATTCCCCTTCTTTCCCTCAGGTTGGCCCCAAAGATCCTTTCCTATTCCCCTTCTTTCCCTCAGGTTGGCCCCAAAGATCCTTTCCTATCCCCCTTCTCTCCCTCAGGTTGGCCCCAAAGATCCTTTCCTATTCCCCTTCTCTCCCTCAGGTTGGCCCCAAAGATCCTTTCCTATCCCCCTTCTCTCCCTCAGGTTGGCCCCATAGATCCTTTCCTATCCCCCTTCTCTCCCTCAGGTTGGCCCCAAAGATCCTTTCCTATTCCCCTTCTTTCCCTAAGGGTGCCCCATAGATTCTCTCCTATCCCCCTTCTCCCCCTTAGGCTGCCCCCATAGATCCTTTCCTATCCCCCTTCTCTCCCTCAGGTTGGCCCTATAGATCCTTTCCTATCCCCCTTCTCTCCCTCAGGCTGCCCCCATAGATCCTTTCCTGTCCCCCTTCTCCCGCTCAGGCTGTCCCCATAGATTCTCTCCTATCCCCCTTCTCTCCCTCAGGTTGGCCCCAAAGATCCTTTCCTATCCCCCTTCCCTCCCTCAGGTTGGCCCCATAGATCCTTTCCTATCCCCCTTCTCTCCCTCAGGTTGGCCCCATAGATACTTTCCTGTCCCCCTTCTCTCCCTCAGGTTGGCCCTATAGATCCTTTCCTATCCCCCTTCTCTCCCTCAGGCTGCCCCCATAGATCCTTTCCTGTCCCCCTTCTCCCGCTCAGGCTGTCCCCATAGATTCTCTCCTATCCCCCTTCTCTCCCTCAGGTTGGCCCCAAAGATCCTTTCCTATCCCCCTTCTTTCCCTCAGGGTGCCCCATAGATTCTCTCCTATCCCCCTTCTCCCCCTTAGGCTGCCCCCATAGATCCTTTCCTATCCCCCTTCTTTCCCTCAGGTTGGCCCCATAGATCCTTTCCTATCCCCCTTCTTTCCCTCAGGTTGGCCCCATAGATCCTTTCCTATCCCCCTTCTCTCCCTCAGGTTGGCCCCAAAGATCCTTTCCTATCCCCCTTCTCTCCCTCAGGTTGGCCCATAGATCCTTTCCTATCCCCCTTCTTTCCCTCAGGGTGCCCCATAGATTCTCTCCTATCCCCCTTCTCCCCCTTAGGCTGCCCCCATAGATCCTTTCCTATCCCCCTTCTTTCCCTCAGGTTGGCCCCATAGATCCTTTCCTATCCCCCTTCTTTCCCTCAGGTTGGCCCCAAAGATCCTTTCCTATTCCCCTTCTCTCCCTCAGGTTGGCCCCAAAGATCCTTTCCTATTCCCCTTCTCTCCCTCAGGTTGGCCCCATAGATCCTTTCCTATCCCCCTTCTCTCCCTCAGGTTGGCCCCAAAGATCCTTTCCTATTCCCCTTCTTTCCCTAAGGGTGCCCCATAGATTCTCTCCTATCCCCCTTCTCCCCCTTAGGCTGCCCCCATAGATCCTTTCCTATCCCCCTTCTCTCCCTCAGGTTGGCCCCATAGATCCTTTCCTATCCCCCTTCTCTCTCTCAGGTTAGCCGTATAGATCCTTTCCTATCCCCCTTCTCTCCCTCAGGCTGCCCCCATAGATCCTTTCCTGTCTCCCTTCTCCCGCTCAGGCTGTCCCCATAGATCCTTTCCTATCACCCTTCTCTCCCTCAGGTTGGCCCCAAAGATCCTTTCCTATCCCCCTTCTTTCCCTCTTGCTGCCCCCATAGATCCTTTCCTATCACCGTTCTCTCCCTCAGGTTGGCCCCATAGATCCTTTCCTATCCCCCTTCTTTCCCTCAGGTTGGCCCCAAAGATTCTCTCCTATCCCCCTTCTCTCCCTCAGGTTGGCCCCAAAGATCCTTTCCTATTCCCCTTCTTTCCCTCAGGTTGGCCCCAAAGATCCTTTCCTATTCCCCTTCTTTCCCTCAGGTTGGCCCCAAAGATCCTTTCCTATCCCCCTTCTCTCCCTCAGGTTGGCCCCAAAGATCCTTTCCTATTCCCCTTCTCTCCCTCAGGTTGGCCCCAAAGATCCTTTCCTATCCCCCTTCTCTCCCTCAGGTTGGCCCCATAGATCCTTTCCTATCCCCCTTCTCTCCCTCAGGTTGGCCCCAAAGATCCTTTCCTATTCCCCTTCTTTCCCTAAGGGTGCCCCATAGATTCTCTCCTATCCCCCTTCTCCCCCTTAGGCTGCCCCCATAGATCCTTTCCTATCCCCCTTCTCTCCCTCAGGTTGGCCCTATAGATCCTTTCCTATCCCCCTTCTCTCCCTCAGGCTGCCCCCATAGATCCTTTCCTGTCCCCCTTCTCCCGCTCAGGCTGTCCCCATAGATTCTCTCCTATCCCCCTTCTCTCCCTCAGGTTGGCCCCAAAGATCCTTTCCTATCCCCCTTCTCTCCCTCAGGTTGGCCCCATAGATCCTTTCCTATCCCCCTTCTCTCCCTCAGGTTGGCCCCATAGATACTTTCCTGTCCCCCTTCTCTCCCTCAGGTTGGCCCTATAGATCCTTTCCTATCCCCCTTCTCTCCCTCAGGCTGCCCCCATAGATCCTTTCCTGTCCCCCTTCTCCCGCTCAGGCTGTCCCCATAGATTCTCTCCTATCCCCCTTCTCTCCCTCAGGTTGGCCCCAAAGATCCTTTCCTATCCCCCTTCTTTCCCTCAGGGTGCCCCATAGATTCTCTCCTATCCCCCTTCTCCCCCTTAGGCTGCCCCCATAGATCCTTTCCTATCCCCCTTCTTTCCCTCAGGTTGGCCCCATAGATCCTTTCCTATCCCCCTTCTTTCCCTCAGGTTGGCCCCATAGATCCTTTCCTATCCCCCTTCTCTCCCTCAGGTTGGCCCCAAAGATCCTTTCCTATCCCCCTTCTCTCCCTCAGGTTGGCCCATAGATCCTTTCCTATCCCCCTTCTTTCCCTCAGGGTGCCCCATAGATTCTCTCCTATCCCCCTTCTCCCCCTTAGGCTGCCCCCATAGATCCTTTCCTATCCCCCTTCTTTCCCTCAGGTTGGCCCCATAGATCCTTTCCTATCCCCCTTCTTTCCCTCAGGTTGGCCCCAAAGATCCTTTCCTATTCCCCTTCTCTCCCTCAGGTTGGCCCCAAAGATCCTTTCCTATTCCCCTTCTCTCCCTCAGGTTGGCCCCATAGATCCTTTCCTATCCCCCTTCTCTCCCTCAGGTTGGCCCCAAAGATCCTTTCCTATTCCCCTTCTTTCCCTAAGGGTGCCCCATAGATTCTCTCCTATCCCCCTTCTCCCCCTTAGGCTGCCCCCATAGATCCTTTCCTATCCCCCTTCTCTCCCTCAGGTTGGCCCCATAGATCCTTTCCTATCCCCCTTCTCTCTCTCAGGTTAGCCGTATAGATCCTTTCCTATCCCCCTTCTCTCCCTCAGGCTGCCCCCATAGATCCTTTCCTGTCTCCCTTCTCCCGCTCAGGCTGTCCCCATAGATCCTTTCCTATCACCCTTCTCTCCCTCAGGTTGGCCCCAAAGATCCTTTCCTATTCCCCTTCTCTCCCTCTTGCTGCCCCCATAGATCCTTTCCTATCACCGTTCTCTCCCTCAGGTTGGCCCCATAGATCCTTTCCTATCCCCCTTCTTTCCCTCAGGTTGGCCCCAAAGATTCTCTCCTATCCCCCTTCTCTCCCTCAGGTTGGCCCCAAAGATCCTTTCCTATTCCCCTTCTCTCCCTCTTGCTGCCCCCATAGATCCTTTCCTATCACCGTTCTCTCCCTCAGGTTGGCCCCATAGATCCTTTCCTATCCCCCTTCTTTCCCTCAGGTTGGCCCCAAAGATCCTTTCCTATTCCCCTTCTTTCCCTCAGGTTGGCCCCAAAGATTCTCTCCTATCCCCCTTCTCTCCCTCAGGTTGGCCCCAAAGATCCTTTCCTATTCCCCTTCTCTCCCTCTTGCTGCCCCCATAGATCCTTTCCTATCACCGTTCTCTCCCTCAGGTTGGCCCCATAGATCCTTTCCTATTCCCCTTCTCTCCCTCTTGCTGGCCCCATAGATCCTTTCCTATCACCGTTCTCTCCCTCAGGTTGGCCCCAAAGATCCTTTCCTATTCCCCTTCTCTCCCTCTTGCTGCCCCCATAGATCCTTTCCTATCACCGTTCTCTCCCTCAGGTTGGCCCCATAGATCCTTTCCTATTCCCCTTCTCTCCCTCTTGCTGCCCCCATAGATCCTTTCCTATCACCGTTCTCTCCCTCAGGTTGGCCCCATAGATCCTTTCCTATCCCCCTTCTTTCCCTCAGGTTGGCCCCAAAGATCCTTTCCTATTCCCCTTCTCTCCCTCAGGTTGGCCCCATAGATCCTTTCCTATCCCCCTTCTCTCCCTCAGGTTGGCCCCAAAGATCCTTTCCTATCCCCCTTCTTTCCCTCAGGGTGCCCCATATTCTCTCCTATCCCCCTTCTACCCCTTAGGCTGCCCCCATAGATCCTTTCCTATCCCCCTTCTCTCCCTCAGGTTGGCCCCATAGATCCTTTCCTATCCCCCTTCTTTCCCTCAGGTTGGCCCCAAAGATTCTCTCCTATCCCCCTTCTCTCCCTCAGGTTGGCCCCAAAGA
This sequence comes from Masticophis lateralis, assembly GCA_030761175.1. Classification (NCBI taxonomy): domain Eukaryota; kingdom Metazoa; phylum Chordata; class Lepidosauria; order Squamata; family Colubridae; genus Masticophis; species Masticophis lateralis. Next base: position 3,394,953 of record JAUDYJ010000006.1, on the reverse strand, counting down.
TCCTTTCCTATCCCCCTTCTCTCCCTCAGGTTGGCCCCATAGATCCTTTCCTATCCCCCTTCTCTCCCTCAGGTTGGCCCCAAAGATCCTTTCCTATCCCCCTTCTCTCCCTCAGGTTGGCCCATAGATCCTTTCCTATCCCCCTTCTTTCCCTCAGGGTGCCCCATATTCTCTCCTATCCCCCTTCTACCCCTTAGGCTGCCCCCATAGATCCTTTCCTATCCCCCTTCTCTCCCTCAGGGTGCCCCATAGATTCTCTCCTATCCCCCTTCTCTCCCTCAGGTTGGCCCCATAGATCCTTTCCTGTCCCCCTTCTCTCCCTCAGGTTCGCCCTATAGATCCTTTCCTATCCCCCTTCTCTCCCTCAGGCTGCCCCCATAGATCCTTTCCTATCCCCCTTCTCTCCCTCAGGGTGCCCCATAGATTCGCTCCTATCCCCCTTCTCCCCCTTAGGCTGCCCCCATAGATCCTTTCCTATCCCCCTTCTCTCCCTCAGGCTGTCCCCATAGATCCTTTCCTGTCCCCCTTCTCTCCCTCAGGGTGCCCCATAGATCCCCCTATAGAAGGGAGATAGGGGAGGATCTATGGGGGCAGCCTGAGGGAGAGAAGGGGAGAGAAAAGGCTGGTTGTAACTACTCATTATTTTCCAAACTCTTAAGTTTTGATGTATCAAGCTGGAGCATATAGTTTCATTTCTAGGGAAGCAAGGGTGTCCAGCTATTGTCTTTTTGTGTGTGTGTGTGTATGTGTGTCTTGTTTGTTTCTGTGTCTGTCTGTGTGTGTGTTTATATACACACAAACACACACAAACACACACACACACATTAATCGCTGTTCATTTTTTCCGGGAAGTCGGGGAGGGGGGAGGAGGGAAGGGGGGGAAGGGGAGGTGGGAAGGGATGGGGGGGAGAAAAATGTTATTTTGTGTTTGTAAAACTTTTCAATAAAAAAAATCACTGTTCATTTTTGTAATACATAGCGAAAAGAGTAAAATTGGGAAATTAAATATAAATAACAAAAGTATAAGGAAATACGAAGAGTGCAGTTCAGTGCCTAAGTTGGCCTTTCATGCAAAGGGATCGTTGTTTGCTGCCTGTTTCATTTACATGCCGCCCATCTCACTCTCCCAAGCGAGTCTGGCTGGCCCAACAGCAGGGGTGAAATCCAGCAGGTTCCGACAGATTCTGGAGAACCGGAAATTTTGAAGAGTTCGGAGAACCAGCAAATATCCTTTTTTGCAATATCCTTCCCCCAGGAATAGGGAGGGAATGTGGATTTTGCAGTATCCTTCCCCTGGAGCGGGGTGGGAATAGAGATTTTACAACATCCTTCCCCTGAAGCAGGGTATGAAGATTTTGCAACATCCTTCCCCTGCCACACCCACAGAACCTGTAGCAAAAAAATTGGATTTCACCACTGCTCAACAGTAATAAAATCGAACTTCTGGCTGCCTCGAAAGTGGTTTTAATTTCCTCTTATTCTTGCCCTTAAGGAATCCCATTTAAAAGCCCTTCCTTTTAAGAGGCAGAAGATTCCTTTAGCCGCCGTTTCTCAACCTTGGCAACCTTTTAAGACTTCTGGACTTCCACTCCCAGAATCCCCCACCCTGTATGCAGGGGATGATAGGACATGTAATATCCCAATATCTGGAGGGCGCCAGGTTGACGATGGTCGGGTTGCAACTGACTTTCGTTTTTCCCCACCCAAAGAAATTCAATTACTTTCCTCCAAAATCCGGATGGGAAATAATTCTGCCCGGATGACAATGCTTCCCCAGCTCTAATACCAAGAATCTAATTAGCAATTAATTGCATTTTAATTTAAATTTGATAACTTGAACTTACTTTGACTTTCGCCTAATTTGCAAACAGCCGCCACTCCTTCTTGTAAGCGCACTAAAGATGGCTCCCAGCCAGCGCAATCTAAGGGATTCACACTTCAACCAACGAAACCCCGCCTCTTGCGACTGATGGGTCTCTGCTGCCCTATCGCAAAGCTCGCTCCTTCTTCAAGTTGAAGAGTGGCCTGGGCCAGACAAATGAAAACTCGCGGGCAATTGGACTCTTCTCCCCAAAGGATCCAGAAAAACCACAAGCATAGAGTACTGCGCACTCACTTCCTCCCCTCCTTCGTCTCCCCCTCCCCGCGTTTGGTCGTCTCCCCCCCCCCCCGCGTTTGGGCGGTGGGGGGGAGCTGAATTCCTTTGAGGTCCCAAGAGACATTTCTTGTTTTTTTTTCTTTTGAAGACGTTTCGCTTCTCCTCCAAGAAGCTGCTTCTGCTCTGACTGGATGGTGGGGAATAGAAGGGTTTATATTCCTTGCAGACAGCTGGTCATTTTAGCGATACAATTTGGGATGAACACCTTATGAATGGGGTGGGAGTAAGAATGGATTTCCAGAGAGAAAGAAAAAAAATTGCAGACTGCAGACAGGAACCTTGTGCACTACTCAGGTGGCCCTGAGGACAGAGATAAACCTCCAAGTAGCCTCAATTACTTTCTAAAAAGGATGCAAATACCTAGCTGCCTGCAAGGAATATAAATCCTTCCATTACCCACCATCCAGTCAGAGCTGAAGAAGCTTCTTGGAGGAGAAGCAAAAAAATCTTCAAAGAAAAGACAAGAAAGTCCAGTTGCCTCCTGAAAAAGCACTGTAAGGAAATAGATATACTGAAATTTCAGAATTAGTAGAAATTTGTTAGTTGTTTCCTGCAACATATATATATATAATATGATGTTTGATGTCTTTGTGTATCTGCATGTTGTAAATATTTGTTTCCTGGAACACATACATATATTATGCCTTTAAAGTTGTAATACAAATATGCCACATTGATTAACTTCCTGGAACAAACAAATACTGTTATTGGGGTCTATAAAGTATCTGGCATTTGTCAAAACATATGTTCCACCTTTTGATCAGAGCCTTATCTCTGTATCTGTATCTTGAGTTCCCTTCACTCCAGGGGGCTAAATAGCCAAGTGTGAACACAAAGAAGATGATCAGGAAAAGATAATAATAATGCTAATGGTGCTAATCAAGGGTCTCTACCCTGTTCCAGGGGATACACAAATCAAAGATGCCAGAATTGGAGGATTATGACTTTCCTGAACAATATAAAAGGGATTCACATTCTCTTTGTCAGGGTTCCAAGAAACACTCCCAACAAAATAAAGCTCTGAGGTCTGAGGTTCCTCAAAGTTTCAATTTATTAGAAATCTCATGTTGGCACATCTGGGAAAACCCGAATCTGAAAGCTTTCAGGTTTCCCCCACCCAGCTAAGAGTTCACAGCCCTGCCCCACATCCACAAGTTCATCACATTGTCCAATCAACTTTCACACTCCACCATCAATCTTCATGCAGTCTGAATCAGACGCAGGCAAAAAGTACAGGATGTTGTTAAGACTAACTTTTACCGCTTCAACAACAATCCCCTCCCAACTTCCCCAGCTAAAATATGTGCAGTGTAGAAACAAAAAAATTTGTCTTCCAAAACTGACACCCTTTCTTGTTTGTAGTTCTTCCCTGCATGTATCTTGTGTGGGTTTGGAACAGCTAACCATTTAAACTTGATCAAGATTAAATGCTATTTTACTCAAGCCTCTGTTTAAGTTTCTTGTTTGGCATTTTTGAGCTTAAACATATTATTATTGCACCTTACAGCACAAAAGGAATTAAGGAGGAACTTCCTAACAGTGAGGACAATTAATCAGTGGAAAGGACTGCATTCAGAAATTCTGGGTGCTCCATCCCTGGAGGTTTTTAAGAAGAGTCTGGCAGTCACCTATCTGAAATGGTATCCAGCAGTGCAGTGGTGGGATTCAAGTAATTTAACAACCGGTTCTCTGCCCATATGATTTCTTCCAACAACCAGTTTGCCAAACTGCTCAGGAAGTTAACGACCGGTTCTCCCGAAGGGGTGCAAACTGACTGAATCCCACCACTGGGGCAGTGATGGCTAACCTTTTTCTCTTCGTGTGCCAAAAGTGTGCATGCACACGTGCAACAGAGTGCGTGCGTCCTGGCACCCATAATGCAATGCATGCCACTCACATGCATACACAACCCCCCGTGTGTACCCTGCACATGTGCACATGACCCCCCACACCTACTCGGCTTGGTGCACCACAGCGGGAGGACGTTTCAGGGCCCCCAGGCTACGAAGGCTTTGCTCGAGGCTCCGGGAGGATAAAAACGGCCTCTCCAGACTCCGGAGGCTAGAAACGGGCCCGTTTCCAGACTCTGGAAGGCCTATTTTTCACCCTCCCCAGGCTCCACGCAGGCCCTGCACTTACCTGGCATCCAAAACGGGCCATGTAGAGATTCCTGGAAGCCTCCTGGGTTCAAAAATGGGCATCCCCCGTGCTCCGCCCCTACACATTTGTGCGTGACCCCCCTGCTCTCCTGCGCACGCATCTCTTGCATGCACCCCACCCCCTGTACATCCCTAAAATCAGCTGGCTGGTGGAAGGCACACGCGCAAATGTGCAGTGGAGCTGAGCTGGGTGACGGCTCGCGTGCCTGCAGAGCCTGCTGTGGCACGTATGCCATTGGTTTGTCTCATGGGGCAGGGTCAGCAACCTGTGGCTCTGGAGCCGCATGTGGCTCTTTCACCCCTCTGCTGTGACTCCCTGTCACTCAAAATATGTGTCACAACCGCCAATGTGCGACACCCACCGGCACATGATTAATTGAGCTTTTCAATCCCCGGTAGGCCAACCATGTTGAGAAAGAAACGATGGAGGACCCAATAACTACGAAGACACCTTGAGATTTAGTCAGAATATGTTTATTTACTGCTGTTTCTCTTTACAGGCATCTGGATCAACAACAGGAGGAGCATTGTGGGTCAAGCTTAAATACCCTGGAGGCGTGGCTACAGGTAACAGGTGTTCATGGGAAGGGGAGGGGAACTGGAGTGTATGGTTTAACCCCTGTGATGCCAGACAGGGAGAGAGATGATGGGCAGGTATGGCATTTATCCCTAACAAATCCCCCTCTAAATGCCTGACCTGCGGGTGAGTGTCTTGTGATGTCTCTGCGCTGTTGAAATGGACACACAGTTTGGATGTGAGGTATGAGTGTTGTCTAGATTGGAGTGGTTTAGTGAGAATGTCAGCTGTCTGTTCTTTGGTGTCACAGTGAGTGGTGCTTATGAAGCCTATCTTAGAGAGCTGTCTCACGTGTTTATGTTTTATGTCGATGTGTCTAGATCTTTGTCCTACTGCATCTGCCATTGATATCTCTATGGTGGCCTTGTTGTCTTATAGATGGTTATGGGATATGCAGGTTCGGCCCAGATGCTGGAGAGCAGGTCATCGAACCAAGTTAAGTTATTGGCAGCTTTGGAAATGCATATACATTCTGCTTCTGTAGTTGATGTAGCTACCAGATTCTGCTTCCCGGTGTACCAATGTACCAATGTACGGTAGGAAGATGTTTAGGAAGAATACGTATCCTGACATACTCTTTCTGCTTTTTGTGTCACCGGCCCAGTCAGCGTCTGCGTAACATGTGAGTGATGGTTGTTTAGAAACTTTGGGCTCTAACAGCAAGCAGGCTTCTGAACTGTGTTTGAGGTAATGGAGTATCCTCTTGACTGCGTCCCAGTGGTAAACTGTAGGCTTGCTCACAGTTTACCTGGATAGGTAGGTTAACAGGCAGGGTGATGTCAGGCCGGGTCCAATTGGCAATATACAGGAGTGAACCAATGGTGGACCTGTATAATGTGTTGTCTTTGAATTCAGGGGCTTCACTGTACATGTTTTTTAAGAAGTTCACCTGCTGGGTTTTGCCTCGGCCATGTTACATTTGTGCAGGAGTTCTGAAATTTTTTCTTTTTGAGTTAGGCGGAATCCCTTGGTTGTTTTACTTATTTGTACGCCCAGGTATTTGCTCACGTTTCCTAGTGATTTCAGTGAGAATTGCTCATTTAACTTGCTGGTGAAGGTATCACAGTCACTCTTGTGCTTGCCAATGTAGAGTATGTCGTCCACGTAAATGAGCACGAATTCTGGGTGTTCGTTGGTTTTCCTGGTGAAGAAACAGTTATCAGCGGATGTGGCCTTGAACTCTAGTGATTCAAGTACTTTGACGAGGCATTCATACCAGCGTTTTCCGGATTGTTTAAGCCCATACAGACTCTTGTTGAGTAACCAAGTCTCCTCTTTGGTTGTGTCTTTACTGGGTGAAGCCTTGATATATATTTCCTTGTCCAGCCTGGCGTGCAGGTAAGCGATCTGCACCTCAAATTGGTGCACCTCCAGGCCTAGGATAGACGCGACGACCAAGGCGTTCTTGATGCTTTCGGCTCTTACAGTAGGGGAGTAGGTCTCCGTGTAGTCCTCCGGGTATCTCTGTGTGAACCCCTGGGCTACCAGTCGTGCCTTGTACGAGGCCCCGCCATCTTCCAAGGTCTTGACTTTGAACACCCACTTGGTTCCGATGGTGTTTTTTCCTTCTGGTGCCTTAGTCAGAGTGAACACGTTTAGTTCTTTGAGACTGTCCATCTCCTTTTCCATGGCAGCTTCCCATTTTGATCTTTCTTCGGGCGGTAGTTTGGTTACCTCGTTGTAAGAGTTCGGAGTGATGGAGTTGGAGTGCATGTGCATTATGTAGTCCTCTAACCTCTTGGGCATTTGGTTCCTTGTGGTCCTGATTGGTCTCGTGGGTGTTGATTTGATGTCGTGTAGGTATTTCGCTTCCTTCTGTGTGAGTGAGTCTACATTGAGTTTTGGATGACTTTCTTTCTATTCACTTATCTTGATTTCTTTGGGCCTGGGTTTATCTCTGCTCTCTGGTGTGCTGGCTGGTGTGTTTTGATCATCTTGTTTCTGGCTGTCGGTCATGGTTTCTCGATGAGGGTAGATCTCGTTTAGGTGTATCTTGGACCAGTTAGCTTGCTCATGGAATGTGGCTGTTCTGGACACAATGAAACGGTTATTGCTGTCAATTTATTTATTTATTTATTTATTTATTTATTTATTATTTCAATGTATAAACCGCCCTTCTCCTTGCGGACTCAGGGCGGTGAACAGCCAGAATAAAACATGGTATACAAAAGTTAAAAACAATTAAAAATTATTAAATATTATTTGGCCAAGAATTAAAACAACCCAATTTAAAATCAATGTCAAATTTAAAAACGGAGGATGGGATCAAGCTAGCCCAGCTAGATGGAATAAATGGGTTTTAAGGGCCCGACGAAAGGTCCGGAGATCTGGAATCCTGCGTATCTCCGGGGGTAGGTCATTCCAGAGGGCGGGCACTGCCACAGAGAAGGCTCTCCCCCTGGGGGTCGCCAGCCGGCACTGTCTGGCCGACGGCACCCGGAGGAGGCCCTCTCTGTGCGAGCGTACTGGCTGTGGGAGGCTATTGGCGGCAGAAGGCGGACCCGCAAGTACCCAGGTCCTAAGCCATGGAGCGCTTTAAAGGTGGTCACCAACACCTTGAAGCGCACCCGGAAGACCACCGGGAGCCAGTGCAGCTCGCGCAGGAGAGGAGTCACGTGGGAGCGCCACGTCGCTCCCATAATTCCCCGCGCGGCCGCATTCTGGACCAGTTGGAGCCTCCGGGTGCACCCCAAGGGGAGCCCCATGTAGAGAGCGTTGCAGTAGTCCAGGCGGGAAGTCACGAGAGCATGGGTGACTGTGCGTAGGGAGTCCCGATCTTGAAAGGGACGCAACTGGCGTATCAGGCGAACCTGATAAAAAGCCCCCCTGGCCACGGCCGTCATGTGTTCTTCTAAAGACAGCCGTGCATCCAGGAGGACGCCCAAATTAATTTAAACCCTTTTGTTCCTGGTTCATAGCCCATGAACCTCAACCGCCTGGACACTTTGTCTCCCTTGCGACGTAATTGTTTAGGGATATGTACATCGGCAGTGACCCCGAAGATATGCAAGGGGGCTATCCGTGGTTTCTTCCCATACATGGCTTCATAGGGCATTTTATCTATTACACTGGATCATACCCTGTTAAGTGTGTAATTAGAGTATACCAGTGCCTCTGCCCAAAAGTGTTGGCTGAGTTGGGAGTCTTCTAGGGCGCATCTAACCATGGTTTGTAGGGTGGAGTTCCTTCGTTCTGCGACTCCGCTCTGAAATGCTGAGAATGGGGAAGAAGTGAAGTGCAGGATGCCCTTTGACCTCAGCCATCATGAGAATTCACCTGACAGGAACTCTGAGCCTCTGTCAGTCATTATTTGTTTCACCCTAATGTTGTTCTGCACTTCCACCCTTTTATAGAACTCCTTAAACCTCTGGAATGTCTCACTTTTGTGTTTTAGTGTGTAGACAAAGCCATAGCAGCTGTAGTCATCAACTATGGTAAGGAAGAACCTCTTCCCGTGTTTTATTGATGGTCTCAGGGGGCCCACTAGGTCCATATGTACTAGGTCAAAGGTGTGTTTGGCAGTGCGAGTTGCCTTCTTGGGTCTTGGGGCTGTTTTGAGTTTTGAACACTTACACACCGAGCAGTCTAGGTAGGCTTCACAGTTCTTTATTGTAATTCCTTCACTACATTCTAACATTTTTTTGTAGTACAGGAAAGCTGGCATGCCCTAACCTGCGATGTAGTAGATGTGCGCAGTCTTCATGGATGGGTTTGCCAGTGATTATTTTCTTTTGAGTGTTGCATGCTTTATCTAGGCATGTCGTGGTCTCTGTTATTGCCTGTGTTGGTGTTGGTGTTGATGCTGGGTGTATTTTTGTGTCCTGTGTGTAGGTAAGGTAGCCCCTCTTGATCGTTATCTTCCCTATAGCCTTACTGTTCTTGTTCATGGTTATGTCCCCGTCTTTGAGCAATACCTCTATCCCCAGTTCTTTACTGAGTTTCAGTGCTGCCAGAATGTTATGGGGTATTTCGGGGACTAGCAGCACCCCCTCTATCTTCCCTATCCCTGGTAGCGTCACCTCACCTTTCCCTGTCACTTGTACTTCACTCTGGTTGGCTCCCTTAATTAGGAAGTTTTCTTCCTTAAATGATGAGAGTAGTCTTTTGTCACACATGGTGTGGTTGGTTGCCCCAGAGTCAATGAGCCATAATGTGTCACTCTTGTCTAGTGTTGGTGTTTGCGTGCACCCTCCTACCCCGTATGTTGAGCCGGTCCTGCTGTCCCTGGAACTGTTTCTGTTACCTCTCCGGTCCCTGGGGGTGGGTGAGTCCCTACGTCTGTGTCTATTTTCTTCTGGTGATTGTCTGTCAGGATATCTGTGCCTGTGCTCACGCCTGTCCCTTTCTCTAAAGTTCCTGGCGCAGTCTCGCCTATAGTGTCCCCTGGACCCGCAGGTGTAGCATTCAGTAGGTTCTATCAGCCTGTCTTAGAAGACCACCTTTTTTGCGTGTTTCTGCTCCCTACGTGTATGTTGTCGATCCTTCCTCATGTTATCTTCAGTTATCAGTTTATTGGATAGCCCTTCTATGGATAGGTAACTTAGACTTACTATATCTAGATGCGTGATGAATGTTTCCCAGGATGGGTCTAATGAGTTAATGATAACGCTTTTCATAGTCTGGTCAGACACAACTTCCCCCCTTAGGTGTAGCTCTGCTCTGGTGGCGTTTAGTTCTAGTAAGTGTTCCCCCTTGGAAGCCCCAGGTTTCATCCTAGCAGAGTAGAAATCTTTGGAAATCCTACTAGTGGAAATCCTACACGCTCTCACTATAAAAGAATCTGAACATTTTTTGCGCTATTTCTGATACTGTCAAGTGATGCTCAATACTAAGGTATATTGATGGAGAAATGCTAGAAATTAGTATACAAAATGGTTTGTGGTGCATGCAATCCTGCTCAAAAGTCCAGGGTCTATCTGGGGGGTTAGTCACAAATATCAATACATTTTCTTTCAAAAATGCCACCTGGAGTTGCTGGTACCACTCCAGCAAATTAGATACATCCATTTTAAACTTAGGGAAGTCACTAGGTAAATTCCCAGCACCATCGTTATCATTACTTACATTGGGAGTCTGTCCATGGTGCTGGATGTTTGGAAACTCACAGTATGGCAAGGGTATACTTTTAGGTAATTCAAAAATCCCTCCTTGCATTTTTTTTCTTTTTCTGTCCACAGGTAGCTCTGCGCACGCGTGAGAGTCATTTCAGCCATGGACTCGTCGAGGAAGGTTCTTGCGGCGTCTGCTCCAACTGGGAGGCCTTCTCTGTCCGTGTAGGGCTCTGCATCGGGTCTTGGAGTCCAGCGGCGGTCCGGCAGGGTCATCTCCTCAGCTGGGCAAAGGTCGGCTCTTCTCCGGTGAGCTCGTGGCAGCGGCAGCGGTGATGAATGCTGGTCCCAGTGTTTGCAGTCTGGTGTTCGCAGGGAGTGGTAGTCGCATACCGAGGGACACAGTGGCCCCGGTGGGCCGCCAGCGGGGTCCGCGTCCCTTGGTTGGGTGTTGGGGAGCCCTCTCCCTCTGCCTCTCGCCCCCTTAGGTGCTTCAGGGGTTTTTTCCATCATTTTTGTTTTGGGTCCGAAGGTGGCGGTGAGGATTTTTATTGCCTCTTCCACCTGCCGTTCGGTTGGAGGACCTCCTGGCCCTGATTCTCTTCCCTCTCCCCCGGAGTCACCCCTTTCCTTGCAATTTTGCGGTTCTCTGCCATTTTGCCGCTGGCCATTTTGAATATTCCTCTTTGATTGGCCGGCGGTCGGCCATTGTTGTGGACCACGTGGTCTAAGATGGCCACCATTCAAAGCTGAGCGCAGCATTATTTCTTTCGGTTTTGGGGAGATGCATGGTTGGTGGCTCTCTTACCGGGCGATCTTCCCTCTGCTCTGTCGCTTGGTCTCGGTTGCCACCGATGAGCTCGCTGATGCCAGCCAGGAGATCTTTGTCGGCAGCGGACGATCCAAGTAGGCTCAGTAAGTCACGTCTGAGCTTACTGATGCCTGCGCTGTGGCTTTCTCTCTCTCCCTGGTTCTCGATGCCCCTCTCATCATCCTATGAGTCGGTTTCTGGGTTGGTTACCTCTTCGTTCCTTTCTGGCAATCCCACCGGGAGGTTGTCGTCTTGTGTGTATTGCAGTTCTTCCATTTTTCTCTTCTCGGATCTTGTGAGTGGCTTTCTTCTATTTTTATCAGGATGTTTGCTTCCAGGCATGCCTTCTGTTCACTGGGTCACAGAACCATCCTCTGCTACCGTATGGCATTTATCCTTAACAAACCATGGATAAATCAAAGGGAAAAAAAATTTCAGAAGAAAATAGAATGTTTAATTCAACTACATATGCCAGTTTCGTGGCCGCTCAAGAAATAGTCAGGCACGGGAAGGGTTTTGTGGCTCCCGGTGTTTTCTTTTCTGTGGGAAACGGGTCCAAAAGGCTCTTTGAGTATTTAAGGTTGCAGACCCCTGGTGTAAGGTCTAAGCAGGGGGATGGACTAGAAGACCTCCAAGGTTCCTTCCGGTTCTATTCTATTCTAGGATTATTCTAGGTCAGGTGTCAAACTGGCGGCTTGCGGGCCGAATGTGTCAGATGCAGGCCATGCTCATCCCAGCTCCGCGAAGGGAAAAAAATGTGATACGTCACATTTGAAACCCATGTTCTAGGTGCTGAGTTAGTAACACAGTTGTTAAGCAAATCGGGTTTCCCCATTGACTTTGCTCATCAAAAGGTCAGAAAAGGGGATCACTTGATCTCAGGACAATGCAACTGTCATACAGTCAACTCCCAGGATTCTCCAGCCAACATGCGTTAAGATATGTGGACTTCAACTCCCAGAATTCCCCAGTCAGCACCAAGAAATCCCTCGCAAAATTCTGTCTTTGTCTCTCTGCTTCCTGGAGAAGTTATTCCAGGCAGAAAAAAAATTGGGCTCGTCCGGGATTTGAACCCGGGACCTCTCGCACCCTAAGCGAGAATCATACCCCTAGACCAACGAGCCAGCTGTTTTTAAATGCCTTCCAGATGTTTGCTTCAGACAGTCTGCTAATTAGAGGCTCAAATTTCTTTCTTGGCTCATGGCAACCAGTAGAACCAGTGATGCGCCAAGCTCATGCGCCTGTTGCCTGCACATTTTTTTTGAGAGAAAAACTCTCTTTACTGGGATTTGGACTGTCAATCAAGCACGTCATCCAGGAAAAGTTGAGCATGCATGAGAGATTGCATAAACATTTAAATGTATCTATGTCAATAAATGAATTTAAATTTATTTCACTGCATAAACGTTCAAATGCAAAAATTTAGATTTTGCTGGAGATAGTTGGGAAGGAATACACTACCGCATCCACAATTTATTAAATGTATCTGCCACTCAAGTCCAGTGACTCAGGGGGTAGGGGATTATGGCAGTGGTGGGTTTCAAATTTTTTTATGACTGGTTCTGTGGGTGTGCCTTGGTGGGCGTGGCAGGGGAAGGATATTGTAAAATCTCCATTCCCACCAGTAGTGGGTTTCAAATTTTTTTACTATCGATTCTGTGGGTGTGTCTTGGTGGCGTGGTGGGTATGTCTTGGTGGGCGTGGCAGGGGAAGGATACTGTAAAATCTCCATTCCTACCCCATTCCAGGGGAAGGTTACCGCAAAATCCCTATTTCCTCCCAATCAGCTGGGACTTGGGAGGCAGAGAATAGATGGGGGTGAGGCCAGTCAGAATTTTTACTATGGGTTCTCCGAACTACTCAAAGTTTCCGCTACCAGTTCTCCAGAACTGGTCAGAACCTGCTGAAGCCCACCTCTGGATTATGGGAGAGGGAGTCCTCCTAACATGCATTCAGATGATAGCCCTGCAGTCCCAAACATTCTTTCATGAAAGAAAAAAAAACCCTCAATCCAATTTATGGACCAGAGGGAAAAAAGTGTACAGGTAGTTCTCATTTAGCAGACACAACTGAGACGGGCAACTTGGTCATTAAATGAAGCCGTCCCTAAGTGAAAACCAAGGAGTACCATGGCAATTTGCTGGTGGCCCCAAAGGGAGCAAGAGGGGTGATAAATCAGTCCTCTTAGCTCCCTGCGCACTTCAAATTCAGCGGCCCAAACAATGCTTACTTCGCCTACTTACTTGCACAGCAGAAAAGATTTATAAGTACTCCTGGTTTAGTGGGGATAGAGAATACAGAACCTGAGTAGCGTAGGGGGGTAATGCCTCCTACAAAGGCAGCATTTAAGATCCAGCTGCTTGCAATTACTTGCGAGTTCAATCCCAGCCAGGCTCAACGTCGGCTCAGCCTTCCATCCTTTGTAAGGTGGGTAAATTGAGGACCCAGTTTGTTGGGGGCAATAAGCTGACTTTGTATAAATATAAATATACAAAAGTATGAAGGCTATTGCTTAACACACTGTAAGCCGCCCTGAGTCTCCGGAGAAGGGCGGCATAGAAATCAAATTTATATATATATATATGTAGGTGTTTGGTTATACTGGTCTTCTCCCGCGTAGAATTGGAAGTATCTTGGCGACGTTTCGACGAAGTCTCATTCGTCATCTTCAGGCTGGTGTTCTCGGCTTCGTGCTTCCAGGAGCAATGTGAGATTGCAGCTGACCCTTCCTACAGAAAAGACCTACATACAAACACCCGCGAAAACCTCAGAAAACATATATATAGGTGAAGGGTTTTTGGAAAATATCAAGAGGAAATAGCTATCTTAACCACAGAAGTAAATAATTAGAATAACAGGAAAGGTCCTAAATCTCCAGTGATAACCATAACCATAGCATAACCACTCAGAGGAGGCTTGAGAGTAATTTAAGGGATTACTCCCTTAAACTCCCTTAAGGGATTTAAGCTGCAAAATAGCTTTTGTTCGTCGTTTAATGACCCCATAATCCCTTGCATCGGGGTGGAGTCGGAGCAACTGAATGGAGCTGAGCGTTTACTGGCCAGGTGCCTTTCCTGTCACCAATGCGGAGTTTTGTTCAGCAAATATATTCTCATTGTGCGCAGAGAGAGAGAAATATCAGCCTCTACCTGGGATCGAACTCACAGCCTCCTGATTGTGAGGCGAGAGCTCCACCTCTAGGCCACACCACTCAAGCTGCAAAACAGCTGTGTCGGAAGAAAAATCCAAGTCAGGAGAATAAGGTTGTCCACAGCTGCAAGAGGAAGTTATTAGTTATCGGTTGCTTTTCGGAGAAGTAACGATAGTACAATAGTAAGCAAAGCACATGTTTAATAGAAGGCTACATATTAATTATATTATATGTTAGTTATAATTCACATGTGATGTACGGTTTAGTATGTTTGGGGAGGACTTCAGGAAACATTTAAGAGGGGGGGGGGGGAGAGTGTATCTTCATAGTACCTAAGCCAGAGGTCTTCATACTTGTTAGCTTTAAGACTTGTGGACTTCAAGTCCCAGAATTCTCCAGCCAGGCTGGAGAATTCTGGGAGTTGAAGTCCACAAGTCTTAAAGCTAACAAATATGAAGACCCCTGAACTAAGCCAATGGGGAATGTGACGGCTTGTTAATGTCCAGCGGGACAGGAATGTAAAGATAGTCCTTGATTTACAACCGTCCATTTAGTGACTGTTCAAAGTTACATAAGTCATATGGTCATAAATCAGATTGACAAAGCTGACTTATGACCATTTTTCACACTTACAACCGTCACAGCTGATCAGATTTCAGCTGCTTGGCCACTGGCTCCAATTTATGACCGTTGCATGTTCCCAGGGTCACATGATTCCCCTCTTGCGACCTTCTGGACAGTGGAGAAAAGCCAGATTCACTTAACAACCGTGTTACTAATTTAACAACTGCAGTGATTCACTTAAGAAATGCGAAGAGAAAGGCAGGAAAACGGGGCAAAATTCACTTAACGACTCTCTCCCTTTGCAAACAGCAATTTCGGGCTCCGCTGCGGCCGTAAGTCGAGGACTCGCTGCAAAGGCTTCAGCATCTGGAGGGCGCCAGGTTGACGAAGGCTGGGCTGCAATTCATTATTTATTTTTTTCTCTCCTCCCTTCCCAAAGCAATGCAATTATTTTTCTCCAAAATCAGGATAGCAAATGATTCGGCCTGGAAGACAATCCTTTCCAGCTGTAGCCTCCAAAACCTCATTAGGGATTAATTAATTAGGTTTTTTTTTAATTAAACCTGGTTACTTGGACTTAACTCTGATTATCTCAATGTAATTTACAAGCAAGCCACCAGCCCCTCTTGCCCGCGCACCTCAACTTGCTTCCCCCCGCCCGTTGGCCACGCGCAACCTAACCTGCTGACGTCTCCGCCCGCGAAACCCGCCCTCTCAGCCTGGTACGCCTCCGAGAGGTGTGTCTCTGTCGACCTATCGCAGAGCTCGCTCCCTATGGCTCCTCCTTCAAGCGGCAGAGTTGCCAGGTGCGGACCAATGAAGCGTCGCGCGTAGTTGATGACGCAATGCAAGAAACACTATAAAAGTGCAGGAACCAGCCATAAGTATGGCGTGCTTTACAGAAGTCACTTCCGGTTCTGTACTTCGCCTTGCCATAATGCAGGTTACCCCCAATAAAGATGTTCCCCAACTAATTTCCAGATATTTTTTTGGCTAATGTACTTTTATAAAGAAAGGCGTCTGTCTGAACGTGAAAACTCTGATGTTCTCTTCTCTTTTTGGATAATAGAGGACGCACAAAGCTGAGTTCAGTCTTGTATGTGTGTATTTATATCTCATATCGATATATAATTTATAAAAATATATTTTTAAATTTTTTATTTCATTTTTCAAATATTTTAAGACTTCTATAAAATATATTTCATTTATATGTTTATATGTACTATAAATATATAAAACATTTACATATATATAGGGAGAAAATGTAAATATTAGAAGATCACAAAATAGCTGTTAAGAGTATATATATATATAAATGTTGTATGTCTTGTCATTTTATGTTATAATAAAAAATAATAATTAAAAGCAAAAATAGATATATTTCATATATACGTGTAAATTATATATGGTAAAAATATATACTTCATATTTGCATTCATATAGTTTATGTATAAAATAGATTATAAAAAATATATTTCATACGTATGTAAATTATATACTGTACAAAATATATCCATGCTTACACATTCATATAGTTTATGTATAAAATAGATTATAAAAAGATATATTTCATACATATGTAAATTATATACTGTACAAAATATATCCATATTTATACATTGGTATAGTTTGTGTAAAAAGATTACAAAAAGATATATTTGATACATATATAACTATATATTGTACAAAATATATATTTCATATTTACATATATATTTAATATATAATATATTATAAAAAGATATATTTTGTATATAAATTAAATTATATATTGAGGAAAAATTTTTTCATTATATATACTGGTATATGTAAAATACATTTTACAAAAATATATTTCATATCTCTAAACTGCCCATCTCCCTCAAAAGGGCTTTAGATCTTTCCCTCTGGAGCTCTGGACCAACGATGGAGGAAAGAAAAATCGCCAATCTCTTTCCTCGGTTAATACGGGAAGGGAGTTTTACCCTTCTCCAAGAAGAGATTGAGAAAATTCCTGACCTGGACAGAGACATGAGACAGAAGCACTGGGAGAAGTCGGGAGACACGCTTCTCCACTTCGCGGCCAGGCACGGCCAGCTGGATATCTTGCGTTACCTCACCGAGATCGTGGGAATGAATGTTGAGCTGGTGAACCGAGACTACAAGCGTCCCCTCCATGAAGCTGCCTCCATGGGCCACCGGGATTGCCTCTTATACCTTCTGGAACAGGGAGCTGCAATAGATTGCTTAAAAAATGCAGATTGGTATGGTGGGTTGTCTCTGAAGGGTTTGTCTCAGATTGAATGGGAGACCATGAGGAGATCACAAGAGCCCAGACCCTGCTGGGCTTTTGCTTTCTAGTTGAGGTTTCATGCGTGTGGTTCTATTTTTCTGTTTTTATATTTAGCTTTATATTATGAGGGTGAAGGTTTCTTCTCCAAGTTTTCTGAATGTTTCGTTACCAAGCTAGGTAACAACTTCAAGTTGTTTAGGGGGCGTGTCAGTGTTGTTCTGTTTATAAGGGCTTCAGGTTTGGGTGTTTATATTATATTATAATTCACTTTAGTTGCTTAAGAGTTATGAACTTGAGTAGGGGGCCATGTACAGGGAAATAATAAATGAAAGAAAATCTTGGGTTTGTAGATGAAGATGATGTAGGTATTAATCCACAGATAGTCCTTGACTTATGACTACAATTGGGACAAGAATTTCTGTTGCTGGTGCTTGTTATGTAAGACACACCAGATTTTACTCCCCTTTTTTGGCACAGTTGTTAAGCAAATCAGTGTAATTGTTAAGGGAATTGCATGGTCACTTAAGCAAATCCGGCCTGAACTTGCCAAAGGCTTATGGCACCACTTAAGGAGGAATCAAAAGGGAAAGTATGTTGACCCCCCCACCTTCTTTATGGCAGCCCCTTAGATATTGGAAGAGTGCTATCATGTCACCCCTCATTCTTTTCACTAGACTAGACATATCCAATTCCTGCAACCCTTCTTTGTATGTTTTAGCCTCCTGACCCCCTAATCATCTTTGTTGCTCTTCTCTGCACTCTTTCCAGAGTCTCAACGGCTTTTTGATATTGTTGTGACCAAAATTGGATGCAAGATTCCAAGTGTGGCCTTACCAAGGCATTATAAAGCAGTAGTATCACTTCTCGTGATCTTGATTCTATCCCTCTCTTTATGCAGCCAAGGATTGCGTTGGTCTTTTTGGTAGCTGCCACACACTGCTGGCTCATATTTAAGTGATTGTCCACTAGGCCTCCAAGATCCCTCTCACAATTACTAAAACAGAGCAAAATTTTCACCAAGTTGGTAACTGTACAATTGGTTTTTCTTGTGTAAAACCTTACTTTTTTTTCTACATTTATTTATTTTATTTTATTTATTTTAATTTGATTTATATGCCGCCCTTCTCCGGAGACTCAGGGCGGCTTACAGTGCATTAAGCAATAGCCTTCATACTTTTGTATATTTATATTTATACAAAGTCAGCTTATTGCCCCGAACAAACTGGGTCCTCAATTTACCCACCTTATAAAGGATGGAAGGCTGAGTCGACCTTGAGCCTGGCTGAGATTGAACTCGCAAGTAATTGCAGCAGCTGGATCTTAAATGCTGCCTTTGTAGGAGGCATTACTCCCCTACGCTACTCAGGCTCCTAGGGAAATTGAATTTCATTTTGTTAGATAGTTTAAGTCTATGGAGATCCATCCAGGACAATGTTTCTCCACCTTGGAAGCTTGAAGATGGGTGGACTTCAACTCCCAGAATCTGGGAATTGAAGTCCACTCATCTTCAAGCTTCCAAGGTAGAGAAACACTGATCTAGGAGCTGTTTTTCTGATATTATTCCCCATTTTCTAGGACTCCTCTTATGATGGCTTGTACGAGGAGGAACCTGGAGATCATCCGAGATCTTGTCCAGCACGGAGCCAACCCACGGCTGAAGAACAAGGACGGCTGGAATTGCTTCCACATCGCCAGCCGCGAAGGAGATCCCGGGGTCGTCCAATACTTGCTGGATGCTTCTCCGGATATTTGGGACACGGAAAGCCGGATCCGAAGGACCCCTCTCCACACAGCAGGTTGCATCGCATGCACTGCCTCTTAAGAGGATTTGAATTGCTTCATCAGCAGTCGGTGAATAAGTTGGTCTGCAAAATGGGTGCAATTCCTTAGACAGGATTTTGTAAACACTCCCCTGAAAGACTGTTTGAGAAGCCTTTCTGACTGGGAATGACAATAATTCATAGCTGTATGAATAAAAGAGGTTTGCCGGGACTAAGATTGTGCCGTATACTTTCTAAAGGAAGCCTAGGTCAGAACAATAGCTTTGTTTTCTGGTTAGGTCTTATTTTGGGGGTAAATACGGTACTAAATGCATCCATCTGGCTGACAATCTTAAGGGGACTTATTTTGGAGGGTAGGGCTTAATGTTACGAGCATCCTGAAAAACCATGCTAGAATTTATTTTCCGGTTGGGTTTTATTTTCGTTTAAGGATCAAATTCAATGAATAAATATCTCGGGAGAAAAATCTTTCATTTGTAATTTAGTGCTTCTTGGGGATTTGGGAGGGTGAGAGGCTGGGGATAATGGAGGCTGGAGTGTAAGATATCTGGAAAGGACCGGCACGAGGGAAGCTGTTGCACGTTTTCAAAACTGTTTCTTTTTTGTTCTGGTTTGCAGCAATGCACGGATGCCTGGAGGTCGTGAAAATTCTCCTTGAAAGGTGAGCAGAGTTTTGCTTCCTCCTGCTTTACAGATAGTCCTCGGCTTAACGACCACAATTGAGCTGCAAATTTTTGCTGCTAACAAGACAGTCCTTAAGTGATTTTGGCCCCATTTTTACGAGCTCGCTTGTCACAGCCATGAAGTGAATTTTGTTAAATTAGTTCATTAGTTAAATCAGCAGTTGTTAAATTAGTAACACGGTTGTTAAAAGGGGATCACATGACCCCCGGACACTATGACTGTCATAACTATGAGTCGGTTGCTAAGCGTCCGAATTTTGATCATGTGACTCTAGGGATGCTGCAACTGTCGTTAAGTGCGAAAAACAATCCTACGTCACTTTTTACAGTGTTGTTGTAACTTCAAACGGTCACTAAAGGAACTGTTGTAAGTCGAGGACTATCTGGATATACCATCAAATCGTTGTGGAGTCTTAGTGGCCCAAAAGATAGAC
The DNA here is from genome assembly GCA_030761175.1 of Masticophis lateralis. Classification (NCBI taxonomy): domain Eukaryota; kingdom Metazoa; phylum Chordata; class Lepidosauria; order Squamata; family Colubridae; genus Masticophis; species Masticophis lateralis. The sequence continues at coordinate 3,375,315 of JAUDYJ010000006.1, read as the reverse complement.
TTTCTCCAGGAGAATCCGGCCTGAATTTGGTCCTTCAAGTCGTTGGCAGGTGTCTTCGTTGCCTTGGTGTTTGGTCATTCAATGGAGAGAAAAGTCAAGTTTTACACTTAGGCAAGAAAAACAAAAAGGACACATATAAACTGGGAAAAACCAGGCTTACTAGCAGTGACTGTGAGAGGGATCTTGGAGTCTTAGTGGACAACCAGTTAAATATGAGCCAGCAGTGTGTGGTGGCAGCCAAAAAGCCAATGCAATCCTAAACTTCATTAACACAAGGATACAATCCAGATCAAGGGAGGTGCTAATACCACTCTATAAAGCCTAGAATCCTGCATTTTCCCGCAGTTTTGGTCCCCATACTATAAAAAAGATGTGGATACTCTAGAAAGAGTGCAGAGAAGAGCAGCCAGGATGATGAGGGGGCTGGAAGCTAAAACATACGATGAACAGTTGTAGAAACTGGGCCTGGCTAGTCTAGTGAAGAGAAGGACCAGGGGAGACCTGATAGCAGTCTTCCAATATTTGGGGGGCTGCCACTAAGAGGAGGGGGGCGGTCAAGCTATTTTCCAAGACACCCGAAGGCCAGACAAGGAATAATGGATGGAAACTGAACAAGGAGAGATTCAACCTAGAAACAAGGAGAAAGTTTCCGACAGTGAGAACAATCAACCGATGGAACAGAAGTTCCCTTCGGAAGTTGTGGGAGGCTTTCAAGAAGAGACTGGACTGCCCTCTGTCAGAAATGGTGTAAGGTCTCCTGCTTTGATTGGGGGGGGGGGGGGGGTTCGAGGTCCTTTCTAACTCTGTTAATCTGTTAAATCTTCTCTTTCCTTCCCATTGATTAATTGATTGATTATTACAGTTCCAGTTTTGTATGGTACAACTTAAAGCACCAAGCGTGATCCTCCTGCTTGCTATTTGTCCCAGCACAACAATCCTGTAGGGTGGGACGGGCTGAGCGATTGGTACAAAATCCCCCATCCAACTTCTGTGGCTACAAGAGGACTACAACTCACCGTCGCCTGGTCTCTGGTTCCAGGCACCTTCACTGCTTTTTCCAACTGGCTCTTGACCCTGCTTTGGGCTGGGTTTCAGCTGTGAATTTCACCGTCTTTTTTTGCTTTTATTTCAAGGTGCCACTATGTGCCGGACAGCCGGGACCACTGTGGGGTGACCCCGTTCATGGACGCTATACAAAACGGCCACTTGGACATTGCCAGAGTGCTTCTAGAGAAACATCAGGTGCGTTTGTCTTCCATCTGGTCCAACAGGTATATTTTCTCCATTTACAAAAGTGCTTTTTGTGGTCATACAATGTTACGACGGCTTTGAAAAAGTGACTCTTTTTCCACGCTTAAGGACCGTTGCAGCATCCCTTGGCAACTGACTCGTATTTATGACGGTTGCAGTGTCCTGGGGTTGACCTTCTGACGGACGAAGTCCATGGCTGTCCCAAAGGTGCTTTTTCACAAGGCAACTGGACTTTTGTTTTTCCTTGAAGAGGTTTCGCTTCTCATCCAAGAAGCTTCTTCAGTTCTGAATGAAGGATGGAGGAGGGAAGGATTTACATTCCTTGCAGTCGTCTGGTCGTTAGCACTCTCTCCGAGAGTCATTGAGGCCACTTGGAAGTTGGAGGGCACAGATGAACCTCCAAGTGGACTCAACGACTCTCAGGAAGAGTACTAACGACCAGATGACTGCAAGGAATAGAAATCCTTCCATCCTCCATCCTTCACTCAGAACTGAAGAAGCTTCTTGGATGAGAAGCGAAACCTCTTCAAGGAAAAACGAAGTCCAGTTGCCTTGTGAAAAAGCACCTTTGGGACAATCGTGGACTTAAATAGGAACAACTTGGCAAGCATCTGAATTTCGATCATGTGATGCTGCAATGGTCGTAAGTGTGAAAAACGATCGTTAAGTCCCTTTTTTCAGTTCCGTTGTAACTTTGAACGGTCACTAAATGAATTGTTGTAAGTTGAGGACAACCTGCATTCCGCTCCAAGATTTCTAAGACATCTTTTCTATCCTCCCCAGCTTTCATTTGAGGTTATAACTGCAAATATTCGTGTTCTGCTTTCTGCAGGCTGATTACAAGGTCAGAGATGCTCTTGGCAATCAGCCGCTGCACCGAGCTGCGATCACCGGACAGGACGATGGGCTTCGGTTCCTTGTGTCCGATCTTGGGGTTGAGGTCGACGAAGGGGCCACGAACCTCGGTCTCACTGCCCTGCATTACGCGGCAAAGGTACTTGCCCTTTTCATTGGGATTTGGGGTGGCTTCCTTTAATTTTGTTTGTTTGTATCCTGCCTTTATTATTTTTACAAATAACTCGAGGAGGCGAACATACCTAACACATCTATCTCCTCTTTTTAACATAACAACAACCTTGTGAGGTGGGTTGGGCTGAGAGAGAATGACTGGCCCAAAGTTATCCAGTTAGTTTCCATGCCTAAGGTGGGACTAGAACTCACCGTCTCCTGGTGATTGGTCCAAAGTCCCCCAGCCAGATTTCATGCCTAAAGCGATACTAGAATTCACCTTCCCCTGGTGATTGGCTCAAACTTGCCCAGTTGGCTTTCATGCTTACGACGAAACTAGAACTCACCATCTCCTAGTGATTGGCCCAAAGTCATCCAACTCTTTTTTGTGCCTAAGGCTGGACTAGAACTCATCCTCTCCTGGTGATTGGCTCAAAGTCCACCAACCGACTTCATGCTTAGAGCGATACTAGAATTCACCTTCCCCTGGTGATTGGCCCAAAGTCACCCACTTGGCTTTCATGGCTAAAATGTGACTATAATTCACCATCTCCTTTTCTTCTAGCCTTCACCACTAGACCAAAACGACTCTAAATTATTGGTGCCTTAAGCCAAATAACATACAGATTCAACGTAATTTCATAAAAAATATTTCGTCCGACTACAGATTTGCTAAATATTGGACTTCTTTTGACTTTTAAAACACTCCTTACTAATGAGGAAGGAAGATGGGGAACATCTGAATACATACCACCATCTGGTCTGTGACCTTCTCCTGGATTTTTTCTTCCTCCTCATCACGCCCCATTTTCCCCAGCCGTTGCTTTCCTCTTGCAATTACTCCTGGCCACTTCTGCTTTTTGGCTGAACAAATAGCAATAGCACATAGACGTATATATTCACAGTGCTTTTATAGCCCTCTCTAAGCGGTTTACAGAGTCAGCCTCTTTCCCCCAACCATCTGGGTCCGCATTTGACCCACCTTGGAAAGATGGAAGGCTGAGTCAACCTTGAGCCTGGTGAGATTTGAACTGCTGAATTGCAGGCAGCCGGCAGTCAGCAGAAGGAGCCTGCAGTACTGCATTCTAACCACTGCGCCACCACGGCCCTTCCTTCCTCCCTCCCTCCCTCCCTCCCTTTCTCCTTCCTTCCTTTCTCCCCAAACAATAGCACTTATATACCACTTCACGGTGCTTTCCAGCCCTCCCTAAGTGGTTTACAGAGTCAGCCTCTTGCCCCCAACCATCTGGGTCCTCATTTGACCCACCTCGGAAGGATGGAAAGCTGAGTCAACCTTGAGTCAGTGAGATTCGAACTGCCAAATTGCAGGCAGCCGGCAGATAGCAGAAACAGCCTGCAGTACCATATTCTAACCACTGCGCCACCACGGCCCGCCCTTCCTTCCTTCCTTCCTTCCTTCCTTCCTTCCTTCCTTCCCAAGTAATAACACTTAGACTTATGTAGCGCTTCACAGTGCTTTCCAGCCCTCTCTAAGCGGTTTACAGAGTCAGCCTCTTGCCCCCAACCATCTGGGTCCGCATTTGACCCACCTCGGAAGGATGGAAGGCTGAGTCAACCTTGAGCCGGTCAGGATCGAACTGCCAAACTGTTGGCCATCAGCAGAAGTAGCCTGCAGTACTGCATTCTAACCACTGCGCCAACATGTCAGTCTTGATGGCACCGGTCCCTTTCATTTGTGTGATCCTGGCAAAGGATTATGGGAGTTGAAGTCCAGCCGCACTCTGGAAAGAGTGCAGAGAACAGCAACAAAGATGATGAGGGGACTGGAGGTTAAAACATAGGAAGAACTGTTGCAGGAACTGGATACGCCTAGTCTGACGAAAAAAAGGACTCGGGGAGACATGAAGCAGTCTTCCAATATCTCAGGGGCTGCCCCAAAGAAGACGCAGTCAAGCTATTCTCTAAAGCACCTGAGGGTAGAACAAGAAGCAACGGGTGGAAACTAATCAAGGAGAGAAGCAACCTTGAACTAAGGAGAAATTTCCTGACAGGGAGAACAATGAATCAGTGGAACTCCTTGCCTCCAGAAGTTGTGAATGCTCCAACACTGGAAGTTTTAAAGAAGATGTTGTCTGAAGTGGTGTAGGGTTTCCTGCCTAAGCAGGGGGTTGGACTAGAAGACCTCCATGGTCCCTTCCAATGCTGTTATTCTATCTTTTCCTCCTCAGCTGAGATAGAGGAGAAATTCAATAGACGAATAATATATAAAGAATGCTTTATATATGGTTAGTGGATTAACCTGTCGGGTACGCCCAGTGGATTACAATGAATTCCATAAACCACAATTCAAGGCGCTCAAACCTGATCTGTGGGTTTTTGTTCTGCCATGCAGGAAGGGCACGAGGGCACGATCCGATGCCTGCTTTCCTTGGGGGCTTCCTTGCACGCGAAGGACAAGAAGCATCGGACTGGTAAGGCTGCCCACTCTGTCCCCACAGCGTCCCACGCAGGTCCTGCAACCTCAAGGAGCAATCTCTTAATGATTGGCCCAAGGCGGGACTAGAACTCCCCGTCTCCTGGTGATTGCTCCAATGTCACCTAGCTAGCTCTCATGCCTAAGGCGGGACTAGAACTCCCCGTCTCCTGGTGATTGCTCCAATGTCACCTAGCCAGCTCTTATGCCTAAGGAGGCACTAGAACTCCCCGTCTCCTGGTGATTGCTCCAATGTCACCTAGCCAGCTCTCATGCCTAAGGCGGGACTAGAACTCCCCATCTCCCGGTGATTGCTCCAATGTCACCTAGCCAGCTCCCATGCCTAAGGAGGCACTAGAACTCCCCGTCTCCTGGTGATTGCTCCAATGTCACCTAGCCAGCTCTCATGCCTAAGGAGGCACTAGAACTCCCCGTCTCCTGGTGATTGCTCCAATGTCACCTAGCCAGCTCTCATGCCTAAGGCGGGACTAGAACTCCCCGTCTCCCGGTGATTGCTCCAATGTCACCTAGCCAGCTCCCATGCCTAAGGAGGCACTAGAACTCCCCGTCTCCTGGTGATTGCTCCAATGTCACCTAGCCAGCTCTCATGCCTAAGGAGGCACTAGAACTCCCCGTCTCCTGGTGATTGCTCCAATGTCACCTAGCCAGCTCTCATGCCTAAGGAGGCACTAGAACTCCCCGTCTCCTGGTGATTGCTCCAATGTCACCTAGCCAGCTCCCATGCCTAAGGAGGCACTAGAACTCCCCGTCTCCTGGTGATTGCTCCAATGTCACCTAGCCAGCTTTCATGCCTAAGGCGGGACTAGAACTCATCGTCTCCTAGTTTCTCACCTGATGTCTTCACCACACGTAACGGCATTTATTGCAACACAATTTCTGACTAAAATGGCTGCGATCAGCATAATGTGGGCCTGATTGGGGTAGATTGCAGGGGTGATAACAGAAATATAATTTTACCTCATTTTATTCCATTTTATATATTTATGTATCAAATTATTGTATTTTACCCTACTCTCATTTTAAATTGTTTGTTTAGGATTTTATTGGTAATATGTGTTTGAACCTGTACGTTGATATACGGCCTATAGCCGTGATGGTGAACCTATGTCACGGGTGCCACAGGTGGCATGTGGAGCCATATTGATGGGCACGCGAGCTCAGCTCCGGCACGCAGCCTTCCGGGCCCACACAGTGTTTCCGGCCTCCAGAGAGTCTCTGAGGAGGTGGGAAAGGCCGTTTTTGCCCTCCCCAGGCTCCTAGAAAGGCTCTGGAGCCTGGGGAGAGCGAAAAATGGGCCTACTGGGCCCACCGGGCCATCACGTGCCAAAAGCAGGGGGAGCATTGGGTGGCACATAAAATTATGGATGTGGGCACATGTGTGTGACCTCCCCTGTGCTCCCCCCACTTTTGGCATGTGATAGCCATCGCTGGCCTATAGGCTAGTCAATCAATCAATATAAAAATACCGTATTAATGAAGAGGAAATGTTGACTTCGGACCGAAATCGCACGGCTGCCTCCTGTGGTGGGGCACACAAACCCTTCACCGTCGCTCTGCTTTCTCTGCCCCACAGCGCTGCACATGGCTTCTGCGAGGCAACACACATCATGCGTGCGTTTCCTCCTGCAGGCAGGATTAAAGGATTCTCCAGACGATGCCCGGACGTACGCCAGTCAGCTGGCGAAGAAGGCTGACCTTGCCCAACTCTTTGAGGACAACAGACTTTGTGGGAGTGAGCATTAAAAAAAAAAAAACCCAACCCTGCATATCGTTCCTACTGTTTTCTGGTATGACTCGCGAGCAAAAAGCTTTCCGGCGGCTCTTTCCCAAAATGCTGTGATAGGGGGGAGGAGTCTGTTAGTCGATGGGGAATTCTGGGAGTTGAAGTCCACCCATCTGAAAGATTCTAAGGTTGAGAACTTAGCCGGTATCTTTATGACCTTCGTAGCTCTGGAAAGCTGAAGAAAAATCAAGATGTTTCACTTAACGACCACATTACTTAACGACGCCAGTCCCAATTGTGGTCACTAAATGAGTAGTTCTCTTATTTATTAAGTTTGCACACCACCTTCCTCATCATTAGGCAGTCTAGGCGGCTTTACAACAATAAAGGAGCCTGAGTAGCGTAGGGGAGTAATGCCTCCTACAAAGGCAGCATTTAAAATGCAGCTGCTGCAATTACTTGCGAGTTCAATCCCAGCCAGGCTCAAGATCGACTCAGCCTTCCATCCTTTATAAGGTGGGTAAATTGAGGACCCAGTTTTTTGGGGGCAATAAGCTGACTTTGTATAAATATAAATATACAAAAGTATGAAGGCTATTGCTTAACGCATTGTAAGCCGCCCTGAGTCTCCGGAGAAGGGCAGCATATAAATCTAATTAAAAAATAAATAAATAAATAAATAAAAAACAGAGTCAAAGAAAAAGAACTGGAAAAAATCATGAAATATTGTGACCTGGCCATCGAAACTACCCGCCTAAGGGGGAAACATGTCACCGTGATACCCATTGTCATCAGGGCACTTATTTATTTATTTATTATTTATTACATGTATTGGTATTTATTAATATGTATTGTATTTATTACACTTGGTACCATGTCCAAGAATTTTATAAGATACATCAACGAATGCAGTAACACCAGCGGAACTGCAAACAACTGTGCTACTTGGAACATCATACATCTTAAGAAGGGACTTGGTTGATCCCTAGGATGCTGGCAGCAACCCGTATCAACCATTAGCACCAGTCCATGGTATTTGTGATGCATTTTTGAATGTTCAGTTGACTTGAGTTTCATGTTTAATGAATAAAGTAAATAATCATTATATGATAATGGACAGCCAAAATAAAATAAAATAAAATAAATAAAATAAAATAAAATAAAAAAAAATAATAAAAAAAAATAAAATAAAAAAAATAAAATAAATAAAATAAAATAAAATAAAATAAAATAATAATAAAATAATAATAAAATAAAATAAAATAAAATAAAATAAAATGATGATAATTGGATATCAACTCCCAGAATTCCAGCCCAGGCTGGAGGATTCTGGGAGTTGAAGCCCATCCCTCTTAAAGTAGCCCAAGTTTCAGAAACGCAGATTTAAAGCTTAGCACGCCGAAGCTAAAAAAACGCGCAACAAAACACGGGGTATAATCCTAGCTTGGAAGGGAGGGCGTCACGTGCTCACCACCCGGAAGCAGGGCAGCGGCTTCACCCCTCGCGAGTGCGCATGCTCTTCCATCCACTCTCGCCCTCTTTTCCACCCCACCCCATACCCGGCGGCACCTGCGTGGCATCGAGCTTTTCCTCGCCTCGCCCGGCCGAGGGCGCACGCAGCCAATCCCGGCCGGAGGGCGGGGTCACGGGGTGGGGGTGGGGAGGGAATAAAGGAACGCCCCGCCTCCCTCCTCCTCCTTCTTCCCACCCGACGTTGATTGACACCTCGCGGCAGCCCAATAACGGCCGCCGGCCGGGCAGCGCCCCCTTGGCGACGATGGCGGGGATTGGGGCGCCGTCCAGCTCCTCCCCCTCGGGTGGCGGCCGAGGCCCCGCCCAGCCCCCCAAAGGCCCCGCCCCTCTGGCGCGCTCTTCTCCCGGCGGCGGCGGCGGCAGGAGCAGCGTCGCCTCCATTTTCTCCTCAGCCGCCGCTTCTTCTTCGTCGTCTTCCTCCTCAGGCGCCGGCAGTTACGGCCGCCGAGGCCCCGAACCGCCGCCCCGGCCCCGCCGCCCGAGCCCCTCCGCCGCCCCCGCCCGAGGGAGGCCTCCCAGCGCCGCGCCGCCCCCGCCCGGCCTCGCCCGCCGCCCGCCCGCCTCCGCCGTCACCGCCGCCATGAATGAGGAGTACGACGTGATCGTGCTGGGCACCGGCCTGACGGTGAGCGGACGCGGCCGGGGCGCCTGGGAAGGAGGGAGGGGGAGCCTGCGCGGCCTAGGAAGCCCGTTGGGAGGCGCGTCACGTGGGAAAGGGGCACAAGACACGTGTATCTTGCGGGAAGCGTGTAACACGCAGAGAAGGAGGCCGGGCTCGGTGGGCTTCACCCCTATTCCCCCTCCCCCTGCCGTTATTCGGGGATTATTTTAGGATTGGCTTTTATTTTGTAGCCAGCGGGCCTGGAGTCGTCTGAATGGGTGGAACTGGAGTTGGGGGGGGGGAGGAAGGGAATTATGACACGTGTCGTTGGAGGGAAGGGAAAAGACGCGTGGAACGTGAGGAGGGAAAGACGCGTGGAAGTTCCAAGGAAAGGAAAGGAAAAGACGCGTGTTATCTTGCGGGGAGGCCAGGACACGTGTAGCATGAGGGATGGGAGGCTGGGCTTGGCTGGGCGGCCTCCTTTTTTCCCCTTTTGGTTGAGAACCTGCCGTTATCTGGGGATGATGATTATTATTATTTTATTAGGATTAGCTTTTACCTTGTAGCCAGGGGGCCTGGAGTCGTCTGAATGGGGGGAACTGGAAGGGGGAAAGGGAATTATGAAAAAAGTTTATTTTTAATTCTTATACACATATTGTAAATGTACATTCTCTTATCCATAACATACATACATACATACATACATACATATGCATGCATGCATGCATACATAAACACACACACACACACAAGTATATGTATATTTTCTAATGAAAGCATAAAAATAAGACATTTTAATTACATTTGGGGAAAGGGAATTATGACACGTGCCGTTGGAGGGAAGGGAAAAGACAGGTGGAACGTGAGAAGGCAAAGACACGCATAGCTTCAGGAAAGGGAAAGACCTGTAACTTCAAGGCGTGTATCTTGGAAGGGAAAGACACGCAGAGCATGAGGGAGATGAGGCTGGTCTCCGTACCCCCCCCACTTTCTCCCCCCCATTTTGCTTGAGACCTGCGTTATTTGGGGATTATTATTATTTTTTTACTATTAGGATTAGCTTTTACATTGTAGCAGCCGTCTGAATGGGTAGGACTGGAAGAATGAGGGATGGAGGCTGGGCCGAGCCTGGGGAGGCCTCCCTCCTCCCTTCCTTTTCCGTTTGCTGTGCCTTGCCGTTTATTTGGGGATTGTTTTTATTTTAGGATTAGATTTTATATTGTAGCATCGAGGCTGGGAGTCGTCCGAATGCAGGTAACTCGAGGGAAAGGAATGACAGGTGTAGCTGGAAGGGAGACAAAGACAAGTGTAACTTGTGGGAAGGGAAAGATTCGTGTAGCATCTTTCCCCCTCCTTTTTCCATTTTGCTGAGACCTGCCATTGTTTTGGGATTGTTTTATTAGGATTAGCTTTTACATTCTAGCAAGGGGGCTGGGAGTCGTCTGAATGGGTGGAACTGAAGGGAAAGGAACGAAGGAAAGAGACGGGAAAGCAGTTGGGCTTTGGTGCCCCCCCTCTCCCCCCCCCCGCACATCCTCTTTTCTTTTTGAAACCTGCCATTATCTGATGGATGGAGCCCCTGCTTGGCTGCTGCTCCATTATCCACCCTGGCTATTCTGCCCCATAATCCTTGGCTGCCTGCCTTGGCGGGGGGTGGAACCCCGGCGAGCTCCAAATGCCATTCCGCAGCACACTGCTCCTGGCCATGGAGGCTCCGACCTCAGTGACACTTTGGAAGTTGCCCCATCCCTTTTCCCACCAGATTTTTCTCCTGTGGCATCAAGGAAGACATCCCAGGAGATTATATTGTACATTTCATATATTGTATATTATGCACAGTCCTTGATTTACAGCTACCAATGTGCCTAAATTTCCGTTGCTAAGCAAGACAGTTAAAAAGTTTTGCCCCATTTTGTGACCTTCCTGGCCACCATTGTTAAGCAAATTGTTGCAGTTAAGTTAGTCCCACGGTTGTAAAGTGAATCTATCTTCCCCACTGCTGCAATTAGAAGATTGCAAAAGGGGATCATATGACCTGAGACACTGCAACTGTCATGAATCAGCTGCCAAGTATCCAAATTTTGGTCATGTGACCACGGGGATGCTGCACCGATCGTGTGAAAAACGGCCTTAAGTCCCTTTTTTTTAGGGCTGTCGTAACTTCAAACGGTACTAAAGGAATGGTTGCAAGCCGAGGATTTAATTTTTTTGCCCTTGGATCACCCCTTGCCCTTCAGCCTCTTCCCTGCTTTCTCTTTTTCTTCTAGAGGGCATCTCGCGAATAGATTTTGCTTGGCAGCCCAAAGATTTGGCATGCCCTCTTTGAAGTCCTCCTTTTGCACCAAGAGGCACTTTGCCATTCTCTGGAGCTCCTGGGCTTTGCCAGGCGTGTGTGTGTGTGTGTGTGTGTGTGTGTGTGTGTGTGTGTGAGAAATGGAGGATTTCAGAGCCTTGACACCCTCTTCATTCTGCAGCTACTATTTTTCCCACTGAAATCAATGAGCCAGGGAAACATCATCAGTTCATAGCCTAGATGAGGATTGAGCAGAGCTAAATTCATTTATCTTGTTACGTTTAAGTTTATATTAGCAGTGGAGACCCTTTGACAGCTGTATGTAGCGTGATTTCATTGTAATGTATGCCGATTAATGTACATTCAATGTGACAATAAAGCTATTCCTAGTCCTATTTTTGTTCTATTCTATTCCAATTCCTATTTGTCCTGTCCTGTCCTATCCTAAATTCACTCTAACCAAGCCTCAGAGGCCAGTCCTTTGTCTCAGCTCTTCTACATTGCAAGGTTGTTGTTCTTTGTGGCTAGGTCTACCCTTTCTGTACCTTTACTCTGTTTTTCTCCTCCATCTAGAGTGTTGACTTTTGTATTTTTTTTTCTATGGAGGAAATAACTTGGTAACTATCAAACTGACATAATGGTAGCATAATTTACATTATTCTACAATTGTGACCTCTGGAAATGTCTTTTTTTTTTTTTTTTTTTTGCATCTTCAGCTTCTCATTGCAGGTTTCTCATTGCCTCCAAACCAGGTCTCCTCCGGTGCTTTCTTGACCCTTTTCTCCTTCATGGCAGGTGGTCCTTGATGTATGACCACGATAGAGCCCCCAATTTCTGTTGCTAAGCAAGGCGGTAGAGTTGCATCCCATTTATTTTTGCCACAGTTGTTTGGTGAATCACTGCGGTTGTTAAGCACACCTGGCTTCCCCTCCCCCCTCCCATTGACTTTGCTTATCAGAAGGCACCTGGGAAGATTACAAATGGCAACCACATGACCCCAAGATGGTGCAACCCTCATAAGTACATGCCAGTTGCCAAGCGGCTGGATTTTGATCACGTGACCATGGCCTGCTGCAACAGTCGTAAAGGTGAAAACCGGTCATAAGTCACTTTTTTTTTCAGTGCCATTTTAACTTCAAATGGTCACTAAACAAATGCTTGTTTGTTAAGTGTTCTTTCTGCTGTCCTTTGAAACATCTCTCTTCCCCCCAACCCCAGCATCAAAATCGTCTCTCTTGACCTTTATTGTCTGTCTTCTGACATTAAATGAGGGCTTACAGCAGGGACGTCCGATCTTGGGGACTTTAAGGCCTGTGGGCTTCAACTCCCAGAATTCTTAAATGAGGGTTTAAAGCAGGGATCCCCAAACTTGGCAGCTTTAAGACTTGTGGACTTCAACTGCCAGAATTCTCTAGCCGTAGCATAGCATAGCTTAGCTATAGCATAGCTGGCTGGAGAATTCTGGGAGTTGAAGTCCACAGGTCTTTTATTTTTTATTTTTTTTAACTTGATTTATATGCTGCCCTTCTCCGGAGACTCAGGGCGGTTTACAATGCATTAAGCAATGGCCTTCATACTTTTGTATATTTATACAAAGTCAGCTTCTTGTCCCCACAAACTGGGTCCTCAATTTACCCACCTTAGAAAGGATGGAAGGCTGAATCAACCTTGAGCCTGGTGAGATTCGAACTTACAGTAATTGCAGACAGCTGGAGTTAATCACAATGCATTAGTCTGCTGAGCTATCCAGGCTCCCTTAAAGTGGCCAAGGTTGGAACACCCCTGATTTATAGTGTCAGTCTTAAGTTTGGCAAAAGAATCACTTGCCTAATTTGAAACATGTAGTTCACTTCGCTTCGTAGTTGAAATACACTCTTTACAATTGGGAAATCACCAGTGGTGCTTCCCCCAAGGAGAGTAAAGATTTTCCCTGTTAGGAGGAACCGCTAAATATTTGCAGTCTTGAAAGGTTCCCCCTCCCTCCCCTGCCACATTCACCTTTTTTAAGGTCGCCTGCCTTTAAACCCCCTCTCTCCTAAAAGGGATTTAAAAAATCGGTCTCTTGTTGATTTAAAAAATTGTCTCTGACCACAGAAATGTTATAACCTTCACTTCCGGTCCCTGCATCCGGTCTGTCTCCATCATCTCTTCCTTTTGACTGTGTAAATTACCTTTCCTGCCAAGCAGGCTCTCCCTCATCCTACTATACAGGTGGTCCTTGATTTACAATCAGTCATCTAGCAACTGAAGTTAAGCGACTTAAGACCATTTTCTTTCGACTGTCGCAGCATTTCCCCGTGGTTGCGTTACCCAATTCGAATGCTTGGCCACTGAGAATTATTTCAGGGGACCATTTAAATGGCTTAAATCAAAGTTGGCCCCTTTAAGATGGATAGGACAGGACCTTGGAGATCATCTACTCCAGCCCCCTGCTCAAACAGGAGAACTTATACCATCTCAGACAAACGACTGTCTAATCTCTTCTTAAAAACCTCCAGTGATGGAGCACCCACGATTTCTGGTGGCAGACTGTTCCACTGGTTAATTTGTCTTCACTGTTAGAAAGTTTCTCCTTAATTCAGGTTGCTTCTCCCTTTGATTAATTAAATGCGCCCATTCCTCATTGATGTGCAGCTCCAAGGTCAACTGCCCCCCCCGAAACTCATGGCAGCCCTCCCTCCCCAATTGGGTAGACTTCAACTCCCAGAATTCCCGAGCCCCAAGTTGAAAATGTCTGGATCAGTTCACAGAATTCCCCAGCCAGCTATGCTGGGGATAATTTTGGGGGGGGGGGGGAATAATGCTGGCTGGGGAATTCTGGGAGTTGAAAATCCACCCATCTTCAAGTGGCTGAGTTTGAGAAACACCAGTTTAGGAGAAAAGGAGTTTCCTCAAAAATAAGAACATGTTAAACCTTGAAAATTGTGGTTGTCGTGGCTTGAACCCCGACTGCAAGACAAACAGTTGGATGTGCCAACTCTGAAACAGCAGAAAAGGGGGGAAATTTCCATAAAAGTCAGCAGAGAAGGGAAACCGTTCCACTCATGTCAGCCTTGTCTACTTTATATGTTCATTTTGAGCTGCCATGGGCGAAGCACCTAATTAAATCAGAATCATCATCATTTATGGCTCTCTTCAGTTGTCTCTCTCACGCATGAGCTGGCTGGATCCAACAAATGAAAATTGCTTCCTGAAGCTCTAGGAAATTGGCCACTTTGTCAAGCAAGGATCGTCATGCAGCCTCATCCTGGTTTGCAATGGAGAAGGTCAAAGATGTCCCCTGTATTTATTCCTTGGGTGACCTCTAATTGAGACACTTCCTGACGGGGCCTCCAAAAATATTCTGCAAAACGAATTTCAAAAGCAACTCGGTGGCCTTCAGGGTGAAAATGCTAATCTTTTGATCTTGCAAGCATTTCTCTCCCTCCCTCTCTCCCTCCCTCTCTCTCTCTGTGTTCTGCTTTCTTTTGAAAAATTGGTTGGTTTCACTTCTCTTCCTGCAAATTAACTGATTTTGGTAAGAAGCCCTCCCTTCGGATGAATGCCGAGGGTCAAAGCATAGGATAAGAGGAGAATTGTTCTTTCGGAGAAAGAAACGTGGCCCAGAATGAATAGAAGCTTCCTGCAATTGTGGAAGCCAGCTCTTTCCTGCATTTGTTTTGAATCTTTTGTTCAGCTGGGGGGGGGGGGGGGGGGCACAGATTTCAACTGTAAAAAAACATGCCTTGTCTTGCTCACTTGAGCAGAGAAACCCCTGGGGTGGAATTCTTTGAAGAGCGGAGATCTGTGGCTGGCCTGTTTCAAACGTTAAGGCAGTTAGCAGTTTCTGTCTCTAAGACAGGTGGTCCTCAAATTACGACAGTTCTTTTAGTGACTGAACTTTCAACGGTACTGAAAAATGTGATTTAGGACCGCTTAACTTTGTTGCAGCCCCCCCCCCCATGGTCATGTGATCAAAATTCAGACGCTTGGTGACTGACTCACACTTATGACGGTTGCAGTGTCCCTGAGTCACGCAATCCCCTTGCAAAGTCAATGAGGAAAGCGGATTCACTTAACAACTATATGACTAACTTAACAACTGCAGGGATTCACTTAACAAATGTGGCAAAGAAAAGTCATAAAAAGGGGGCAAAACCCACTTAATGGATTTCTCAAAATTGGGGGCACAATTGTGGTTGTAAATTGAGGACTACCAGTAGCAGTTAGAGTCTGCTGAGGTTCAGATCAGCCTTACAGGTAATCCTCGACTTATAATCACAATTGAGCCCCAGATTTCCATTGCTATGCGAGCCACTGTTCTTAAGTGAATCACTGCCATTTTTAAAACAGTCTTCACGGTTGGCTTCCCCATTGACTTTGCTTGTCAGAAAGGGATCGCAGGAATTCTGGGCAGTGCAACCGACATAAATGTGAGTCAGTTGCCAAACGTCCAGATTTTGATCACGTACTGCAACAGTCGTGGGGTGGGGTGCGGGGGGAAACTGCCGTAAGTCACTTTTCTTTTTGAACGGTCACTAAATGAAGTGTTGTAAGTCAAGGACTCTAGGCAGAATAAAGAATAAAGAGGATTCCACTTCCTTTGCCACTTTCCTTTGTTATGTTAGACTGAACTTTTGCTCACAAGAACATAGCTGAAAGCGTTACCGAGTGAAAATGCTGACTGTGATCGAATCTGGAATGTCAGAATATTCACCGGTAAAATGTTGGCACCTCCACTTAATTTATAGAGGTTCGTTGTCGTGAGCTGCTTGTGCCTTGTCTGACGTGGCGTGCTTTTTTGTCTTGAGGCTGCAGTGAAAGGCTGTAGGCCTTGGCCCATTTCCACCCAAGAGGCACACACAAAGGATTTCATTATTTGAAACTTGACAGGTAAAGCAAACCGAAGTTTTTTGTTTTTTTTTTAATTTGATTTATATGCCGCCCTTCTCCGGAGACTCAGGGTGGCTTACAATGCGTTAAGCAATAGCCTTCAGCCTTTGTATATTTTTTATACAAAGTCAGCTTATTGACCCCACAAACTGGCTCCTCAATTGACCTACCTTAGAAAGGATGGAAGGCTGAGTCAACCTTGAGCCCCGAACTTGCAATAATTGCAGACAGCTGAATATTAATAACAGGCTATTTAGCCTGTTGAGCTATCTGAGGCTCTTTAGTTGTAGTTCTCTTGAATTAGAAGGGAATTATTAGGAGAACTGAAAACATAACATCACAGGGCTGGAAGGGACCTCAGAGGTCTTCTAGTCCAACCCATGCTCAAGGCAGGATGGTCAAATGGTTGTCCAGTTTTGTTCCTTTAAAAAAAACCTCCAGCGTTAGAGCATCCACAATTCCCGAGAGGAAAGCTATTCCATGGATTAACTGTTCCAACTGTCAGAAAATTCCTCCTGGTTGCATCTCTCCTTAACAAGTTCCCACCCATTGCTTCTTGTCCTACTTCTGCTTTGGGGAATAAGTAAGTCTCCTCTGAGACCACCCCTCAAGTACTTGAAAGACAGCTGTCATGTCCCCCGCCCCCAAATCCTTTTTGATAAGCTAGACATACCTCGCTTCCTTGAACGTTCATCATACGATTTAGCCCCCAGGCCCTTTATCAATGTTAGTTGCTCTTCTCTTCACTCTTTCTAGGATCCTAGCATTATTTTTATATCGTGATAACCAGAACTGGAGCAGGTACAGATCGTTCTTCACTTAAAATAATTCGTTTAGTGACCATTCAAAGGTACAACAGTTAAACCATTTTTTTAAAAAGTGACTTCTCACCATTTTTCACAACTTAACTGTTGCAGCATCCCCACGGTCATACGATCAAAATTTGAACCTTTGGCTCATATTGACGATGGTTGCAGCATCCCGGGGTCACCCAATCCCCTTCGGACAAGCCAAGTCAATGGGGAAGCGAGATTCTCTTAACAACCCTGTTACTCACTTAACAACTGCAGTGATCCGCTTAACAACCATGGCAAGAAAAGGCGCAAAATTCACCTAACAAAACTCTCTCACTTAGCAACAGAAATGTCAGGCTCTGTTGCCATAAGACAAGGACTACCTGTATTCCAAGCGTTGGCCTCCCTAGCACCGCATACAGTGGTACTAGGATGATGAGGGGACTGGGGGATAAATCATATGATGAATGATTGCAGGAACTGGGCCCAGCTGGTCTAGTGAAGAGAAGGACCAGGGGAGACAGGATAGCATCTTCTAATATCTGAGGGGCTGCCCCAGAGAGGAGGAAGGGGGTCAAGCTGTTTTCCAAAGCACCCGAAGGCCAGACAAGGAATGATGCATGGAAACTGATCAAGGAGAGATTCAACCTGGAAATAAGGACGGAGAACAATCAACCGATGGAAGAGAAGTTGCCTTCAGAAGTTGTGGGAGCTTCATCCCTGGAGGCTTTCAAGAAGAGACCGGACTGCCATCTGTCAGAAATGGTGTAGGGTCTCCTACTTAGGTGTGGGGTTGGACTAGATGACCTACAAGGACCCTTCCAATTGTGTTAATCTGTAATCCCTTCTCATGATCTTGATGTGATTCCCCCTGCCGATGCAGGCCAGGACTGCAACACAAGGCTGGCTCATGTGAGCTGGGGAAGGATTATCTGTGGGGTGATCTCGCAACCACTCCAGAAGTGGTAAATTGAATTTATTTATCCCAGGAGACTGAAAATCCAGTTGGCTTCCTTCTCAAGGCCTCTGCAGAAATCCTGCAGGCCTTAAGAAACGATCTGCTGAAGCTGCTCCTGGAATAGGAAGGAGCCTTGTGTTGTCTTCAGCCCAGTTGTGATGCTGCCTCAGCACCTTTGTTTCGAAATAATATTTGCAAATCATAATCCACTTCCTGAAACAAGAATTGCTAGCAGGAGCCTTAGAAGAGGATTATGTAATATCTGAAATGAATTGTGATTCACAGCAGCTTCTGCAATAATAAGTTTGAGCTAGTCTTTAAGATACCACAGGATTCTGTCCTGCTTTTTTATTGCAAACAAAATACAGGCAGTCCTCAATTTACAACAGTTTCATTTAGTGACCGTTCGAAGTTATAGTGGCACTGAAAAAACTGCTCCATACTTAGGACCATTGCAGCATCCCCATGGTCACACGATTTACAAATGACTCACATTTATGACGGTTGCAGCGTCCCTGGGTCATATGATCCCCTTTTGCGACCTTCCGACAAGTGAAGCCAACGGGGAAGCCACATTCACTTAGCAACCGAGTGATTCATTTAACAACTGCTGTCATCCACTTGACAAATGCAGCAAGAGAAGTCGTAAAAATGGAGCAAAACTCAACAAATATTTCCCTTAGCAACATAAATTTGGGACTCAATTGTCGTATGTTGAGGACCACCTGTAAAACAAACCTCCCATGGTTGAATTTATAGGAATAAAATCTAAATGTATCTCTTTTAATATTTCCCTGTGTCCAAGGAATCAGCTCATAGCATGTAAAAAAAGAGGTAAAGTATCTGGAAAATTAAGCTTCCCACCCCCTCAATTATCTGGACTTTTACCCCTCCTAGTCTATGAAGTCAACAAAGATGTTGCCGGATGTTTGATCTCGCTTGTGTGAAGTATTTCCTTGCACCAAGCTATGTCCCTCATTTCTTTGAAGACAACTGACAGCTGATGCCATTTGGAGAAAATCAAGTTTTATGAAAGCTCCTACCTTTGGGGAGAATTGCTCAAGAGATCAGTGAAAACTTTGGCATATCAGTTCCAGGCTGTCTTGGCTAGTGTTGATGGAATCATAAAATCTGGAAGGGACCTTGGAGATAGTCCAGGGGTCTCCAACTTTGGCAACTTTAAGACTTGTGGACTTCAACTCCCAGATTTCCCCAGCCAGCCTTTAAACCAGAGGTCTTCAAACTTGGCCGCTTTAAGACTTGTGGACTTCAACTCCCAGAATTCTCCAGCCCACCAGCTATGCTATAGCTAAGCTATGCTATGCTATGGCTAGAGAATTCTGGGAGTTGAAGTCCACAAGTCTTAACATTACCAAGGTTGGAGACCCCTGGACTAGTCCAACCCCCAGTCTGAGAGTTTTGGGAGCCTTCATGCCATCCCTTTTCTCAAAAAATTCCAGTGAGGGAGCATTTGCAACTCGGGGAAGGAAATTATTTTGTGGATTGTTTTCACTGTCAGGAAATTTCTCCTTCGTTTCAGGAGAAACACTAGATTTCTCTTTAATGGTCTTCCACCCATCAGATGCTTTAGAGAATAGGCCAACCCCCTCTTCTCTATGGCAGCCCCTGAAGTACTAGGGATATTATTTCACACACCCACACACACCAAATCCTTCTCTTCCATTAGGCTAGACATACCCAATTCCACAACCGTTCTTTATATGTTTTAGCCTCCTTTCTGAGTTCTCTCCTCGATTAGTTTCCAGCCATTACTTCTTGTCCTGCCCTCAGGTGCTTTGAAGAATAGGTGGACCCCTGATTCTTTGTGGCAGCCCCTCAAATGTTGGGAGATTGCTATCATGTCTCCCCTAGTCCTTTTCATTAAACTAGAAATGCCCAGTTCCAGCATCCATTCTTCATACGTTTCAGCCTCCAGTCGCCTAACCATCTTTGTTGCTCTCCTCTGCACTCTTCAGGGTTGTGTTTGAGCTCAGAGGGCTGGGGGTGGGCTTGGCCATGGTGGGGGTGGCCAGCTTGACATTACAGTCCAGGACATCTGTGGTGGCCAAGTGCTAAGTCAGAACTTCCCTGAGACCCTCCCTTTTTTAAAAAAAAAAATTGATTTATATGCCGCCCTTCTCCGGAGACTCAGGGCGGCTTACAATGCGTTAAGCAATAGCCTTCATACTTTTGTATATTTTTATACAAAGTCAGCTTATTGCCCCCACAAACTGGGTCCTCATTTGACCTACCTTAGAAAGGAGGGAAGGCTGAGTCAACCTGGAGCCTGATGAGATTCGAACTTACAGTAATTACAGACAGCTGGATCTTAAATGCTGCCTTTGTAGGAGGCATTACTCCCCTACGCTACTCAGGCTCTGTTAATCTCCCTCTGATTGTAATCAACCTTCCTTCCTTCCTTCCTTCCTTCCTTCCTTCCTTCCTTCCTTCCTTCCTTCTTCATTCTCCTTGCTTCTTCCTTTCCCTCTTTCCTTATTTTTCCTTCCTTGCTCTCTTCCTGTCTTCCCTTCTTTTTCTTCGTCTTTCCTCTTTCCCTTTCCTCTCCCTTCTTGCATGCTCAAATGCAAAAGGGGCAACATTTCTCCTTTTGTTTTGTTTTTACTTTGTTTTGCTAGCCCTCTGCCGGCGGAAATGGAGCTCAGGGGGGGGCTCCCCGAGCTCCGTTTTCGCTGGCAGAGGCTGCAGGAGGCCATTGCATCTGCAAACGGGGTGCGGGGAGGGGCTGGCAAAGGCACCGCGGGCCAGATCTAAGCATCCCATGGACTAGATCCGGCCTGCAGGCCTTGAGTGTGACACCCCTATTGTAGAGTCTCAACGTCTTTTTATCTTTTCTTTCTGTATCTTGATGCAGTCGAGCGCAAGTCTAATCCAGTATTAAACTTTATTTTGGAACGGCAGTTCTTTGGGTTGCTCTGAGTAGCTGGCACATTGGTTGGGCAGATGCTGGAACTGATGTGTCACTCGGCGGCTGCTGCTGCTGTTGCTGGATCTGGCAGCCTGCACCACTTATCCACCCTTAGGAAAGCTGGCAGGGGAAGCTTCCGGAAGGTGCAAAATACTGGAGGAGGGGAGGCAGTTGGATGCTTGGATTGATGTACCAGCAGCCTGTAGTTTATACGTTCAGGCGATCCTTGGCTTACAAACACAGTTGAGCATCAAATTCCCATTGCAAAGCGAGACAGTTGTTCAGTGAGTTTTGCCTCGTTTTACAACCTGTCTTGCCGCAGTTGTTAAGTCATTGCAGTTACATTAGTACCACGGTTGTTAAGTGAATCTGGCGTCCTCCATTGCTTGTCAGAAGGTCGCAAAAGGGGATCACGTGATCCTGGGGACACCATGACCATCATAAATAACCAGTTGCCAAGTGGCCAAATTTTGATCACCACAGGGATGCTGCAACGGTCATAAGTGTGGAAAAATGGTCATAAGTCACTTTTTTCAGTGCTACGTTTGGAGACACACACACACACACACACACACACACACACACACACACACACACACACGGTCTAAATGAAAAGCTCACACAGATATTTTTGTGACTTTTGTTCCTGAGCCCACATGAGCCGATGCTTCTGTTGCAGCAAAGTTACCCAGAGCACAGAGGAAACAGATTGCATGAGTCACAAAGTTCAGGAGAAATTATATGGCAGACAAGTTGCTCGTTGTGGTCAAAGCAGGCCCCTGGTAAAATTTTTCATATTTAATACAGTATGTATGATGAATGTATTTTTTATGATGATTATGATCATCACTTATATCTTTTATGTACACTGAGAGCTTATGAACTGAAGACAAATTCCTTGTGTGTCCAATCATACTTGGCCAATAAAGTAATTCTATTCTATTCTATTCTATTCTATTCTATTCTATTCTATTCTATTCTATTCTATTCTATTCTATTCTATTCTATTCTATTCTATTCTATTCTATTTTCTATTATTTTCTATTTTCTATTCATATAGCAGGGGTGTCAAACACAAGTCCTGTGTCTGAATCTGCCCCGCGATGTGGTTGGATCCGGCCTGCAGGGCTGTCCTGCCAGTATGGCTTCGGATCGGTTTACCTAATGTGAAGAGGAAACATGCCAGCAGTTTGGGGAATGGCATCAAGCGGGACACGCCCAACCAGTCAGCCACGCCTCCCCCTCCCAGGTCAACTACAGCCCTGATGCGTCCCTCAATTAAGTTTGACACCCGTGGAGTACGTGCTTCATAGTTGCTCCTCCTGGTGCCTTCTTTGTTGAGGTGCTTGCCAGCTGTTTAGAGAACCCTTCCTCTAGGTCATTGACAAAACCGAAGGGGGGAAAAAATTCAAATTTCAATCATGAAAGTCCAATCGTTGCAATCTCTATTTTCCTTTCCTCTGTTTTCTTTTTGGACCTAGAATTGCTGACAGTCTCCCTGTGATGATGGTTGAGATACCGGCTTAATCTTTGGAACCCCTGACAATAATACGGTGAATTGTCCATTGTGGTTCGACTCAATCATTAACCATCTTAGGTCCTTTCTCCTACCTTCTTTTATGCAACCCATCTAACTTTCCATGAGGCCGTTAACCATGGTACTTCCTTCACATAAAAGCCATGATCCTCAGGCTTTTATCCGAAGGAAGCTTTATTGCAATTCATCCCTGACTCACCACCACAAATGAGCCCCAGAGTTCTATTGCTGAAGCGAGACAGTTGTTAAGCGAGCCTTGCCCCATTCTGAGTGAATCTCTGCCATTGTTGAGTTAGTAACACGGTTGTTAAGCGAATCTGGCTGCCCTGTTGACTTTGCTTGTCAGGAGGCTGTGACCCCAGGACACTGGAACTGTCATAAGTACATGCCAGTTGCCAAGCGCTTGCATTTTAATCACATGACGGTAGGGATGCTGCGACAGTTGTGTGAAAAGCGGTCACAAGTCATTTTTTTCCAAGGCCAAGGTTGTAACTTCGAAGGGTCCCTAAATGGTTGTAAATTGAGGACTACCTGTATAAGGTGATGCAGTCAGTGCTTCCATCAAAAGTCTGCCCTAGCTGTGAAATCCCTGCCTTAGAAGTCAAAAGATGGCAATTGGTTTTTAAGGAAACTTTGCATGAAAGTATTTCTCGGCCTCGGGCACTTTAAGCTGGGTGGACTTCAACTCCCAGCATTCCCTAGCCAGCTGGCTAGGGAATGCTGGGAATGAAGTCCATCCAGTTTAAAAGTGAGCAAGGCTGAGAAACATTGCCATAAATACGGCATAAATTCTAGCAATATTCTTGGATCCTTTTTCTCCTGGCTGAGTTCGGGGGAAATTTTGCTTCCACAGGCTGTATGTATGTATGTATGTATGTATGTATGTATGTATGTATGTGTTTATTTATTTAATTGGTTCAATTTATATGCCACCCTTTTCCGGAGACTCAGGGCGGTTTACAGTGCGTTAAGCAATAGCCTTCATACTCTTGTATGTACCTGCTTAGTAGGACTTTTGCCCCCCCCCCCCCCCCCAGCAGTGTTCTCTTTTATATAAAGTCAGCTTATTGCCCCCACAAACCGGGTCCTCATTTTACCTACCTCGGAAGGATGGAAGGCTGAGTCAACCTTGAGCCTGGTGAGGTTCGAACTCGCAGTAATTGCAGGCAGCTGGTGTCACTTTAATACCACTTTAAGTTGCTGCGCCACCAAGGCTCTAGAAATCTTAAATAAGTTATTCTCAAGTTATGACCCCAATTGAGGTCAAAATTTCTGCTGCTAAGTAAGACAGTCGTTAAGGGAATTTGGCTCCATTCGGCAAACCTTTCTCGCCCACAGTTCTTAAGTGAATCACTGCAGTCGTTCACTTAGTAACTTTGTTGTTAATTGAATCTGGCTTCCCCATTGCCCTTGCTTGTCAGAAGGTCGCAAAAGGAGATCATGTGACCCCGGGACATTGCAACCGTCATAAATGTGAGTCAGTTCCCAAGTGTCTGTTAATCCTTGTGATCGTAGGGATGCTGCAATGGTCATAAGAGTGAAAAACGGTCCTAGGCCACTTGGTTCAGTGCCATTGTAACCTCAAGCAGTCACTAAGGGTGGATTTGATTTAAATCAAGTCAATTTAAATCCCTAGTAAAATGGCTCGATTTAAATCAACTCGATTGAAATCATTTTTAAAGAGCAATGGCTCCTCCTCTGACCCGCTGTTGATTCACCAACCGTCCCAATACTGCAGAATATATAGCTCTCTGCTACAAGACTAAGCTCCAGTTCATGCTGAATAAACTAAATTATGAATGTATCTTAAATACAGAACTACCTTTAGATAGATTTTTACTCCCAAAAGCATTTTATTAAAATAAATTTGATAAAAATGAAAAAAAAATCTGATTTAAATTTTTTTAAAAATCCGTTTTTTAAAAAAATCATAGATTTTTTTATCCACCCTGCTAAGTGAACTGTTTTTAAGTTATGGACGCACTGTAAGTGGCATCTGACTTGGAACTGGAAAAGGGGATCGGATCCATCTGGGTTCCACGGCAAAATGAATTTCCCTTCTTCAGCGGAAAGAACTCCAGTCTACAAAATCGGTTGCTGTTGATTTACCAATCCTTCCCTCCACACACATTCTTCACGTCGGGTTGAGCAAATCCTCCTGTTGCAATTTCGTCTCGGCCGGCGGGCTTTGGGTTGCCAGTTTGCCAAGCTGTAGCTTTCCTGCACTCTGCAAAAAAAAATAAATAAAAAAATTCAGATGCTTGCAGAGCCTTCAGAAAAGGAGGCCGTAGCTTAAGCCTCCAGCTTCATTAAAATTTGATTTTTCAGCTACAAGGCCTCACAGGCAAGAATCAGCTTGCCTGCTCCTTTGCAAACGCCCCAGCTAGCTTTAAATTTCGCTATGTTGGGAGGGATTTTGGTGTGTGTGTGTGTGTGAAATTGGGATTCCTCCTAAATTGAGGGCTGAGGACTTCTGGGAGTTGAAGTTCACGAGTCTTAAACTTGAGATGACTGGAGACCCCCTGCCTCAGATTTGAATTTTTGCTTCATTTGGTCCTTTCCTTCCACATTCTGCTGCATTTTCGGCACTCTAGAGAACAGGACGCTTAAAATGCAGAGCGGAGAATTGGCTTCCTAATCCCATTTTGTGCTTCATCAGAAATATACCGGATCAAAGGATTTGAGACACTCCCCGGCTTAACCGGCCCTGGAAACACGGCCATTGTTCCCGTTCTCTCCCATTTACAATAAAGAAAAGAAAGGTTAAGGAGGCACTTAACTTTGAGTGAGAATTCTCTGGTTGATCTTATTTTTTTGGAAAATAATTGTAGGGAGTTGCAGTGGAATGATAATTATGAATTTAGTGACCGAAATTTGATTGTGTGAACATGGCCGTAAGTCCCTTTTTTTCAGTGCCATTGTAACTTCAAACCGTTGCTAAGCAAATTGTCATAAGTCAAGAACTACATTGTTCCTTTATTGTTGCTCTCCTACGGACAGAATCTTGCCAAATTAAAGCAATTATTTGCAAAACAGTTAGGAACATCCTGTGAATTGCTGGGGAGACTCTGACCTTGCTCTTTTCCCGTCCACCAGACAGTCCCAAGTCCAGCTGTCTTTTTGCAAAGCCTCTCCCTCCCTCTTGCAGATCTGGACTACGTCCCAACACAACAGCTGTGCTTAACAGAGGAAGTGTGGCAGAGCTTGAGGCCGTGGCCACATCAGAAGGCAGGAAGGCATAGAAACAGCAAGAGTTGGAAGGGACCTTGGAGGTCTTCTAGTCCAGCCCTCTGCTTGAGCAGGAGACATTATACTATTTCAGACAAATCTGTCCGGTCCTTGAAAACCTCCAGTATTGCTGCACCCACAACTCCCAATTTCTTTTTTTAATTTAATTTATATGCCGCCCTTCTCCAGAGACTCAGGGCGGCTTACAATGCGTTAAGCAATAGCCTTCATGCTTTTGTATAATTATACAAAGTCAGCTTCTTGCCCCCACAAACTGGGTCCTCAATTGACCTACCTTAGAAAGGATGGAAGGCTGAGTCAACCTTGAGCCTGGGGAGATTTGAACTTACAGTAATTGCCGACAGCTGGAGTTAATCACAATGCTTTTAGTCTGCTGAGCCACCAGGCCCTTCTTTTGGAAGTTTTAAAAACTTCCACAGATTAATTGTTCTTGCTGTCAGGAAATTCCTCCTTAGTTCCAGGTTGTTTCTTTCCTTGATTAGCTTCCACCCGGGGCTTCTTGCCTTGCCTTCAGGGGTTTTGGAGAATAGGTGGATCCCCCCTCTTCTTTGGGGCAGCCCCTCAAATATAACAACATGACAAATATGGCAACATGAAATTGAAGAAGGCTGACTGGTTTATGCTTCCAGTGGAGGATGGAGCTGATGGGAGAACCATCAAATGCAGCTGGGGCCAGATCGATCGATCGATCTATCTATCTATCTATCTATCTATCTATCTATCTATCTATCTATCTATCTATCTATCTATCTATCTATCCCTCTCTCTCTCCCTCTCTCTCTCCCTCTCCCTCTCCCTCTTCCATCTTGTATCAAGAGCCTGGATAGCTCAACAGGCTAAAAGCAGACTAAAGCCTGTTATTAACATTCAGCTGTCTGCAATGACTGTAAGTTCGAATCTCGCCAGGCTCCAGGTTGACTCAGCCTTCCATCCTTTCTAAGGTAGGTAAACTGAGGACCCAGTTTGTGGGGGGAATAAGCTGACTTTGCAGAAATATACAAGTATGAAGGCTATTGCTTAACGCATTGTAAGCCGCCCTGAGTCTCCGGAGAAGGGCGGCATATAAATCTAATTAAAAAAAAAAAGACTGTGGACAGCTTCCAGCCTTTAAAAATTAAAATCCTAACAGATAAACATTTCAAAAACAATTAAGCATGAAAACCAGATGTCGGGGAACTGCCTCTGCTGATCCTTCTAGAACGGGCGGAGAACCTTTACGAGCCGTCAACTTCAACTCCCAGAATTCCCCAGCTAGCCATGTTCTACAGGCAATCTGTAACAGTAAAAAGAATTGGAAGGGACCTTGGAGATCATCTAGGTCAACCCCCTGTTCACACCAGAGACCTATACTAGGGATTTGAACTGCCGCCCAAGCTGTGGTGGTGAGAAGAACCTTCAAGGGAAGTTGAGGAAGGGCAGAGGACGAGCATTTGGCCTGGGCAGCC
The DNA here is from genome assembly GCA_030761175.1 of Masticophis lateralis. Taxonomy (NCBI): domain Eukaryota; kingdom Metazoa; phylum Chordata; class Lepidosauria; order Squamata; family Colubridae; genus Masticophis; species Masticophis lateralis. The sequence goes on along the minus strand of JAUDYJ010000006.1, from coordinate 3,348,670 downwards.
AGCCAGCCCTCTGTTTCTGCAGGGCAGGTCTGCTCTGAGTAGAAGAACACCTCCCAGGTGGGCAGAGGAGCCTCAGTGTCCCCCTGGGAAGCAGCCGGGGTTATTGTGACCCCCGTTGCCAAGTGCAAGTTCAGAGCAGCGCACGGAAGTTGAAAGTTGAAAGCGAAAGGCTGAGAGGAAGGGTTGAGGTGAGCGGCAGCCACCCTCTTCGGTGTCCCGCCTTGTTATGCAATGCCAAAACAGGAAGGGGGAAAGGAAAAAAAAAAAAAGCAAAATCACCGGAAAAGATCTCGGTGGACCTTAAGGCCTCCTATCCACCCCAGAGCCTAGAATTCTGTAAACTGAACTCTATCCTCTAGTGATCGAACTGGTTCAGCCAGACGACCAGGTCAGCTGAAATCATCTCTCTTGGGGCAACTTCTAACTTGGCAAGCAGCTCGGAAGTCTACTTAGAGGGAGGAAGGAAGGAAGGAAGAGAAAGAAAGGAAGGAAGGAAGGAAGGAAGGGCCATGGTGGCACAGTGGTGAGACTGCAGTATTGCAGGTTGACTCTACTCACTGCTAGGAGTTCAATCCTGACCGTTGATTCAGCCTTCCATCCTTCCAAGGTCTAAGTGCTAATTGGGAAGGAAGGAAAGTTTTGATGAGAAAGGAAAGAAGATCAGGAAGGAAGGAAGGCGAGGAAGAAGGAAGGAAGAAGACAGCAAGGGACAAAAGGAAGGAAGGAAGGGGAAAAAAGAGGAAGAAAGGAAGGGAGGAGAGAGTGAGTTTAAGTTTACCACTTGTTGACTCATTATTTATTTTGCAGAGGCAGATAATTTTGTCCCCTAAAGCAGTTTTCACTAAATTTCCTCCTTGGAGCAAAGTCCTATTTGCTCTGCTGGTTAGCACGCATGGTTTCTTTCACTGTCTCCTCAGTTAAGGATCGTGTTATAATATTGTGTTGCCATGTAACAGGGAAGGACAGCTACAACAAAGAAGTTCTATTATTTCTAAGCATCCCCCCTGTCCACTTAACTTCCTACCTACCTTTTTCATGGGCAGACCTTGGTTTACTGCCACAGCTGGGATCAGTGTTGCCAAGCAAGATGTTAAGGGAGTTGGGTATGATTTTTAATGACCATTTTGCCATGGTCGTTCAGCGAAGCACTATAGTTATTAAGTGAATCACTTGGTTGTTAAGAGGAGAACCTGGCTTCTCCTATTTAACTTTTCTTGTCAGAAACTTTTTTCACACTTACGACCGTTGGGGCATCCCCATGGTCACATGAACAAAATTCAGGTGCTTGGCAATCGATTCATATTTATGACGGTTACCGTGGCCCAAGTCCATGGAGAATCCAGATTCATTTAACAACCGTGTTACTAATTTAGCAACTGCAGTGATTCGCTTAACGATTGTGGCAGGAAAAATCGTAAAATGGGGCCAAACTCATTTAACAAATGCTTCACTTAGCAACATGAATTTTGGGCTCAATTGTGATAAGTCGAGGACTGCCTATACATATTGGTTGTCAAGCGCCCAAATTTTGTTCCTTTCATTGTGGTGGTGGTGTGATGGTCATAAGTGTGAGGGCCAGTTGTAAGTCACTTTTCTTCAGTGCCGTCGTAACTCTGAACATTTGCTAAATGAACAGTTGTAAGTCAAGGACCACCGGAACTGTATTTCAGCCTTGGAAACCTGGCACATGCAGAGAACTGGAAAAAAATATACATATAAACTATAGCGCTGACATGTTGGTGTTGAAATGTATTTGTTTAGCTCCTGATTTATTTATGGATAGTATTGTGGGAATTTGGAAGGAAGGAAGGGAAAGGAGGAGAGGAGAGGAAAGGAGGGTGGAAGGGAAGGAAAGGAAAAGATGAGAATGGATAGAAGTAAGTAAGGAAGAAATGAGAAAGAGAAAGGAAGGAAGAAAAAAGATGAGAGTGGAAGGGAGGAGAGGAAGGGAAGGAGTGAAGGAAGTAAGGGAAAGAAAGAAAAAGAAAGAAAGAGATGAGAATGGAAGGGAATGGAAGGAAGGAAGGAAGGAAGGAAGGAAGGAAGGAAGGAAGGAAGGAAGGAAGGAAAAAGATGAGAGAGGAAGGAGAGGGAAAATCTTTTTTTACCATCTTTCTTATTACAGTTATGGATGAAATTGAAAAACAGGATATGTTTTAAATGGGAAATCAACCGTTAGGCTCGGAAGCTCTGCCAAACTATGTTGAATTTGGCAGAAAAGCCTGGGATTTTCTCACTATCCCATGTTCTGGGTAAAATAAAATCTGGAGAAATTCCAGAGATGATTTTTAATTCTTCCCCTCCTCCTCTCTGGAGCCCCCAAACGAGGGTCCTCCAGTAAATCTATTTTTCCAGAAATACAATGCGGCACCAATGAACCCCTAAAGCTGCAAAGAAGGTTTTTGTTACGTTACAACCCCAAAGATGTTCTAGGAAGGACCGACTGGTTGCAACAGTAGGGACACCAGGCCTTTCCCGAGTTGCATGCTGCATCCGTTCACACGTGACAGTCTTGTGATGGGCACCCTCTGGACTTTGAGCAGCCCCGTGGATGTTTTCTTCTCGCGATGGACCTCTTGAGCCCCTCACGATGGTTGGGGTGGACTTAATTTTGTTCCTGGATCTCTTCTCTGCAGGAATGCATTCTCTCGGGCATTATGTCCGTCAATGGCAAGAAGGTTCTGCACATGGATCGGAACTCTTATTACGGAGGGGAAAGTGCTTCCATTACACCCCTGGAAGATGTGAGTATTCTTTCTTTCTTTCTTTCTTTCTTTCTTTCTTTCTTTCTTTCTTTCTTTCTTTCTTCCTTCCTTCCTTCCTTCCTTCCTTCCTTCCTTCCTTCCTTCCTTCCTTCCTTCCTTCCTTCCTTCCTTTTTCTTTCTCTCACACACTTTTTTCTCTTTCTCCCTTTTGCTTTCTCTTTTTCCCTTTTGCTTTTCTCTTTCTTGCTTTTCTTTTTCTTTCCCCCCTTTTTTCTTTCTCTTTCTGTTTCTCTTGTTTCCTTCCTTTTCTCTTCTCCCTCCTTCCCTTTCTTCCCTCCTTCCTTTCATTCCCATCTCCTTCCTTCCTTCCTTCCTTTTTTCTCCCTCCCTTTCTTTTATTCCCATCTCCCTCCCTCCTTTCTTTCATTCCCATCTCCTTCCTTCCTTCCTATTCCCATCTCCTTCCTTCCTTCTCCCTCCCTCCCTCCTTTCTTTCATTCCCATCTCCTTCCTTCCTTCCTTTTTTCTCCCTCCCTTTCTTTCATTCTCATCTCCCTCCCTCCCCTCCCTCCCTCCCTCCCTCCCTCCTTCGCTCCATTGAAAGATCTAAGGATGATTGGTAGGATGGCGGTGTGATGCTTTTAACAATCCTTCTCTCAGCTTGGTTCTTTTTTTTTTTTTAAGACATTTCTTCCTGGGTGGGTGAATTGCACAGCCCACCCTAACTCCTACCCTCTTCCTTCTTCTTCTTCTTAAAAGCTATACAAAAGGTTTCAGCTGCCAGGAGCAATACCGGAGTCGATGGGCCGAGGAAGAGACTGGAACGTCGACCTGATCCCCAAATTCCTCATGGCCTGTGGTGAGTGGCTGGAAACAGCTCTGTTTATCCTGTCATTTTCATTCCTATCCTGCCTTTGGTGCCGGAGCTCCCTCTGGTGTGGGGATAAACGTCTCCCTTCCTGGTTCTTCGGTTCTTCACTGTACTTTCCCTGCCTGTCTGGGTTCCCACTGGCCTATTTCTTTCTGCAGGCCAACTGGTGAAGATGCTGCTGTACACAGAGGTCACTCGCTACCTGGACTTCAAGGTGATCGAAGGGAGCTTTGTCTACAAGGGTGGGAAGATCTACAAAGTCCCTTCGACCGAAGCGGAAGCTCTCGCCTCTAGTAAGCCGATCACTCTTTCTCTCGATGGGTTACGATGGGGGTTGCGAGATTATTTGTATAGGTAGTCCTCTATTTGCAACCACAACAGAGCCCAAAACTTTCATGGCTAAGGAAGACAGTGCTTCAGATCATTATATCCCACTCTTTGCCACTTTCTTGCCACGGTTATTAAGCAAATCACTGCAGTTGTTAAATTAGCAAGACGGTCATTAAGTGAATCTGACTTCCCCCCCTTGACTTTGCTTGTGAAAATGTCGCAAAAGGGGATGACGTGACCCGGGGACACTGCAACAGTCATAAAGATGAGCCAGTTGTCCAAATTTTGATCAAGTGACCATGGGGAAGCTGCAACGGTCATAAGTGTGAAAACTAGCCATAAATCGCCTTTTCCAGTGCCGTTGTAGCTTTGAACGGTCACTAAAACCAACAGTTGTAAATCAAGGACTCCTTATACTCCAAAACAGCCTCTAGCCCACATCTGGGAAGAATCAACCGGAGCCCACATTACTGCTTCTCTCCGAGCTCCAGAACAAACCAGGATTAAAGGTGTGCATTTTTCTCCCTCGGCGCTTAAAAAAAAAAGACTTGGGCTTTTTTTTCCCCCTTTGAAGGTTTGATGGGCCTGTTTGAGAAAAGGCGCTTCCGGAAGTTTCTGGTCTACGTGGCCAACTTTGACGAGAACGATGCCCGCACGTTCGAAGGGGTGGATCCCAAGAAAACCACCATGCGCGACGTCTACAAGAAGTTCGATCTCGGCCAGGATGTGATTGACTTCACGGGACACGCCCTGGCCCTGTACAGGACGGATGAGTAAGCAACCCTCCCCTCCCCTGAGAGAGAGAGACCCCTCCCCACCTGGCCTGTGTTTTCCCTTGCTAGATCAAAACCAGGGCGCTCTGGCAAACTTTACAACCTGGGGACTTCCATTCTATTTCCCCAAAATATCCCGAAATCCCAAAAATAAACCGTAGCGTATTTTTACGCATGCACCTAATATAAACCCTACCCCCAAAATAAGCTCTTTTGTTTAATAATATACTTTATTAAGTTTTTATAGATACAAAAATTTACATTTCTATTTACATTGGATATGCAGTGTTTATACATATGTACATAATATTACCTGGTGTCACTTTTACTATTTGTTATTGTTTATTTAATACACCTTTTGCTCCTGTTTTAATTTTTTCGTTCATCCATTCGTACCACCTTTCCCACACAGTATAGTAATCCGAGTTTTCATCATTGTTTATTTCATGGGTTAATTTACTCATCTCTGCACACACTAGTACCTTCCTGAATATAAGTTCTTCTGATGGCAAGGTTTTCTCTTTCCAGTGTTGGGCATAGGCCAACCTCGCAGCTGTAGTTATATGTATCATTAAGTGGGTCTTTATCTTTCCAAATCTCTTCTTCACTATTCCCAGGAGAAATAATTCCGGTATCAGCTCTACTTCTTCTCTGATTATTTCTTGTAACCATCTCCCAATTCTGGTCCAATATTTTTTCGCTTCAGGGCATGTCCACCACATGTGAAAGAAGGTGCCCTGACCGTGGCCACATTTCCAGCAATTTGGGGGCATATTGGGGAACATCTTCGCTAATCTAGCAGGAGCTAGATTAGAAGAAGCTCTACTTCAGAGCCTGTGCAGCTGGCCAGCCACCCCATTCCGTCAGGTTGCTCGCGGGGCCGCGGCCATGAGGCGGGGTGGTGCAGCTGCCCCACCTGCCCCACAGTGGCTTATCTGAGGGCTCTCCACAGCCAGGTCATCTGCACCCCAACACCTGATACAGGCAGCAGGAGGCCCCGTGGCTGCCAGCCCACTTCTTCTGCTTGCTCTCGGCTACAAGAAAACAGAAAATCAAGCGGTGTGTTGGTGCCACAGCCACGAGGCAAGGCAGGTGTTGTGGCGTGGGTGGCCCATAGGGCAGTTGCCCCCTGCCTCCCCCTGCCTCATGGCGGCAGCATTGGTATACCGCATGGCCTCCTGCCCCACCATGAACAAGCAGAAGACGTGGACCTCCTCTACATGGTGGTGGGACGGGAGATACCCCCCTCAAAAATAAGCCCTAATGCTTATTTTGGGGCCCAAAAGAAAATAAGACCCGGTTTTATTTTTGGGAAAACATGGGGTAGTCCCCAGAAGAGGTGGGTTTCAGCAGGATCTGTCCAGTTCTGGAGAACCTGTAGAGGAAATTTTGAGTAGTTCAGAGAACCGGCAAATACCACCTCTGACTGGCCCCGCCCCCATCTATTCTCTGCCTCCCAAGTCCCAGCTGTTGTAGCTCCATTACCTGAGCCTGTGTTATCGGCAGGAGAGGACTCAGAGTGAAGGAGAGGAGTTGGCAAGGCCTCCCTCTCCAGGACCCTTCTCTCTGGCAATGCCTCCGGAGGACACCGAAGGCCAAGAGATAGGCCTGGGGCCAAGCATGTCCATGCAGCCACAGGTGGACAGTAATGAGGAAGATGAGTCTTGGCTGGACCCTCGACAGCGTCGCAGAGATAAGCGCACGCAGCAGAGGAAGAGGCGTGCCAGGGATTAGGCTGAGTCACTGGACCACACCCCACAGGGTATAAAAGTGGGCGTGGTGGCCAGTTCAGCTCCGTAAGAAGCAAAAAACTGGAAGTAACTCATCTTCTATGTGTTGCTGGAACTTTGCCTGACTTATCGGACTGCGTTCGGAATAATCTCTTTGTTTTTGTGAGTAAAAAGATTATTGGCAGCCAGCCACTGGGTTGCTGCCAACTTTGTCATCAAAGACTCTTTCGTGTGTTGGCTTATTAACTCTTGGCCATCTGGGGGGGTGCGTGTGTGAGACGGGGACAGAACACCAGCTGATCAGGAGGAAATGGGGATTTTGCAGTAACTTTTCCCTGGAGCGGGGAGGGAATGGAGATTTTACAGTATCAATCCTTCCCCTGCCATGCCACGCCCACCAAGCCACACCCACAGAACCGGTAGTAAAAAAATTTGAAACCCGCCACTGTTTGCCAGGTCATAAAGTTGTCATAGCTGCCAACCCCTGATCTCAACTTTCTCTCCCTTCAGCTACCTAGACCAACCATGCCAAGAAACCATCAACAGGATTAAACTCTACAGCGAGTCTTTGGCCAGATACGGCAAAAGTCCCTACCTCTATCCTCTCTATGGCTTGGGGGAGCTTCCCCAGGGATTTGCCAGGTGAGACCCTTTGCTGGGTGGACTTGTTTGGGCTGCCAGCTCCAATCGATATTCTTTATTTCTGGTGGTATTTTTCTGGTTGGGATCCCCGCCTAGCCCAGTAGGTATCAGGTAGGAAAGATCAGGTGGACACACTAAGGTTCAATTCGATGGATGTATTGCTACTCGCACCTATGCACAGGAATTACAGAGGTATCTCGGTACTCGTTGTTAATTGGTTCCGAGGAATACTAAAAGTGATGAGTGACTGACCACATGATCCTTTGGTTCAGGTGGGAAGGACTTCTTACCTGTCCCTTTTCCTATGTCAGTGACTTTCCCAGCATGGCCTACTTCCTGTCCACCCTCTGTGGCCATCCCTCACTTCCTTTTGTAGCGACCTTCCTAGTATGGCTAACTTTCTGTCCATTATCCATGGCTGCCTCTCTCGTCTCAGCATGTCGAGTACAAACGACGAGTACCGGGACAATATTTTCATGTCAAAATGCGTCAAGTACCATATTTGACAGGTTTTGAAGCCATCAAACACCGAGGTAGCAATAGCACTTATATACCGCTTCATAGCGCTTGACAGCCCTCTAAGCGGTTTACAGAATCGGCATATTGCCAATCTCAACAATCCGGATCCTTGTCTGATTTATTGCTAAAAACCTTATGCACAGGAATGTTCTCAACTTATAGTCAGCATCTGTTAAGAGTTAGATGAAGGTCAGCTGAATTCAAAGGAGGTTGGGCATAGTTCGCTTATGACTATGTAGGGATGCTAGGCGGATTTCTCTTTGGACTCCAACTCCAGTTTGGGATGGGATGAAAAGTTCCAGTTTTGGAAAATGGAGATTCTAGTAAGTGCTCTAGTAAGTTGTAGAGAGGCTGTTTGGTGTAGTGTCAGGTTTTCAGGCTGTCTTCAAATAAAAAGAGCCTGGTTTAGCTCTGCAGACTAAAGCACTGTAATTAACATCCAGCTATCTGCAATTACACCAGTTCGAATCTCCCCAGGCTCCAGGTTGACTCAGCCTTCCATCCTTTCTAAGGTAGGTCAGATGAGGACCCAGTTTGTGGGGGCAATAAGCTGACTTTGAATAAATATACAAAAGTTTGAAAGCTATTGCTTAACGCATTGTAAGCCGCCCTGAGTCTTCGGAGAAGGGCAGCATATAAATCAAATTTTTTAAAAAAAGCACACTGAACAGCGTCTTTATGAAAGCAATTTTTATTTTTTATTTAGCACGGCAGCTTTCACACCAACTCCATGCAGCCAGGACTGCCCTCCTGACCCAAAAACCCTCCTCTTCCTTCCCTCGCTCCTCTGTATCCGTTGGCCCTCTTCCCAATCATTCACCCCTAATCTGCTGCTCCAGTTCACAGAAATTTCCCCCCTCCCATCCATTCCCTAGGGGACGTTATCTCTATAGAGAAAAATAAGTAGGTGAAAAGTGACTCTTCCTTTCCAGACGCCTGCGTTCTCCTCCTTATGTCAGCACTAGGATAAATGCATCTTGACGTGCTGACATGTAGTGGTTAAGAGACCCCCACACACAAGTCCTAGTCCTGCCTTAGATACTAAGCCAGCTGGGTGACCTTGGGCCAGTCACTTTCTCTCAGCCCTAAGAAGTGGGGAATGGCAAATGTCTCCCAAAAATGTTGCTTAAGAAAACTGCAGGTGGTTGCCAGGGCTCAGAAGGGACTTGAAGGGGCAGAAATAACCATTAGAGGGTCACAGAACCAGGGGTGGGATTCTACCGGTTCAGACCGATTCGGGCAAACCGGTAGCTCCGGCAATCACCTGGGCCCGCCCCCACGCTTTACTTATCTTGATCTTCGCAGCTGATTAGCGCAGCAGAGCAGATTGCTGTGCCTCCGCTCTTAATTCCCTAGCACTAAGGCAGAAGGTGATTTTTATTTTGAACTGCGCTCTCAGCGTGCAATCACCAAACCGGCTGTTAAACCGGAAGGATCCCACTGCATGGGGCCCTTGTTCACCTGTGGGATTGGGGCTCGGTCGACCGAAGATGCTGTGAGATCCTGTGACTTGGACCAGCTGAACATCTTGGGACAATTGCTTCCTTGCTTCCAGGTTAAGTGCCATCTACGGAGGGACCTACATGTTGAACAAGCCCATCGAAGAGATTGTCGTGGAGAACGGCAAAGTGGTCGGCGTGAAATCGGAAGGAGAGGTAGAGTGATGCCGTTTGTGTCTCTCCTCTGCTCCAGGGGAACCTGTCTATGCAGAGAGCCGAAATGGGATGGAAAGCAGGAGCTCAGCATGGCTCAGGTCTCCCTCTTTTGAAGGCCTCTTGAGGAAACCCTGATTCTAATTTCCTAAGCGCCCCAAAGTTTCTTTAATATTAAGTAATCGGTTAAAAAGATCAAAGTTTGTTTCATGACGTTACCAACTAGGTAACATCATCAGTGCTGGAAGGGAGAGGAGTTTGTAGAGAGGAAGACAATGAAAGGAAGAAGGGGAGGAGGACTGCGAAGTCCTTGGTGCTCTCTGAGCTGGGTTATTTACAGACCTTTCATGACCCAGCTAGGTAACATCATCAGTTGTAAATGATACCACAGACAAGAAACTACCAATTCACATAAATAATCCGTAACCAACAGCCTAATCAAGGAACCTCCAAGAACTCTCCCACCAACACTGATAGGGCAAGTCATTTGTATATAAACAGAGAGCAAACCCAACTCTCTTGTAGCACTGATGACGTTACCTAAGTGGGTCATGAAATGTCTGCAAGAAGACAATCAAACTCAGCACCGAGGACTGCACAGTTGTCCCCTTCCTTCCTTCCTCCTCCTTGTCACTGTGTTTTTGTATTTACCAGCTGAGCTTTTATTTTTGGACTTTAAGATTTATCGTAGTTTGCCAGAGTCTTATCAGTAAGCTACTGCGCATGTCCATATTCTTTTCTTTTCTTCTTCTAACTTTTCTTTGTTCATCTGCCAAGAGGTAGCCGGGAAACCTGCCAACATGTAACTTAATTAGATAGAAAGATTTATTTTTATTTCTTTACAATAAAAATGAGTTTTCTTAGAATATATCTTGGTTTATTTTCTCTTACAAAGTATCCTCGAAGGAAAAAGCCACAATCCACTTCTAATTAAAGGCAGTTACCCCAGGATGGGAACGGGGCTGATTGCTACTCTGCCACTCCTCACAAACCCCACACCCTTCTAGCACTGATGACGTTCCCTAGTTGGGTCAGGAAACGTCTGCAAAGGAAACCACCAAGCTCAGAGAGCACCCAGGACCCCATCGCTGAATTCTAAGCTACGAATATTCTCCCATGGGCTGCCCATCCCTTTGGCCATTCTCCATCCCTTGGTGGTCTCGAACCTTCAGCCTCTTCCCCTCCCGCAGATCGCCCGTTGCAAGCAGCTCATCTGCGACCCCAGCTACGTCTCGGACCGAGTGAAAAAAGTGGGTAAAGTCATCCGGGTGATTTGCATCCTGAACCACCCGATCAAGAACACGAACGATGCCAATTCGTGCCAGATCATCATTCCCCAGAACCAAGTCAACAGGAAGTCAGGTAAACTCGGGAAGCGCGATAACGGATCTCTCGCCCGGCACTGTGTTTGGGTTTGCGACTTTGGTCCGTCCGGTTTGGATTTACAAACCTGTTGTGTCTTTTTTTTAAAAAAGACATCTACGTCTGCATGATCTCCTCCGCCCACAACGTGGCGGCCCAAGGAAAGTACATCGCCATCGTGAGCACAACCGTGGAGACCAACGAGCCAGACAAGGAGATCAAACCCGCCATGGACCTCCTGGAGCCCATTGAGCAGAAGTAAGGCTTGCCTGCTGGACTTCGGCTGAGTTGGGCCAACATTGTGGAAACCGCTTGGGAAAAAGTGTATTTTGGAGGTTTGATGGCTAATAACACCACTTTTTCTTTGGAGTTTCAAGATAATCCTATTCCATTGCTGGAACGGCCTGGGAATAGCCCAGACCTTCACCCAATGGAAAATCTATGGAGCCGACTAAAGAAACTGGTTAGTCAGAAGTGACCCAGCAATAAAACTCAGTTAATAGAAGCCGTCATTCAATCTTGGTTTCACGTTAGAACAGCTGCAGAACTCAAAGACTTGGTTCACTCCATGGGAAGACGTTGTAAGGCCTAATTCATGCTAAAGGTTGCCCAACTACCGTGTTTTCCCGAAAATAAGACCCTGTTTTATATTTTTTTTTAACCCTGAAATAAGCGCTTGGCCTTTTTGCCATGTGCTCAAAAGCCCAATTGGGCTTAATATCAGGGGATGTCTTATTTTGGGGGAAACAGGGTAAGTATTAAGTGACACAGTGATCATTTTTGTATATCTCATTTTTTCTATGTGTTTCACTTTTCTTCTTTATATTGCTATTCCAATAGCAAATCCTTCCTAAAAGTTTTTGCATTACGTTCTTGATTCAATTATCTTTCCATGGATATATAACTTTATGGTACTACTCCAAAAAAAAAGTCTCGTTATTAGCTAGTTTTAGAAAATACACTTTTCCCAAAAGATTTCCACAATTTTGGCCACTATTGTAGACTGAGGGGTTCTGGGAGGTGAAGTCCACAAGTCTTAAACTTCCCCAGGTTGAGAGAAACAGATGCTCAGGTCTTGCAAAGAAAAAAGAGAACCCAATAGCAAGGCCTCAGCCCAGGAGGCTTGTGGACTTCAACTCCCAGAATTCCTCGTGCTGGCTAGGGAATTCTGGGAGTTTGAAGTCCACCAGTCTTAAACTTGCCAAGGTTTGAGAAACACAGATTCTCAGGCCTTGCGAAGGAAGAAGAGAACAAGCAGTAAGACTACTCGCCTTTTGCCTTCTTATCTCAGTCATGGCAACTTTTAAGACTTGTGGACTTCAACTCCCAGAATCCCCCAGCCAGATGTTCACCAGTCTTACGGACACCCCTGCCGTAACCCCATGAGATTAAAATGTACCAGATTTTGGTTTTGCCAAACAGCCACCTGCCAGAGGCTTTCAGACAAATTTCAATATATAGTTAGTACCTTTGGGCCTGGAAATAAAAGCAGTTTTTTTTCATTGTTGTCATCTAGGGCACATCACCCTGTTGCCTGAAATCTTCCTAAATTGATTTTTTTTCTTTCTCTTTCCTTGTAGGTTTGTTAGTGTCAGTGACTTGTTTTCCCCAACTGACCTAGGCAGAGAAAGCCAGGTTGGTATTAAGAAGTGGGGAGGGGGCAGGCCCCTTCCTGGGAGAGGAGGTTCCACCCCATTTTATGCACTGATCTTTCTATTGAATTTGTTGTTTCATGTTTCTAATGTTAATGCTTCATGTTTTCGTATGTTTAACTTTCAATTGCCTAAATCGTTTTGATGATAGAATATGCTGTCCAGGGTCCCTCAATAATGAGATGGGTGGCAGGGAAGGAAGGGGAGGGGAGGGAGATGAGAGAAAGAAAGATGGAAGGAAGGATTTTGGAAGAGGGTAATGAAGGAAGGAAGGAAGATCTAGGAAGGAAGGAGAAAAGAAAAAAGGAAGGAAAGGGATGAAAGAAAAGGGAGGGAGGGAGGGCAGAAGATGAGAGAAGGAAATATTTGGGAAGAGGGAAATGAAAGAAGGAAGGAAGGAACTAGGAAGGAAAACAAGAAAAAAGGGAAGAGGGAGGGAAGAAGATGAGCGATGAAAAGATGGAAGAAAGGATTTGGAAAGAGGAAAATGAAAGAAGGAAAGAAAATCTAGGAAGGAAGAGAGAAAAAAGGAAGGGAAGGAGGGAGGGAGGAAGATGAGAGAAGGGAAAATGAAAAGGATTTGGGAAGAGGGAAATGAAGATCCAGCAAAGAGAGAAAAAAAAAGGAAGGAAGAAAGAAAGGAAAATAGAAGGAAAGACAGGCAGACAAGACCAGACCACGATGGTGACATTTTTTGGGTCACCATCTGGGTCTTTTTTTGCCTCTTTCGCCCAGATCTTTATTTCCCGCACTTACGACGCCACCACTCACTTTGAGACCACCTGCGATGACATCAAAGACATTTACAAGAGGATGATGGGCTCAGAGTTCGACTTCGAAGAGATGAAGCGGAAGAAGAACGACATCTACGGAGAGGACGAGCAGCAGTGAGCAGGGCCGGATGTCTCTTCTTCCCCCCCCCTCCCTTCCCCTCCCCCCCGGCTCTCAACCACAGAAGGGAGGGGGCGACGCCCGCACTCGGGACCTTTAAGCTGAGCGCCTTCCCTAGCTCAATATTGTAAGGCCCTGTTACTTTCTCTCCCTCTCCCTCTCTTTCTCTCTCTCTCTCCTCCCCTTCCTTAATCATATCTCTGAGATTGCACTGATCCAACCTCCCTTCTCTCTTTTCGGCTAGAATCATGTGTCAATTTCAGCTTGGGGGGAGGGGTGTTCTGATTGGCAGGTGCCGACACCCGTCACTCTTTAACTCTCGCTAACTCCATTCTCAGCCCTTTAAAAAGAAAAAAAAGTTGGCCGGTCCCAGCAGGGACGGGGGGACGATGGGACACAAAGCCCACCAGCCTAGAGGTTCTCGTAGCCCTTACACCCCCCCCCTCCCGCCCCATGGGCTACCACCTTTCTCTCCCAAACCCTGGTGGTCTGCTCTTTTGTCCCACACACTGACGGATGCAGTGCGCGCTTCTCCTTTTGGCCTCTCTCTCCTCCCCACGTTCCATTTCACGCCAACCCAAATCCTGGCAAAGCCGCCTCCGGTTGCCCATGCTTTAAGCGGCATCTCTTTTTAAGTCCCTAACAATTTTGGGGGTGGGGTGATTTTTTTTTTTTTTTTATCTTCGGTTTATGATCCCCCCCTCCTTAAATCTCCTAGCTTCTCAAAACTTTGTTTACATCTGTTGGGACACAACTTTGCCACCAGGCTTCTGTTTGTGTTTTAAAAGTGCTACTAATAAAAAAAAAGAAAGAAAGAAAGAAAAAAACGGTGCAAGCACAAAAATGCCGGAGTGAGTAACATCTGTGTGTGTGTGTGCGTGTGCGTGAGTGCGCCTTTTTCCAGCGGTGGGTTTCCAATATTTATACTACTGGTTCGCTGCGCCAGGCCCTTCCATGCATGCGCTTTACTCAAGCGCCTTCCGTGTATGCGCCCGGGCCTCAAAAACATTCCTAAATAGGATGGCATAGAGCCGGGGTGGGCTCGGGGTCCACCTGTGATTTCTGCTACGGTTTCGTACAAACCGGCTGAATACCACCTGTCTTTTTCTCTTGGCGGGCCTGGATCTGGCTTCACCGCATCTCTTTCCTTTTTTGCTGTGGAGGGTGAGGGCTGAGGTTCGGTCGAGAGGGGGAAAGGAATGTTGCGTTATTTCGGTGCTGCCAAGTAAAAACCAGTTCATTGATGACGTCGTCTAGTTTGGTAATGAAACGTCTGTGAGAAAACAAGCAAGTTCGAAGGCTTCAAGGAGCCCATCGTGTTCCTCTTTCCTTCCACCTCTTCCTCCTCTCGTCTTTCTTACTCTCCACAAACCTCACCGTCCTCTAGCCCTGATGATGCTACCTACTTGGGTCATGAAATCTCTGCAAGAAAAGGACCCCCCAGTCCTCCTCCTTCTGTCCTCTCACACAAGCCAAGGAGAACAACATGAGGTCCAGTCATGTCTCCTCCATTCCTAGAAAGATGCATTACAATCAAGAGTTTCTGTCCTAATCCCGCCTTAGGCATGAGAGCCGTCTGGGTGATTTTGGGCCAATCACCAGGAGACAGGGAGTTCTAGTTCCTCCTCAGGCATGAAAGGAGGTTGGGTGATTTTGGGCCAATCACCAGGAGACAGGGAGTTCTAGTTCCTCCTCAGGCATGAAAGGAGGTTGGGTGATTTTGGGCCAATCACCAGGAGACAGGGAGTTCTAGTTCCTCCTTAGGCATGAAAGGAGGTTGGGTGATTTTGGGCCAATCACCAGGAGACAGGGAGTTCTAGTTCCTCCTTAGGCATGAGAGCATTCTGGGTGATTTTGGGCCAATCACCAGGAGACGGAGTTCTAGTTCCTCCTTAGACATGAAACGCGGTTGGGTGATTTTGGGCCAATCACCAGGAGACGGAGTTCTAGTTCCTCCTCAGGCATGAAAGGAGGTTCGGTGATTTTGGCCAATTACCAAGAGACAGGGAGTTCTAGTTCCTCCTCAGGCATGAAAGGCGGTTGGGTGATTTTGGGCCAATCACCAGGAGACGAAGTTCTAGTTCCTCCTCAGGCATGAAAGGAGGTTGGGTGATTTTGGGCCAATCACCAGGAGACAGGAGTTCTAGTTCCTCCTTAGGCATGAGAGCCAGCTGGGGAACTTTGGGCCAGTCCCTCTCAATCCAACCCACCTCACAGGGTTGTTATGAGGAATACAGGAGGAAAGAATATGATTTGTATTCACCGCCTTATCAAAAGAAATACAGGCAGTTCCTAAACTGCTAAACTCACACAACTAATATATAAAATTTAGATTTTTCCCCCCTCCCTCCCTCCCTCCTCCCCATTGTCCATTGCAACGCCCTTGTTATCGTCTAGTTGGTTTTAATTTTTTAATTATTTTAATTTTTTATTATGCTCTCTGCCCACCCAAATAATTCCACTATGCCTTTTCAAGTCAAGTTTATTTATAAAGATTAGTTACAAAAGAATTCATTTTTTCTCCCCGGAGACCGGCGAAGATATTTTACAAGGCCCAATTTTTATTAGTGCTCCAACTGAATGAACAACAAAAAATATCCCTTTATTGCAATACCATGAACAGAGCTCTTGAGAAAGACCTAACTCCAGAATCCAAACAAACCATGCTATCTACAAGAGGAAATAAGTGCTACTAAACTCGGATTATCTACTCTCGTCACCCCAGTTCCTTCCTTCCGCCCCCACCCACCCACCCCACCCCATAAAACACCCCTTGTTAATGACTGTTGTGCGGTTCTGTCCGATGTTTGTTGGGTGTGCAAAATAATCCCGGATCCTAAAAGCCCACGAGACGCATGGAGCACACTTGTCATGCACCCTTGAGCACAATCACGGAGGAGTTGTGTTAAAAGCCGGTGCACTAAAGCCTTGGCAACTTTAAGAGAGGTGGACTTCAACTCCCAGAGTTCCCCAGCCGGTGGATTCTTCAATGCCCAGAATTCTGGGCGTTGAAGTCCACTGGCTGGAAAATTCTGGGCGTTGAAGGCCAATGAATGGGAGATTCTGGGAGTTGGAAGTTCAATGGATGGGGGATTCTGCGAGTTGAGGTCCACCGGCTGGGGAATTGGGACATCCCTGCCTAACATAGTGCTTGTGCAACACTCAATATGCGCCCCCCCCCCCTTTACGGAGTGTACGGAACCACGTGTCTGAAGTGTTGGGTTGAGATCAACTGATATGTAACCCTTCAAGTAAACTGATTTTTTTTTTTTTTTTCAATTTTCCTATGTGATACTGAACTGCACAATGGAGAATCCCAGATTCCTTTGCTTTGCTTTTCCTATGCAGGAAGAGTCGAGAACATCAAAATGCATTTTCCTTTTTTGAGGTTCCACGTTGTGTTTAAATAAAACAACGCCCCTTCCCCAAACCACCTTTCCACCGCCCCGAAATAAAACCAGCCTGGGAAGGGAGGGAGGCCCGTCCGCTTGACCTCGTACGGGAGTCGCGGCTGCTTAATTGGAGTGAGGAGGACTGGAGTCCCGTGTTTCCAGGAACCGACAGACAAATCGGGCTTGGCGTTGCGATCCCCGGCTGGTTGCAAGAAGGCAGGAGACGGTTTATCCTGGTTACCTGAAACAAACATCGGCCACCGTTACCGGTTAGTCCTTGAGTTAACAACCACAACTGAGTCCGAAAGCTGCCGAGGAAGACAGCTGCCAAGTGAGTTTTGCCCCATTTTACGACCTGTCTTGCCACGGTCGTTAAGCGAATCACAGTTGTTAAATCCGGTCACATGGTTTAGAGTTGGAATGGGACCTTGTAGGTCATCTAGTCAAACCCCCCCCCTCCCCCCGCCCAAGCAGGAGACCCTACACCTGCGAGGGTGAACCTATGGCACGCGTGCCAGACGGGGCATACAGAGTCCTCTGTGGGCACATGTGCTGTCACCAGCTGGTCTTTGCAGGAAATGGCCTGAAAACAGCCCAAAAAACACTGAAAAGCACTCTGAAAATGGCCTGAAAAACAGCCTGAAAACAACACGAAAACCAGTCTGAAAATAGCCTGAAAAACAGCCCGAAAAGCAATCTGAAAATGGCCTGAAAAACAGCCCAAAAAGCAATCTGTAAATGGCCTGAAAACAGTCCGAAAACAGTCTGAAAATGGCCTGAAAACAGCCTGAAAATGGTCCCAAAAACGGGCAAAAAACAGGCATCCACGTGCCAGCCAGCTGGTATTCAAGTTTCTGGCGTGCGCACATGCACACACATTCCGGTTTGGCCACTCTGTGCCGAAAAGATTTGTCATCACTGCCCTACACCATTTCCGACCATGTGGCTTCCTCCCCATTAACTTGGCTTTTCGGAAGGTCGCAAAAGGCGAATCGCGTACCCTAGGGATACTGCAACCGTCATAAATAAGAGTCGGTTGCCAAGTGCCTGAGCGCCAATCATAGGGATGCTATGACGGTCGTTAAGTGTAAAAAAAAAAAGCCCTTAGTCACTTTTTTCCAGTGCTGTTGTAACTATGAACGGTCACTAAATGAACGTTCGTAAGTAGAGAAAGCATTTCCTCCCCAGAATTTTTGGGTTTTTTTCTGTGGAAAGAAACCCAAAAATTCTCTCCAGAGCAACATGGCCTCCGAAAAGTAGTTCCATTACGAGATGGCGACTTAAGTAAAATATTAAACAATTAAAATCAAATAGTCTTTTAATGACCCCAGAATCCCTTACGGGGTGGAGTCGGAGCAACTGAATGGAGCTGAGTGTTTGGCCAGATGCCCTTCCTGTCACCGATGCGGAGTTACATTCAACAGATCTATTCTCAGTGAGCCCAGAGAGAGAAACATCTGCCTCTACCTAGGATCGAACTCACAAACCTCCTGATTGTGAGGCGAGAGCTCCACCTGTAGGCTACTGCACCACTCCAAATAATTATAATCCAATAATAAATACAAAACGTTTGAAACAAAGAGCGCTTGGGTTTTCTCCCGCGAAAAATTGGAAGTGTCTTGGCGATGTTTCGACGAAGTCTCATTCGTCATCTTCAGGCTGGTGTTTTCGGCTTCATACTTCTAGAAGCAAGAAGCCGAAAACACCAGCCTGAAGATGACGAATGAGACTTCGTCGAAACGTCGCCAAGACACTTCCAATTTTACGCGGGAGAAAACCTGAATATATATATATATATATGTATTGTTTAATGTTGGATGTTTGGATCATTTTTTTTCTTGTTTTTTGTACACAATTTTTGTACTCTTACCGTTGGGGGTTTGCTTTTTCTGTTCGTTTGTTTTTTCCTCTTTTGTGTTTTATTCCCCTTGCTAAAACATAATAAATACATATTTTTTGAAAAAGAAAAAGAAAAGAAATTAAAAAATGCTTCGGTCCATTGTCGACTTTCCAAAATCTGCCCTCGAATCTGCTTTTCACTTCCCGCTTTCTTGATTCAGCCGCTCTCCTTACCAGAAGCCGCTTCCGAACGGCGCCACCAGGCCTTGCGCGGTGGTGATGAAGTCGGTGATGTTCAGGCCGAAAATGCCTTTGTCCTCCAAGGCTTCCCGGTTAGCGCTGACGTTTTCTGCCGGGATGAAAAAAAAAGGGAGGAAAAATGAGATTATTCTGGACGAACCAAAATTCATCCCTCGGGGCCTGTTCCAGGGGGTGAAATGCTACCGGTTCACACCGGTTCGGCCGCACCGATACTGGGGATGGCGTGTGGTTCGGAGACCCGGTAGTGGCGGCCGTGTGAGGTTCCGCCTACCCGCCTGGATGTCGTTACTTCCTGGTTTTAACGAGGAAGTAACCTGTTTTTGACCCTCTGCGCATGCGTAGAAGGCTTTGCACATGTGCAGAGGGTTAAAAATCACATGTGACGCACGTCGGTGGGGCATGCACTTCTGAACCAGTACGGAAGGTAAGTAGGTTTCACTCCTGGCCTGTACCAATTTCACAGAAGGGAATCTCGATCCCAGACACACAACAGAGCCCGGAAAAAGAATCAAGGATGGCATCGGTTGCCAAATACAGGTAGTACTTCGGTATTGTTAAATACAGGTAGTATTTGAACTTACAACAGTTCGTTTAGGGACGGTTCAAAGTTACAACGGCGTTGAGAAAAGGGACTTACGGCCGTTTTTCGCACTTATGACCGTTGCAGCCTCGCCGTGGTCGCGCAATCAAAAATCACGCCGTTAGCAACCGGTTCACATTTAGGACGGTCGCTGTGTCCCGGGGTCCTGTGAGGACCCCCCCTTTTGCGACCTTCTGATCAGGGGGAAACCAGATTCGCTTTAACAAATCGCGTTACTAAATGGACAGCCGGGGTGGTTCACTTTTTAACAAAAGTCGTAAAACGGGACACAGCTCCCTTAATAAACATTTCGCTTACATAACGATATAAAATTGGGGCTCCGTTGGGGTTGTAAGTCGAGGGCTACTTGTAAGGCTAGGTAAAGGTCGTTCCTCCACTTACGACCAATCGCTTAGGGACCGTTCGACGTTACAATGGATGTAGGAGATGCCAGCTCGCTTAGTGACCATTTGAAGTGACCGTATACGATCGACTTATGATCTGGCCCTTCTGACGAGCAAAGTCAACTGGGGGGGAGAGGTCAGCTTCACTTAACCACCGTGGCAAGAAAGGTCGTGAAATGGGCCGAAACTCAACAAACGTCTTGTTTAGCGACGGATGTTTGGGGCTCGATTGTGGTCGTAAATCGAGGACTACCTCGTTCTGCAAACAGTTCCGGAATGAGGATCTGCAGAGCCTTCCTTGAGCCCCTCTACATTTTGGGGTGACGGGAACGAGGGGGGTACAGTTTAGCTTACCTGTGAGAAATACGCCGAACCTCTTGGTGATGTGTTGAATTTGCAAGTTCAACAAGCAGTTGAAACGCTCAAATCTCGTGCACGATCTGGAGTCACACTTGTGGTAGTGCAGGACTTCTGTCATGTTGGCCACCTGGCAGGATTTCAGGACCGATTCCTTGGTGTACGCGGCAGGATCCCCTCTGCGGGAAGAAAGAAGACCAAGAGGTAATCCCTTGGGCCGGGAGGGTGGGATCCGCAGCAAATTTAACCCAGCTCATTTTTTCCCCCTTGGAAAAAAAAAATAGCAATATTGTCTGCTGATATGTCCTGCTTCCCACCCACAGTACAGGCAGTCCTCAATTTACGGCCACAATCCAAACTTCCATCGCTAAGCGAGACTGGTTCAGTGAATTTGCCGCATTTTATGACCTTTCCTGCCACAGTTATTAAGTGAATCACTGCGGTGAAGTCAGTCACAGGGTTGTTAAGTGAATTTGGCTTCCCCGTTTGGCTTGGCTCGTCTGGAGGTCGCAAAATGGGATCACGCGACCCCAGGACATTGCGACTGTCATAAATGTGAGTCGGTTGCTAAGCATCTGAATTTTGATCACACGTCCACAGGGATGCTGCAACAGTCATAAGTGTGGAAAACAGGTGACAGGTCATTAAATGTACCATTGTAAATCAAGGACTGTAATCCCATAGCAGAGGAACCTTCTAGGGTTTGAATTTTAATCTGATTTGTTTTCACTTCTAACTTTTAACTGGTTTTTAACACGGTTTTCAAATTATGCTTTTATTGATACATTTATATGGTCCTTTTATGTTGTTCTACAGTTGTGGCCAAAATTGTGGGAACCTTTTGGGAAAAGTGTATTTTTGAGGTTTGATGGCTAATAACGCCACTTTTTCTTTGGAGTTTCAAGATAATCCTATTCCACTGCTGGAACGGCCTGGGAATAGCCCAGACCTTCACCCAATGGAAAATCTATGGAGCCGACTAAAGAAACTGGTTAGTCAGAAGCGACCCAGCAATAGAACCCAGTTAATAGGAGCCATCATTCAATCTTGGTTTCACATTAGAACAACTGCAGAACTCAAAGACTTGGTTCCCTCCATGGGAAGACGTAAGGCTAAAGGTTATCTAACTATTAACTGACATGGTGATCATTTTTGTATATCTCCTTTTTTCTACGTGTTTCATTTTTCTTCTTTATACTGTAACTGCTATTCCAATAGCAAATCCTTCAAAATACACCCCCAAAATTGGGCTCAGCTGGGCTTATCTGAGGACATACAGTAATATTTCTAATAATATTCATCTCTCTCGTGTGTGTGTATGTGTGCATAAATATATATCCCGTACATACATATTGTTCTGTCCCCCGTCCTCACACAGACAAATGCAATATCAAACACGCCTGCCAATAATTTATTGTATAAACAGACCAGGATTCCTGGCAGATGAGAGTTCTGGCAGCTAACTGTAAAACACCTGCCAAGTACTCCCAAAAAGCAGGAGAGGTCTTATCTGCAGTCCGTTTCCAGAACGACAAATTATCCACAAGAGTTTAGTCCAAAGAGCTAAAGTGCAGGATTCATGATGTGATTCTTTATAGAGTTTAAATTTTTGCCTGTCCCAAAGCCTGCCGAGCAATCGTGCCCCCTTTTTATCCCTTGTGGGACGTGGCTCAGTGACTCAGCTCAATCCCTGGCCCTCCCACACCTCTTCCTTTGCGGCGTGCGCTTCTCCCTCCGACACTGCCTGGGATCAAGCCAGGATTCATCATGATCACTCTCGTATCAATGGGTGCTCCGAAATGCCTTCCTCCTGGCCTTCGGATGGAACCTGAGGCATTGCCAGAGAGGAGGGTCCTGGAGAGGGAGGTCTTGTCAGTTTCTCCCCCTCCCCTTCTGAGTCCTCTTCCTCCATGAGGACAGGCTCGGGAGTCGGAGTTACAACACATACATACATGCATGCATACATACATACATACATACATACATACATGCCCCCTGGCAGATAAGCAGAACCAGAGAATTTTAATCAACATATCACAAAAAATGTCATCCACAAATCAATTTGTGGTGCATTTTTGATGGGTCTTTGGTTAAAAAATTGAAGGTTGGCTTATGCTGCAGATGGGCTTATCCACAAATATATAGATTTTGGTACAGCTGGGTGTGAACCAAGGGGGAAGCAGGGCTGAGACCAAAGAGAAGGTTCTTGGGGAGATAAAAAATCTTGGCATAGGGTCTCCTGCTTGAGAGGGGGGCGGGGGTTGGACTAGAAGACCTCCAAGGTCCCTTCCAGCAATATTCTGACTGATCTCACCTGGCATCTTCCTTCAGCTTCTTGGATTCTCGGTAGTGAAGGAACCACTTCCATCTCCCGTGACTGTTGAGTTTCTCCAGGGTTTTGATCACGTCTTTCAGCTCCCCTGAAGAAAAGAGCATGGGCCCTCCGTTAATCCCCTCCCTCTCAACCGTGGCTACTTTAAGATGGGTGGACTTCAACTCCCAGAATTCCCCATCCAGCAGGCTTTAAGAAGGGTGGACTTCAACTCCCAGAATTCCCCATCCAGCAGTTTGAAGATGGGTGGACTTCACCTCCCAGAATTCCCCAGCCAGCATGCTTTAAGATGGGTGGACTTCAACTCCCAGAATTCCCCAGCCAACTTGCTTTAAGATGGGCGGAGTTCAACTTCCAGAATTCCCCAGCCAGCATGCTTTAAGATGGGCGGACTTCAACTCCCAGAATTCCCCAGCCAGCATGCTTTAAGATGGATGGACTTCAACTCCCAGAATTCCCCATCCAGCATGCACACATCACAAGCAGGTCACTTCCCCCTATGGACGTGGCTGGGACCAGTGGTTCCACCTACAACGGACGCCTTCCTCCCCGTTTGCAACCTGGCCATTGGAAGCAGGCCGACTCACCTACGGTCATCCCCTCGAGCACGTTGTCATCGGACACCACGAAGCCTCCGCTGTGGAAGAGCTCCTGGTAGGTGTGGTCCAGGAGGTCTTCGGGGCTATCCAGCCCGGCAAAAGTCACGTTGGGGCAGCGTTTGAGATGCAGCAAGGAAGGGACCTGTGGAAGCAGCCAAGAGAGGGAAATGAATGAAGAAGCACAGCGGAGTAGCGGAGCTCGCAGCCCCCAAGGCAACCGGTAGGGGGTATGGCTAGTTGAATGACGAGAAGGACCAGGGGTGACAGGGTAGCAGTCTTCCAGTATTTGAGGGACTGCCCCCAAAAAGAGGGAGTCAAGCTATTCTCCATAGCACCAGAAGGCAGGATGAGAAATGACAGATGAAAACTTATCAAAGAGAGAAGCAACCTAGAAATGAGGAGGAATTTCTTATCAGTGGAAAGAATTAGCCACTGGAACTGCTTGCCTCCAGAATTTGTGGATGCTCTTATCACTGGAGTTCTTCAAGAAAAGATTGGGCAGCCATTTGTCAGGAATGGTCTAGGGCTGTGATAGTCAATCTATGGCATGCCATATCTGTGGGATGCGAGCACTCCCCTAGCTCAGCTCCAGCGCGCATGTGCACGCCGGCGAGCTGATCACCCACTTCAGTCTCCAAGAAAGCCCCTGGAGCCTGGGGAGGGCGAAGAACGGGCCTACAGGGCCCACTATGCCATTGCATGCCAGAAGCGAGGGGAGCCAGAGGGGCTCACGCACGCATGCGCGGGGTGGGTGGGACACATTGAATAATGGGTGTGGGCACACACATGCGCGACCTCCCCGCGCGACCCCCGCTTTTGGCACGTGACGGCGAAAAGGTAAGCCATCACTGCCTTAGGCTTATATATCGCTTTACAGTGCTTTACAGAGTCAGCCTCTTGCCCCCCAACAATCTGGGTCCCAATTTGACCGACCACGCAAGGATGGAAGGCTGAATCCAACCTTGGGCCAGTCAGGATTGAACTCCTGGCTGCAGACAGAGTTTGCCTGCAATTCTGCATTCTAACCACTGTGCCCCTCCTTCCCTCCCTTCCTTCCTAGCACTCGCTCTTAAACTTATATACTGCTTCACAGTGCTTTCCAGCCCCCTCTAAGTGGTTTACAGAGTCAGCCTCTTGGCCCCCCAACAATCTCGGTCTTCGTTTTACCGACTTCTTAAGGACGGAAGGCTGAGCAGAGGGTTGGACTAAAAGATCTCCAAGGTCCCATCTAACTCTGCAATTCTAGTCTCTACCACATTCCCCCCCCCCCCCCGCCAAGAGCTCTTCGACAAGACAGAAATCCGTCTCCGTCGGTAATAAGGGGCTGAGAATTATTTCCCGGAAGAGCCGAAAGCGAGTTTTGAACCTACTTTGTGGATGTGTAAGAAAATGTCCTCGTTTCGAACGAGGACCATCAGGTTCTCCGTTTCCATGCCGCTTCCTTTGCAGAACTGCAGTAGATCCACTTCGGAGTGGCCACCTTTCCTCAGCAAATTCTGGAAGGAGACACAGTTGAGGGGGCGGGGGGGAATCCATCCGTGAAAAACACAAGCTGCAACTACGGCGAGGTGAACCACAAACACACAACATAGACGCCTGGCGTGGACCTCTCGTTTCTGCCCCATTCTGCATCGTTTGTATCAAGATGATAAAAGTCCAATGCACAAATTGTTACGGGGGGATGTTTGTGTATCCTTCCTGGTTAAGGTACTGGCGTAAAAACTAGGAGACTGGGAGTTCTAGTCCCTTCTTAGGCATGAAAGCTGACTGGGTGACTTCGGTCCAATCACCAGGAGATGGTGAGTTCTAGTCCCACCTAAGGCATGAAAGCCTGCTGGGTGACTTTGGTCCAATCACCAGGGGACGGTGCCTTAGGCGTGAAAGCCAGCTGGGTGACTGGCTCTTGGGCTAATAGCTAGGAGACGGAGAGTTCTAATTCCTGCCTTAGGTACAAAAGTTGGCTAATCACCCAGAGAAACTGAATTTTAGTCCTGCCGTATCATCTCATGTATCCTCCCTGAAAGGCCCAGAAAGTAGTGAATGTGATTTCACTCAACTAGGGTTGCAGAAAGATCTTAATTACGTAGGAAAAACCTGGCTAAAAGAAAAACACACATAAAACCTACGAAAAGTAAGAAAATAGATATTGTACTTTTACAGGGAGGATACGTGAGATGTGGGTGTGGCTTACTGATGATGGCTAACGAGCCCGAAATAGATCTATATAAGTCTCCCAATGGGCACATAAGGCTTGCTGGCTGCCAGAAGAAAAAAGGCCCATAAAGTAGTGAATGTGATTTCACTCAACTAGGGTTGCAGAAAGATCTTGGTTACGTAGGAAAAACCTGGCTAAAACACACACACATACACACACATATATATATATATATATATTGGGGAAAAAAACAGAGCATGTTATGCATATCCAAAGAACCAAAATGTCTTTCAATGCTGCCTAATAAATGAAGGGACAGAAAGGCAGAGGAACAAGATAAACAACAAAGAAACTGACTTTCTGTTTGGAAAGGATAGTTTTATGGCAGTGTTTCTCAACCATGGCAATTTTAGTATGGATGGACTTCAATTCCCAGAATTCCCCAGCCAGCATGCTTTAAAATGGGTGGACTTCAACTCCCAGAATTCCTCAGCTGCTGACTGGGGAATTCTGGGAGTTGAAGTCTACCCATCTTAAAGAATGCTGGCTACTGCAGCTAGATTACTGATTAGTCAATATTGGAAAAAAGATAGTGTACCTACTATAGAGGAATGGGTATTGAAGATGGTTAATTTTGCAGAAATGGCTAAGATTTCTGCATACCTAAAAGACAGGACCCATGAAGCCTTTGTTAGGGAGTGGAAGAAATGGGTAGAGTATGTGCAGAATAAATATCAAATTAAGAAGTTTCAACTAGTATTTGATTTATAATTATTTTTATTATAAGTATTTTATTAAATATCTGAATTCATATTGTTATTATATACTTATACTTACTATATTAATATTTAGATAAATTATAATGTTAAAAAGAAGTTTATATACCTGATAGATTAGCTTTATTTTATCTAATGTCAAAAATTTATGATGTATTATCTGGATTTTATATATTTTTTTATAACACTATTTAGACTGAATATTTGGAATTATATTTAATGTTATATATATATATACTATACTATTATCTAGAAAAATTATGATGTTCAAAATTAGTTTTTATATATTTGCTATATTTGTTATACGGCTGTAAACTTTACAAATGATTTATGGTTACTATATATTTGAATTAAGGGGGTAAAGGAGGGAGTTAGAAGCTTAGATTAATTTTTTATTATTTAATGTTAAATTTTGTAATATTTTATCTGGATCTCACCTATTTTGCTGTTTGATGTGGATTGATATATATGATTGATATTAGGTTAGCAAAGGAAGTCAGGGGGGGAGGGGAGAAGGGAAAGGGAGGGAAAGGAAGGGGGTGGTAGTCGGGTGGGGGGATTAGTGGGGGGAAAGGGGGATAAAAATTGTATTGCAAAACTTTTTCAATAAAAAAAAAGAATGCTGGCTGAGGGATTCTGGGAGTTGAAGTCTACAAAGGCTGACTGGGGAATTCTGGGCGTTGTAGTCCACCCATTTTCAAGGGGCAAGTTTGAGAAACCCTGCATGACAGCAATCCCGAGTGACCTTGGCATGTCCTTTCAATCAAGCGCAATCATTCTGAAGCGGCTCCCTGAGATCCCCTTCAACCCACCCCCAAATCCTACCTTTACTCTCCCAAAGAACGGGTCGTCCTCCGTTTCCATCAAGTAGAACGAGAAAGGTTTTCGGCACGCTTCCTGGGCCACGTTTTTCAGCTGGAAATGTAGTGCGTTGCGCAGCTCGGCAAGAAGGTCCTCGTAGACGAGTGGCGTGGGAGGTCGAGGTGGGTACCGTATCTCGCCCGCCTTTCCTGAGGTAGCAGTGAGGTCTCTCCCGGGGTTGCACGTCCGTGTGCTCTCCAAGTTCATCGCCCGGCTGAATTCGGCAAAGTCTTCGAGAACAGATGAGATATCCCGGGAAAAACTGTTTAGCTTATTGTAGGTCAATTTCTGGAGATGCAAAGGGAAGGGATATTTTGGACCGAGTCCGCCTTGACTCCTCGGCGCAGCGGCTGGGACAAAGGGATCCAGGCTGGCTGGAACCAGGTGGCAGATGTCATCGTATTGACGCCCGGTCCTCGGATTTGGGTTGACAACGGTGACCAGTAGTGGACTTTTGCTTCTGGTTGGAAACCTAGCAATTGTCTCTTCCGATACCGTCCTCAACGGCCACCTTTCCGCTATCCGTTGAGGTGGGACTTTCTTGCTGGGGGGAACATGGGAGGTAGAACGTTGTGATCTCTTCAGGAGTCCCTGGATCCTGCAATGGAACTGCAGGGATTCCACGTCTAAAATGTTCTGAATCGGGTCGCTCAGAAAACCCCAGTTCTTGCTCCAGGAGTTGATGGACCCCAAATCTCTGGAGAAAGGGTTGTGCTCTTTGGAGAATGCGTGGAAAGTCCTGCTTTTCTCCTTGTGCTTCTTGGTGATGGAGAAATTGATATAATCCTTGAAGGGCTCGGGCTTATGGTCCATGTCACGAGACCATAAACAATCTTTTTTTAAACCAAAAGTAATGTTGCGTTTCATGGACCTGGCATCTGACGCCTTCTGGCTAGTTTCTGAGGACACCCAATCCCCATCTTTACAAGTGTCGTTCCCAGGACCTGAACTACGGGTTAACTCGGATTCAATGCTTGGGGAGGCCTTGAATCTTGGTTGATACCAACTCTCCAATGTTTTTTTGGGATACCAATCTACGCAGGGATCTTGGCCGCCATCCACCATCAGAGATTCATCTTCCAAGTCTGTGTCCGTGCCTGAAGAATTGGTGGACATCTGTGTCCTTTCGTCAGGTAGAAGGTCTTCAAGACTTCCCAGACACCCCTTTGCTTCTTCTTGGGCCTCTTCTTCACGATCCTCTGGAGTTTCGTTTAAATCTCGGTCAACCAAACAGCCAGGTTCTTCTGCCAAAGAGTCCCCCTGACATTTTGCTGGGACAAAGTACAAGTTCCCCACATCTTCTCCTCTAGAATAGTCTTCACTGCTGCAAATGGGTTCTTCTGGACTAGCCTCTGTTTGCCCAACTTTCTCCAAAGTGGACACACTGTAGTCATCCGCCTTTGCACTGTAGTCATCTGGGGACTCAGTGGTTTCGAGCCATGAATATCTGCTCTTTGGGCTGGTTGTGTCCAGCTCTGCTTGACTTGTGCCACAACTTGAGAAGGTCTCCGTGGCAGCTGAGGTAGCATCGTTTCCTTGAAGTTCTGCTTTTTCAGAAGCGTCTCCTGGATCGAACGTTGTGTTCTCATTTGATGATGAACCCAACTCTCCTTGTCCTTCTACCCTGGCTTGTAGGTCTTCTTCTTGGCCATCAAAGCTGGAACTCTCTTCTAAACATTCCTCCGCCCATGTCACGTCCGCATGGGAATCCTGATCAGTTGGACAACCTTCATCGTCGCTCACGGGAGGCGTCACACACTCCAGCATGGCTGAATCAATCCAATCTAAACTCTTTGGAGCCCTCAGTTCTTCACTCTGAGCTATCGTGGCGCACACCGTGTCTACCAATTCGTTCATTAAAACGTGGACCTCTTCAGCTACAGCAGTTGTGGTAACGGTTGGTTTTTCAACACCGTCATTGGGGGACACGTCTTCTTCTTCTTCTTCTCTTGCAGAAGAGTCTCTGATACTCTCTTGATCCAAACATGTTTCATTCTTGAAGGAAGTCTCAGATTCCGCATCGTGCGACTCCAAGCTCGGATATTCTTTTGTGGATTGAGAATCCACCGGGATCTTTTCTCCCTGATTGATTTTCTGTTCCTCTTGGGTTCCCAAATCAGACTCTGCAAACTGTGGTTCATTAACTCGCCCCAAAACATCATCTGTTGGATAAATGACATCCTTTTCTTGGGGAATGGAAGAATCCTCAAGCAAATCCTGCAATGTTGCAGCTTCATTAGAAGTTTCCTGATGGACAGGACTAGCTCGATGGTCTCCTTCAGGACTTTCAACCAGATCCATTTCTTTGGTGAGGGGAAAACATTGAGCAAACGCAACCAAAGTGTCTTGGTTTTCCACCAATTCCTGCCGACTTGATATACTGTTTTGTATCAAGTCTGTACTGTCCTGAGAAATATCTTCAATCAAACCCATCGGATTTTGGAAAATGCAATATAGGGGGTCCTCGGGACGGTCTTCCTGTATCTTTGATGGCTCTTCATCAGACGCTCCTAGATGGACAGGACTAGCCTGCCATGAAGGCAGACAGGACAAATGGATTCTTCCATCTTCCTGGGGAACTGAGGAAAAGTCAACCACGTCAACTTGGTTAGGGACCCTAGGACTTTCCACTGGTTCCTGTGAACTTTGATGGAAGGGTCCATCTGAAGTTGCTAGATCGTTTGGGAAGTCACCAGAAGCTTCGGTGGAAGCTGAATTGGCTAAAATTGCTTCGTTGTGCGAGTTCTCCACCTCGTCTGTTTGTTTTGGAGATGTGGGATCCATGGCTGATCCAACCATCTTTTCATCAACAGTCACTGGATGGAATGAGGTGTCTTGCTGAAGAACTGTATCCATCAACCCCATTTGGTTTGGAGATACAAAAATTGAGGTTGATCCAACCATCTTTTCATCAACAGTCACTGGATGGAACGAGGTGTCCTGCTGAGGAACCATATCCATCAACTCTATTTGGTTTGGAGATACAGGACTTGAGGTTGATCCAACCATCTTTTCATCAACAGTCTCTGGATGGAACGAGGTGTCCGGCTGAGGAACCATATCCATCAACCCCATTTGGTTTGGAGATACAAAAATTGAGGTTGATCCAACCATCTTTTCATCAAGAGTCACTGGATGGAACGAGGTGTCCTGCTGAGGAACAATATCCATCAACTCCATTTGGTTTGGAGATACAGGACTTGAGGTTGATCCAACCATCTTTTCATCAACAGTCACTGGATGGAACGAGGTGTCCTGCTGAGGAACCGTATCCATCAACCCCATTTGGTTTGGAGATACAGAAACTGAGATTGATCCAACCATCTTTTCATCAACAGTCACTGGATGGAATGAGGTGTCCTTCTGAGGAACCATATCCATCAACCCCATTTGGTTTGGAGATACAGAACTTGAGGATGGTTCTACCACAGCTTCTTGGACACCTGGGAATTCTGTCGGATGCCCAGACGAGGCATCTGGGGATGATACCCTAGATGAGAGAGGACCTTGTCCGGATGAGTCATCACTCATACCATCTGTTTCTTCCCTTCCTTTCACACTGTTCTCCACAGGATCTCCCTCGTCCTCTGAAACCAGTTCCATATCTTGGATTTCCATGTCAGCATCGTTGCTTTTGGAGAGCACGAGATCAATGGATCCCAAGTCCACGTTTTCTCCATCTTGCTCATCCGTACGGAGTCTAGGCTGGTTTTGCACTTTGTTTCCTGGATTGGTGGGCTCCCGAGACGTCACATCTGCTTTTAACTCCGCTTCTTTCCACGTTCTTGGGTCGGGACCACCAGCTGGGAGGTTGTCCTTCTTCACTTCTTCGGAAGAAGATCCAACGTCAGGTCCCCTATTTGCTACCGAAACGGCAACTTCAGTGCTTGCGATGGGCTGTTGGTTTCTTGCACCCTCTGCCAGAAGTCCCGTAGACACAGATGCGTCATTTAGGGAAGTTTCAACTGACATAGTCTCTTGACTTCTGCCTGTATCGGTTTGACAGATCGGAGAGTTCACACGTGCGTCAATTCCAGGCGGGTTTTCAATAGGAAGCACAGGGTGAAGTGAGGTTTGTTCTTTGGGCTCTGCTTCAACCACCTGGGGGAAAAAATAAAAATTTGCAGACAGACACCAAGAGACTTAGCCAAAAATCTCTTTATGGGTTTTAAAACCAACACATTATGCTGGCATAGGAACATATAGGTAGGACTCAACTTACAACCATAATTGAGACTGAAATCCCCACTCCTTTTTCCTCCTCCTCCTCTACCTCCTCCCCCTTCCTTTCTCCTTCTCATCTTCCTCCTCCCTCTTTTCTCCTCCTGCTCCCTCTGCCTCTCCCCTTCCTTTATTCTCCTCCCCTTCCTTTATCCTCCTTTCTCCTCTTCCCCTTCCTCTCCTTCTCCTTTTCCTCCTCCCTTTCTCCTTCTCCTCATCCACCTCCCTCTTTTCTCCTCTTCCTTCTCCCTTTTCACCCTTCCTCCCTCTTTTCCTCCCCTCCCCTCTCCCCCCTCCCCCTTCCTTTATCCTCCTCCCCTTCCTTTATCCTCCTTTCTCCTCTTCTCCTTCCTTTCTCCTTCTCCTCTTCCTCCTCCTCCCTTTCTCCTTCTCCTCTTCCTCCTCCCTTTTTCCTTCTCCTCCTTCTTTCCTCCCCCTCCCCCTCTGCCTCTCCCCCTCCTTCTCCTCCTCCCCTTCCTCTCTCCTCTTCCCCCTTCCTTTCTCCTTCTCCTCTTCCTCCTCCTTTTTTCCTCCTCCTCCTCCCTCCTTACTTCTCCTCCTCTGCCTCCTCCCCCTTCCTTTCTCCTTTTCTTCCGCCCCTTCTCCTTCACTTCCACTCCATAAAGGCCAATACCTTCTTAGCCCTCATGACGTTACCTAGTTGGGTCACAAAACACCTGCCAGCAAGCAAGCTCAGAGATCACCACGGACCCCACGACTCAACTCTGAACTGCAAATTTCCCCTCCTGTTGTGGGCCAACCGGCATCCCAGGCACAGGAGGGCAATTTACACCTTCGGTATTCGTTGGCTCTACGGAGCCTACCGAAAACCTTACCTCATCGACGAACTTTAGAGGAGGATGAGGCAGTTTTTTCTTCTGGAGCAGGTCCCTGATTTCTTCAAGTTTTGTCAGAGGACTCTCGTCCTCTAAGGAGTCGGTGGAAGACAGTCTGTTTCCCGGGAATAGCTTCTCAGAAGGAGAAACCGATCCGTCTTCCCCTCCTTCGGCAGGTATCTGGACAGTTTCGGGGAGAGAACTCGTGGGGCGTTTCTCCAACCCGTAAGGTCCACCCTCATCATCCATGGGCTCCAAGGGGTCGACCAGACTGTTCAAGGAGACGTACTTGGCAGGGTTGCTGTGCTCCACCACTTTTCGTACCGTCAGTGCTTGGACTGGTTTACTATAAAACAGCGCCAACCACATGTGAAGGATCAGCTTCATTTCTTCCATGTCATCGGAGATGCTTTCATCCCAGGGCCTGGAGAAAGGAGAAGGGAAAAGTAGCAGGAATTGGGTTTGTAGTTTAAACACGCTCGTCGCTCGGCTTTCCAACCGGACGCCCGCGAGAGTTGGAAACAAACTCGAGGAGAGAAACAACCTGGGACTCAGGAAGAATTTCTCGACCGTGAGAACAATTCACCAGTAGAACAACTTGCCACCAGAAGCTGTGGGTGCCCCAACCCTGGAGGGTTTATAAGAAGAGACTGGACAGCCATTTATGTCTGAAGCGGTATAGGGTCACCTGCTTGATTACAGCGCAAATAAATTGTTCTAGACCAGGGGTGTCAAAGGAAAGGCTCGCAGGCCGGATCCGGCCCATGATGTGATTGGATCAAGCCCTCGGGGCCATCCTGGAAAATGTAAGGGGCCGGCCCGCGTCTCTTCGGCCCGGTCTACCCATGCAAAGAGGAAACATGCCAGCAGTTTGGGGTGTGGTATCAACCTGGCCATGCCCCCCCCATTGGCCACGCCCACCCAGTCAGCCACGCCCGCCCGACCCCTGAGATCAACCTCAGCTCTGATGCAGCCCTCAATGAAATTGAGTTACTGAACTAATCTTATCGCTTTCAACTCAATTTTACTAGTTTAGTAGATCGAGGGAATGCTGCAGACATAGTATATCTCCATTTCAGCAAAACCTTTGACAGAATCTGCCACGATCAGGTCAAAAAATGGACTTATTTTCTACCAGCAAGGATGTCCATTGATATATCCTGTTTTCCACCCATGGTACATAGGCAGTCCTTGACTTATGACCACAAGCGAGCCCAAAATTTCCATTGCTAAGCAAGGCAGTTGTTAAGCGGGTTTCGCCCCATTTTATGACCTTTCTTGCCACAGGTGTTAAGTAAATCAGTTTCAATTGTTACACAGCTCTTAAGTGAATCCGGCTTCCCTACTGATTTCATTTTGTCAGAAGGTCACAAAAGAGGGGTCCTCGTGAACGGCAACCGTCATAAATACAAGTCAGTTGCCGAGAGTCTTAATTTTGATCACGTGACCATGGGGATGCCACAACGGTTGTTAAGGGTGAGAAATGGTCATAAGTCTCTTTTTTTCAACGCCATTGCAACTTCGAACAGTCGCTAAACAAAGTATTGTAAGTTGAGGACTACCTGTAGCAAACTGAGTTTTGCAGCTGATCCTTTTTCTAACAATCCCAATGAAGAATTGTCATGCTTTATAGCTGGAAGAGTTTGCTGGATTGAAGTGTTTGCTAAATGATCACACCAACTTCCAGAGCCATCAATTCTGCTCCAAAATTGATTTTCGGGAAACAAACCAGGATGTGATTTTGAATGCAAAAAATAAACTTGTTTTACTCCCAAACCACACCGAGTACCGTATTTTTCGGCGTATAAGATGCACTTTTTTCCCCTCCTAAAAGAAGGTGAAAATGTTGGTGTGTCTTATATGCCAGGAGCCATTTTTGGCCTCCTGAAGCCGCGCCCCATCCTGCTCGTCCCATTTTTGTGAAAAACGGGCCTATATTTTGCAAAAACGGGCCGTGCAGAGGTTTTGGGGGGCCTACAGAGTGTTCCTGGGGCCCAGGGAGGGCAAACCCTTGTATTTTCTTACTTATCTCTTCGAAATCTTGGTGCATCTTAACGGGTGGGATCTAATTTTTTTTACTACTGGTTCTGTGGGCGTGGCTTATTTTGAGGGCATGGTTTGATGGTCATGTGACAAACCATTCTTTAGGATTTAGCAGAGGTACTGGTCTACCAGGCTTTTAACTGCTTGCAGAGCCGTACCCGTCTACACATTTGTTTTTGGAGCGCACTGGTCTACCACCACACTGCCGTTTACTGCTGATCAGCTGTAGGGCGGCCCTTTGAAGCGCCAAGGCAAGTTTAAATAGATTTTTGCCGCTCTGCCATCACCGAGAGCATCGAAAACTGCTTTCAGGCAGCTTGGCCTCTATTGCCAATCTGCCACCACCGAGCGGTTTACAAGGAGCGGATCAGTTCTAGCTGATCAGTTGGGAGGCTTCTTGGCTTCTCAATTTAAAGCTACGGTGTCTTGGGTTTTTTCCTCCTCTTCTTTGTCAAGTGAGCCCTGATTTTTTCTTTCTAGCTGATCACCTGGGACTTGGGAGGCAGTGAATATATTGAGGGTGGAGCCAGGCAGAGGGGGTATTTACCGGCTGTCCGAACTACTCAAAATTTCCACTACCAGTTTGCAAGAACCGGGGAGAACTGGTAGCAACCCACCACTGCATCTTATACACCGGTGCGTCTTATAGTCCGAAAAATATGGTATTTATTTTATCTATAAGACAAAGTACTCACTTACCCGTGTACTGCCCGTATGACGGTTTTTTCTAAGGAATTATTCGTATATTTGCTATCCAAGTCAAAGAGGTATTCCGCCTCCCACTGGAAAGTAACTTGGACCGTTTTGTCGCGAGAAGTCACTTGGCGACTGGTGGAGAAGTCCACCCTCAGCCGGGTGGCCAGGGCAATAGAGCGAGCGGGTGGTAAATGGTTCGTAACCGGTTTGCCCGCTTCACACGAATTCTGCTGGTGCTGGAAAGGAAGCACTTTTCCAACCAAAGGACTTGGTTTATCCTGCTTCACCCCGTTCCTCGAGTTGGGAGAACGCGGCGTCGCCTTTCTGGGCGTCTCGGAGATGGGAGAGGCGTACGAATGCTCTAAGGAAATGATGACGCTTGAATCCGACAGATCCCCGGGCTCGTTCGGAAGTGCCAGAGAAGTTTTGGCGAGGTTGGTCCTCGCCTTTTTCTTTTTGACAGGATTCACGGCGCTTTGGTCCTTAGCGTTCAAAGGCCAGTCCTTATCCCGGCCGGTCTCCTTGGCGGGCCAAAGGGACGATCGGGATGCCTGTCCTGGCAGAAAAGCGCCTTTCCGTTTCTTGGTAGCCCTGTGATATTCGTGATCTGACGACTTGTGCAAAAATTTCCCACGGGGTAGACGATGTTCCCGGGACGGACGGAAACGCCCGAAATCTCTTCGATTGTTCCCATCCAAGGGAGAGTTACAGGAGCTCAGTGCTAAATCAGCCAACAGGTTCAAGGCATGGGAATCACACTCCTCCCCTCTGGAGGGCGTCTGGGGGGCATCCGAGGCAGCCGTGTCCCTTTCTATGGAGGCAGCTTCGGTCCTTTGCTTTTCTGAAGAAATGCCATGGATGTATTTCCTTGGAGCTGTGCAAGGAGAGACAAAAATATTAGGAATGGAGCAAGCCCGTTTGTCTCCAGGGGTGGCTTGGTTTTAATCTGATCACAAGCACCCAAGATATTTCTGGGTGGGTTCGTTCGGCTGGATCTACTCCACCTGGATCAATCGAGGGAGATGGAAAAGCAAAAACAAGGGGGTATGTATGAATAGAATTACTAGAATTAGAATTGTATTAGAATTAGAATTGAATTAGAATTATTAGAATAAGAATAAGAATTGAATTGGAATTGAAATTGAATTAGAATTACAATTATTAGAATTAGAATTGAATTAGAATTAAATGCATTAGAATTAGAATTGAATTAGAATTAAACTCATTAGAATTATTAGAAATAGAACTGTATTACAATTAGAGTTGAATTAGAGTTGAAATTTTATTAGAATTGAATTAGAATTAATAAAATTAGAATTGTATTAGAATTAGGATTGTATAAGGATTGAATTAGAATTAGAACTGAATTAGAATTATGAGAATCAGAATTAGAATTAAATTGGGATTGGAATTGAATTAGAATTGAATTAGAATTATTAGAATTGAATTAGAATTATCATAATTAGAATTGAATTAGAATTAGAATTGTATTAGAATTAGAATTAGAATTGAATTAGAATTAGAACTGAATTACAATTGAATTAGAATTAGAATTTTATTAGAATTTAATTAAAATTTAGAATTTAGAATAACATAGTTGGAAGGCACCTTGGAGGTCCTCTAGTCTAACCCCCTGATTGGGCAGGAAACCCTATTGGAATTATTAAATGATTAGAATTAGAATTGGAATTAGAATTATTAGAACTAGAATTACAATCAGAATTCTTGATTGGCCAAGAATTCTTGATTAAACAGGATAATAAATGGACAAATGACCCCTCTCAAAAAGTTCCAAGCATTGAACACACCACGTCCATTCAGCAATGGACGATCCTGAATCGGATTCTCATCTCACACGGTGTGACTGTGGGATCCCACGTCAAAATGTAGATCACATCGTGACCGACTGTAAAGCTGAGGGAATCTACCGGTCTAGTAGCTGAGGGTTTTGGGTTTTTTTCCATATAAACGATGCTGCGCTTACATAATTAGATGGCCTAGATCAGGGGTCGCCAGACTTTCCTGTTCGTCCATTAAGCGAATCAGGCAGTCGTTAAATGAATCCAGCTCCCCCCCCCTTGTCGGAAGCTGGCTGGGGAATTCTGGGAGTTGAAGTCCACAAGTCTTAAAGCTGCCAAGTTTGAAGACCTCTGGTATGCCGGATGAGGAAACGAAATGATCATTTTTTTAAAAAAATCCGGCCAGGGTTTTCCATATTTGAATGGCGCCGCCATCTTACTTGGTCCTTTGGCGTCCATTTTGTCCACATTCTTCACTTTCGCGGCCATGTTCAGCCGGGGTTTCTTTTCCTCTGTGGCGGGTCCTGCCGAAGACGTGGCTCCCTCAAGTGACACGCTCCTCGGTCCTTGAATGAATTCTGCGGACAATACTTCGGCCCCTGGCAGAGACAACGAACCAATGAGTACGATGGTTTTTATGGCAGTGGCACAGCACAAAGGATTAATAAGCCATCCTCGTTTAGCGACAATTGGGAAGCAGTCACAAAGTGAAACACATGGTTTCAGGCGGTGGCATTTCAGTTACCCAAACTACCCTCACTAGCCTACTTATCTGCACACCACAAAGGATTTATACATGGTCCTCATTTAACGACAATTGGGACAAGCAACTTGATTGTTAAATGAAGCGGTCGCTAAATGAAGCCCAGTGAGGTACCATGGCTTTCTGGTGATAGCACAGCACACAGGATTAAAGGCAGTCCTCGTTTAGCAACCACAATTGGGGTTGGCAATGTGGTCATTAAGTGAAGCAGTTGCTAAGTGAAACCCAGGTATGGTTTCAGGCGAGGGCATCTCAGGAAGCATAAAAAACTCAGTTTTTTCAAATTCAGTTCCTCAAACCATCCTTACTTACCTACTTATTTGCACACCACAAAGGATTTATAGTTAGTCCTCGTTTAGTGACCACAATTGGGACGAGCAACTTGGTCGTTAAGTGAAGTGGTTGCTAAGTGATACCCATGGCTTTTGGTGATGGCCCCAGAATGTGCAAGTTCCCTGCATATTTCAAATTTAGCTGCCCAAAGTCACCTTACTAATCTACTTATCTGCACAGCACAAAAGATTTATATGTGGTCCTCATTTAGTGACCACAGTTGGGACCAATTATGCGAAGTGGTCACTAAGGAAACTTGCAACTGTGCTCACAGTCTGACTTCAGCTTTCCTTGGCTTCAAAGGTTGTGACTGGCTGCAAAGTTACTTTTTTCATCACCGCCATTAACTGCAAACGGCCACTGTACGAGGCGATCAGCATACGAAAACAATCTATAAAAGCGGCATTTTACAGGACCCAATCCGAACTGCAAACCTCTGGGCCACCACTAGAGGGCAGCATAGCACAAGTTGAAAGCCTGGCTTTTTCCTGCCCTCTAGTGGTCCCACGGGGTTTCGATCTCCAGAAACCGTTTCTGCCAGCGTGTTTGGGCTGACAATGCTGCTTCCCTGCAACCATCAACACAGACTTAAAAATGCAGAGAATTCACACTCAGGAGAGACTTAGCAGAGTCACTCAGCCTCTCCCAAGTGATGCAAAAGAGGACTGAAGAATCACTTTGGATAGCAAGAAGGGCAGCATGAAAATAAATAAATAAAAAATAAAGAGATTAGCTAGGTAGGTAGGTAGAGAGAGAGAGAGACAGACAGACAGATATGGATGGATAGGTAGATAGACAGACAGACAGATAGATATGTATGCATGGATGGAGATAGACAGACAGACAGACATGGATGGATGGATAGATGGATGGTGATAGATCGATAGACAGACATAGATGATCGGTAGGTGCGTAGATAGATGAGATATAGACATAAATGATAGGCAGCTAGATAAATAGCTAGATAGTAAGACAGATAGATAGACATGGATGGATGGATGGATGGATGGATGGATGGATGGAGATAGATAGATAACAGACAGACATGGATGGATGGATGGAGATAGATAGATAGATAGATAGATAGATAGATAGATAGATAGATAGATAGATAGATAGATAGATAGATATAGATGATCAGTAAGTACATAGATAGATGAGATATAGACATAAATGATAGGTAGCTAGATAAATAGCTAGATAGTAAGATGATAGATAGATAGACATGGATGGATGGACAGATGGAGATAGGTAGATAGATAGAAAGACAGACAGACATGGATGGATGGATGGATGGAGATAGATGGGGGAGAGAGGGAGAGAGAGAGAGAGATGATTGGTAAGTACGTAGATAGATGAGATATAGACATAAATGATCGGTAGCTAGATAAATAGCTAGATAGTTAAGATAGATAGATAGACATGGATGGATGGACGGATGGAGATAGATAGATAAATAGATAGACAGACAGACAGACGTGGATGGATGGATGGAGATAGATGATAGATAGATAGATAGATAGATAGATAGATAGATAGATAGATAGATAGATAGATAGATAGATAGATAGATATAGATGATCGGTAAGTACATAGATAGATGAGATATAGACATAAATGATAGGTACTAGATTAATAGCTAGATAGTAAGATAGATAGATAGACATGGATGGATGGATGGACGGAGATAGATAGATATAAATGATCGGTAAGTATGTAGATAGATGAGATATAGATATAAATGATAGATAGCTAGATAGTAAGATAGATAAATAAATAGACATGGATGGATGGATGGACGGATGGAGATAGATAGATAGATAGATAGATAGATAGATAGATAGATAGATAGATAGATAGAGATAGACAGACAGACAGACAGACAAGGATATACAGATTATATAGACATATTTTTTTCTTTCTTCAGAACTGCACATTTCTCTATTTTTTTTCTTTTGCATTCAATGAACAGAGACAAGCACCAACCACCCACAAGCGTTAACACCTCTGCCTGAGTTACCACCTCTCTTCATGCGGTTATTGTGCTAAACCACCTGATGGCTTTCCACGAACACCCCGCTCGGATGTTCCACAACACTCTAAACCACAGGAAGGTTAACCGAGAACTACCCCGGCTGAGGGTGCTTTGTGACTCCAGAGTATTGCTGAATCTACCAGACCGTATTTGGGCTTTCTCTGTCTCCATTTGAACACCCAAAATATACAGCCGATTGGGGGCATCGGCTTGAAATGGGGAGGGGCTGGTTTCGTACAAGATTTGGGGGAACGGGAAAAGGACAGCCTTGAACTTCGGGCTCTCCTGATTTAAACAGAATTGTTCTGAAACACGACACACCTTCTGTATTTAAATCAATCATTCCTTTATTAGGAGTGCCAAAAGTTTCTCTCCCACTGCAGGCTAACAAGTCTGCCCAGCCGGGAAATGAATAGTTGTCTGCCATGTCTATTCATCTCCGCCCCGTGCCTTTTATCCCCAGAGTTAGGGTGGGGCTTCGTTAGCAGCAGTGGCTCTTCCGTCCCGAGGACCGGCCCATAGATTTCCACTGCTCTCCTCTCCTCTCCCTTCTGCATGTCAGGCACTGGACCCAGCTATTCCTCCTCTGCCTCATCAGCCACCTCCAGACCTGGGGGCTGTTGACTCTCCATCTAAGGGCTGACGGACGGCCCAGACTAGCTCCATTTCCTCTTCCCCCTCGGAGTTCCCGCGTTGCCTTGATGCTAACCCCAACTCCTCCTCCTCCTCTGATTTGGCTGCAGGGGCCGGCAGCCAACAGGCCGCCACAAGTTTATCAAATCAATCTATCTTTGTAAAGAATTATAAAGGCAGAATATAAAAGAATACAGGAAATCCTCGCCTTACGAACACAACCGAGCCCAAAATTCCCGTTGCTAAGCAAGACAATGAAGTGAGTTTTTCCCCATTTTATGACCCTTCTTGCCGCACCTGTGAAGTGAATCTAAGTTAGTCACACGGTTGTTAAGTGAATCTGGCTCTCCCCGTGGACTTTGCTTGTCGTCCAAAGGTCGCAAAAGCGGAACGTGTGACCCCGGGACGCTGCAACTGTCATAAGTACATGCCAGTTGCTAAGCATCTGAATTTCCATCATGTGACCAAGGGGAATGCTGCGACGGTTGTTAAGTGTGAAAAATAGACATCAGTCGCTGTTGTAATTTTGGTTACTAAGTGACCGGTTGTAGTCGAGGATTACCAGTAAAATAATAGCTTTATAATCAGCCGAAATCATGGAGTGGTGCAGTGGCCTAGAGGTAGCGCTCTCGCCTCACAATCAGGAGCCTGTGAGTTCGATCCTAGGTGGAGGCAGATATTTCTCTCTCTGGGCACGCTGAGAATTTATCTGCTGAAAAAAACCCCTCATTGGCAACAGGAAAGGCATCCGGCCCTTAAAACACTCTGCTAGTTCCATTCAGTTGCCCACCCCACAAGGGATTATGCGGTCGTTAAATGATGATGATAATCAGCCGAAATTATGGCTTTCCTGTGATAGAAAAAAATTA
The DNA here is from genome assembly GCA_030761175.1 of Masticophis lateralis. Taxonomy (NCBI): domain Eukaryota; kingdom Metazoa; phylum Chordata; class Lepidosauria; order Squamata; family Colubridae; genus Masticophis; species Masticophis lateralis. The sequence goes on along the minus strand of JAUDYJ010000006.1, from coordinate 3,307,759 downwards.
AACCGTGAGGATCATTTGGAGGCTTATTTGAAGTGACACTCACCTCTCTTCCTTCTCAGTGGATTCAGAATATTTTTTAATTTGAGGGTAGGCTTTTTAGGATCTGCTGGGGACCCGGGATCTTTAGCCAAGGGGATGTTGAGAGTCATCGCTTCCTTGGGCAATTTCTTCTTCTTTTTCTTCTTCTTCTTACTTTTCTCCTTCTCCTTCGTCTTCTTCTTGCTGCTCTCCAAGATGCAGTACATCTTCAGAGGCGACCATTTCTTCTTCGAACTGGCCCCGAGGATCCGGCTAGATTTCCTTTTTGTCCACTGCAAGGACCGCTCTCCAGCCGGGCTATTTTTCGACACGGCGTCACGGCTCGGCCCGTGTCCGTCGTAGGGAGCCTTGCCCTTTCCACCAGCTTCATCCAGGCCATCCGATGGCGACGGATCCAAATTTGAACCCGAGCAACCGTCGGACAACTGACAGCGGCCCTTCAAGCAGGCTGCGGCGGACGAGACCTCCAGCGTGTAACTTTCGGGGTCCGACAGATAAAACGCCAAGTTGGAAAACGAGGACGGGGAGCGCGTCTCGTCCACGGGGGCCTCCTTAAGGGTCTCGGATGAAAGTTTAGAAGTCAAGGGTGGGCTGGCCGTGTTATCGCAGTTCCGCACCGAACGCTGATCGAGATTGGCAAATTCCTCCATCTGCAGTTTGACCAAAGCGCTAGAAGAAAGTTGTCTCGGATTCGGATTTTCGGCGGCTCCTGCCAACGCCTGGTGAAGGAGGGGAAGGATCAGGGGGAGCTGCTGTGGGGTCTCGCTTCTCCCCTTTTCGCGTTTCCAATCTGTGGCTAATGGAAAAAGAAAAAAAAAAGAAAAGCCGATTGCACCTGATTTCAAGTCACGCCCAAGAAAAATGAACAAAATAAGTTCTTATTGTTTTATAAGCCACACAGAGTTGCTTTAGCGGTTGAAATGGGTGGCCTATTAATTGACTGGGGTAATTACCAGGAGAGGGTGAATTCTAGTCCTGCCTTAGGGATGAAAGCCGGCTGGGTGACTTTGAGCCAATCACCAGGAGACTGGGAGTTCTAGTCCTGCCTTAGGCATGAAAGCCAGCTGGGTGACTTTGAGCCAATCACCAGGAGACTGGGAGTTCTAGTCCTGTTTTAGGCATGAAAGCCAGCTGGGTGACTTTGAGCCAATCACCAGGAGACTGGGAATTCTAGTCCTGCCTTAGGCATGAAAGCCAGCTGGGTGACTTTGAGCCAATCACCAGGAGACTGGGAGTTCTAGTCCTGTTTTAGGCATGAAAGCCAGCTGGGTGACTTTGAGCCAATCACCAGGAGACTGGGAATTCTAGTCCTGCCTTAGGCATGAAAGCCAGCTGGGTGACTTTGAGCCAATCACCAGGAGACTGGGAATTCTAGTCCTGCCTTAGGCATGAAAGCCAGCTGGGTGACTTTGAGCCAATCACCAGGACACTGGGAGTTCTAGTCCTGCCTTAGGCATGAAAGCTAGCTGGGTGACTTTGGACCGATTACTCTCTCTCTCAACTGCATCCAACCCACCTCACAGGGTTGTTGTTGTCATCGTTGGAGAAAACAGAAGCAAAAAAAAAAAAAAGGATTATTAGATTAGTTTGCCCCCTTGACTTCTTTATAAAAATAATGAAAAGTGGAATAAAATTCTAGTAGATAAATAAGTAAATGTAAGAAAAACGAATGTTGGTCAAAAATGATAACGGGGGGATTGAATGATTCCCAGCGTTTGGAAAAAACAAATTTTACCTCTTATAAATTTGGGCCCTGGGGATGGAAACAGAAACAAAGCTTGAAGGGAGCCCAAATCGTTCGCTTCGACGTCTGGAAAAAAGCAAAAGAGAAAACAGGATGCCATGTTTTTCTTTTTAAACCTGAATTTTCCAGGGAAGACTCACCTGGCTTTGATGATGCCGAAGGCCTCCATTTCCCTTCTTACCTTTTTCTTTGGCCAAGACGGACGACGTGAGGAAGAGGAGGATTCCGCGGTCATTTAAATATTTGACAAGTGCCTGTAAAAGACAGAAAAAGTGAATTTCCTCTTAGCCCCTTCTCTATCAGGAGAATAACCCATAACTGTCTGGTTTGGCTCTGCCAAACAGATAATTAGAATTGCAGAAAAAACCATGGCTACCAACCTGCCTTCCATGGAGGACCTGTCTACTGCACAAGTCAAGAAGAGGGCTATGAAACTATTTACAGACCCCTCGCATCCTGGTCACAAATTGTTTCAACTCCTACCCTCAAAACGACGCTATAGAGCACTGCACACCAGAACAACTAGACACAAGGACAGTTCTTCCCCGAACGCCATCACTTTGCTAAACAAATAATTCCCTCAATACTGTCAAACTTGTTATTAAGTCTGCACTACTATTAATTTTCTCATCGTTCCCACCATCCATCTTCTCCCACTTTTGACTATAACCATGTTGCTTGTATCTTTCAATTATATTGTTTTTGTTTCCTAGTATGATTTGATAGCTTATTAGTAACCTTGACTATCACTAAGTGTTGTATCTTATGATTCTTGCTGAATGTATTTTATTTTTTTTCATTATGTACACTGAGAGCATATGCACCAAAGACCAATTCCTTGTGTGTCCAGTCACACTTGGCCAATAAAAAAGAACCCTATTCCTATTCCTATTCCTATTCCTATTCCTATTCCTATTCCTATTCCTAATCCTATTCTATTCCACATCTCATTCCATTCCTTATTTTATTACTACTCTATTACTACTCTATTACTACTCTATTCTATTCTATTCTATTCTATTCTATTCTATTCTATTCTATTCTATTCTATTCTATTCTATTCTATTCTATTCTATTCTACATCCCATTCCATTCCTTATGCTATTACTATTCTATTTCCTTTCCTTTCCTTTCCTTTCCTTTCCTTTCCTTTCCTTTCCTTTCCTATCCTATCCTATCCTATCCTATCCTATCCTATCCTATCCGCAGATGGATTGATGAAGCAGATCGGGGTTCCTGTTTGATTCCCTAAATCTCAAACGCCTTTCATGCAATTCACATCCGGGGCATTTTTTATTTTTATTTTTTTAAATGGCCCTTTAGCTTAATTCAGCTTTAATTACGTTTGGCTTAACTAGCCAACAATAATAGAAAATCCATTATTATGGAATACATCTTAACAGTTTCTTCTTTATATGAAATATTGAGCTATAACGTCGGCTGGTTTAGGGTTCCGTTCAAGAATTGGTTTTGCACAATGGGAAAAAAGAGGCCATCCTGGCTTATTCAAGAAACTGATTAAACTAATGGCCTAGCATCGTGTGTGAATGCTGCCAAGGTGCATATTTAGAATTAGTTGTTTTTTTCACAGGCACTGAGTTCTGGTTTCTTTACCAAACTATATTGAGTGTGACGGTACGCTAAGCTATAATTATGTATAACAACATGCTAAGCCAGTGTTTCTCCACCTTTAGCAACTTCAGGATGGGTGGGCTTCAAACCCCAGAATTCCCCAGCCAGCAAGCTTTGAGATGGGTGGACTTCAACTCCCAGAATTCCCCAGCCAGCATACTTTAAGATGGGTGGACTTCAACTCCCAGAATTCCCCAGCCAGCTTGGTTTAAGATGGGTGGACCTCCTCAGAATTTGCCAGCCAGCCATCTTGGCTGAGGAATTCTGGGAGCTGAAGTCCACGTATCTTAAACTTGCTGAGGTTGAAAAATATTGCTCTAGGAGTTTGTACAATCCTTTTGAGGGTTCACATATTTTATCTTGCTACTCCCCCCTGAATAACAGCAACAATAACTTTGCAAAGGAGGACATTTTTGCCAATGAAGGGTCCTGAAAAGAAGCAGGATGTTGGTCAAAGGCTATCTCAGCCATGCTGGAAGCACAAAAATGTGGATATTTTTTCTCTCTCCCCCTGCAAAACAGCCCAATTCTCAGCACAAATCAGCTGCTATTCTTTCCTTGTTTCCTGCAAGCTCGGAGTGAAAGTCAAATATTATGTTTTGCATTTTCACTTTCAAATTTGGCTTTTTTACTTTCAGTTTGAGCTGAAGAGAGGAAATGTACTCACGCAGAGGCCTTGGATACGAACACCAGCAATCAAAACCATGAACCATAAGCTGGCCGCATTCAAAGAGTCCGTCCTCGACTTTCAACAGTACGTTTAGTGACTGTTCAAAGTGACAACGGCACTGAAAAAAAGTGACTTGGGACCGTTTTTCACACTGACTGTTGCAGCATCTCCACGGTCATCTGATCCACATTTGGACACTTGTCAACTGATTCATATTTAGGACGGTTTGCAATGTTCGGAGATCAATGTTCTGCGACCTTCTAACGAGCCAAGTCATTGGGAGAAGCTGGTTTCACTTAACAGCCATGTTACTAAATGAATCACCTGCAGTGATTCACTTAGCAATGGCAGCAAGGAAAGTGATAAAACGGGGCAAAGCTCACTGAACAACTGTCTCGCTTAGCAACTTGGGCTCCATGGCAGTCGTGTTGAGGAATACCTGTATTTAAAGTTTAAACAATTTGAAGTTCAACTTAACTGGGACTTTTGCAACAACCCGATTGTGTTCACTGCAAATGGATGAAGTTCATCACACTTCTGGGAGTTGAAGTCCACACATCTTAAAGTTTGTAAGGTTGAAAACACCGGACTAGACTGATTAATATATATATATATACACATACACACACACACACACACACATACACACACACACATATATTCTGAGGTTTTCGCGGGTGTTTGTATGTAGGTCTTTGGTTATTCGGGTCTTCTCCCGCGTAGAATTGGAAGGATCTTGGCGACGTTTCGACGAAGTCTCATTCATCATCTTCAGGCTGGTGTTCTCGGCTTCGTGCTTCCAGGAGCAATGTGAGATCGCAGCTGTTTCTTCCTTTTTCACATTTTCACTTCCAGGAGCAATCTCACATTGCTCCTGGAAGCATACACACCATTTCCCCCAAAAATAAGACATCCCCTGATAATAAGCCCAATCTGGCTTTTGAGCACATATTTAAGGCCAAGCGCTTATTTCAGGGTTCAAAAAAATATATAAGACAGGGCCTTATTTTCGGGGAAACACGGTATCTAAAAACAGATTGAGGCAAATCACATTTTCATTGCTGTCCAAAAAAAAAAAAAAAAAAAAACCAACCCTACATGGGTGTGTTTGTAAATCACCAACAAGGGAAGGCTTCCTAATTCCTATTTTGCTGGGCATTTTTGGTGACCAAGAGACCACCCCAGAGCCACGCCTTGCAAAAAGCAGAGACCATTAATTCTGAAGATTCTTAAGAGCTTACCAGTTTTTTTTCTTTCATGCTCCCAATGAGCTGATCTTTCCGTTCGCTCTCGTCTAATATTTCGACTTGATATAAACGAAACGACAGCTGCTGACAACAGACTGTTAGGGGAAAAACCAAGCGCGCTTTAAAAAAAAGAAAAAGGAAAAAAAAGGAAAGAAGAGAGGAAGAGGCCTCCGAAAACAAACAAATGTTAATGGTACAATAAATCTATGATTAAGACAATCCCCGCTCCTTTCTAGCATTGTTGATGTTCCCCAGCTGGGTCATAAAATCTCTGCAAGGAAACAAGCTCAGAGAGCACCAAGGACCCCTCAGTATTATTAAGCAATGTCCATCCGTTCCCTCCCTCCCTCTACCATCCATCCATCCATCCATCCATCTTTTATCCATGCCTGTCTGCCTATCTATCTATCATTATCTATTCATCCATTCCTGTCCGTCTATTATCCACCTATCTACCAACCAACCTACCAATCTAACTATATGTCAGTCTGTCTGTCTGTCTATCTATCTGTCTATCATCATCTATTCATCTATTCCTGTCTGTATTATCTACCTATCTATTAACCTACCTGTCTGTGTCTCATGTGTCTGTTTGTCTGCCTATCTATTATCCATCCATCCATCCATCCATCCATCCATCCATCCATCTATCCAACCAACCAACCTACCTACCTACGTCTGTCTGTCTGTGTCTGCCTGTATATCTATCTATCTATCTACCTACCTACCTACCTATCTATCCATTCGTCCATTCATTCCTGTCCATCTGTCTCTTTGTCCACCCACCCATCCATCTTTTATCCATTCCTGTCTGCCTGTCTATCATTATCTATTCATCCATTCGTCTGTCTATTATCTACCTATTTACCAACCAACCTACCAATCTACCTATGTCTGTCTGTCTATCTATCATCATCTATTCATTTATTCCTGTCTATCTATTATCTACCTACCAACCAAGCTACCTGTCTGTCCATCTCAGTGTGTCTGTCTGTCTGTCTATTATCCATCCATCCAACAATCAAACCATCCATCCACCAATCTATCCAACCAACCATCCATCCATCCAACCAACCAACCAACCAACCAACCAACCAACCAACCAACCAACCAACCAACCAACCAACCAACCAACCAACCTCTGTCTGTCTGTCTTTGTCTGTCTGTCTTTGTCCATCCATTCATCCCTGTCTATCTATCTATCTTACTATCTAGCTATTTATCTAGCTACCTATCATTTATCTCATCAATCTATCTTCATACTGATAATCTATATCTATCTATCTATCTATCCGTCCATTCATCACTGTTCATCTGTCTGTCTCTTTCTCCACCCACCCACCCATTCATCCATCCAATTTACACACAGCCCACCTCACTGTGGGAATGATTCCAGTTTCAAATTTGGTTCCCTTCTGCACTGTTTCTACAAAATTATCCTGGTGATGGGCTGGTGGAGGCACAGAATCATGAGCCCATTGAAATCACTTTCCCTCGTCACCCCCGCCCCTCACCCAACATCCCATTAAGTTGGAAAGAACCAAAGCTAACCATCCTGACCCAGATAAACTCAACGAACGACACAATTGAAAAGCAAACCTTCATCATTGGAGTAACTGTTTTTTTTAAATGCAGCTTCCGGCAGTTTTTTTCGCAATTCAGATATTCGCACGATATACTTGAATTCTAGCTTGGCTGGCCTACGAGAGGAGAAAAGGGAAAAAGAGTTTGGGAAAAGTCAGTCTTTCCAAAGCTGGCTTTTGGCCATCCCGAAGAGCTGGAGAAACACCAGAACTGGAGTCTAGAACAATTCCTTACTTGGGGCGTCCTCGGTGCTGAGCTTGGTTGTTTCCTTGCCGACGTTCCATGATCCAACTATGTAATATCATCAGTATTAGAAGGGAGTGGGGTTTGTTCTCTGTTTATATAAAAATGGATTGCAAACCCATCTCCCTTCTAGCACTGATGATGTTACTTCGTTAGGTCTCCAAGAGAACAACCCAGCTCAGAGAGCACCCAGGATCTCACAGTCCAAACCTGAGCTACAAAGGTTTTCTTCTATCATTTCTTCATTTCTCACGCTTTTGGGATCCAGAAGGAAAGTTGCAAACGTAAAACATTTGCCTGTTCATAAAAACCACCACTTTAGCACTGAGGGGGGAAAAAACCCAGTATTTAAAGTTTTATTTCTCTTCTCTACTCAGCACGAATTTAAAGCTACTTTAGAATAGGAATAGAATAGAATAAGAACAGAAATAGAATAGAAATACAGAGAAATAGAATAGAATAGAATGTATGAAATAGAATAGAATAGTAAGAATAGAATAGAATAGAATAGAATAGAATAGAATAGAATAGAATAGAATAGAATAGAATAGAATAGAATAGAATACAACAGAACAGAATAGAATAAGGAATGGGGTGGGATGCAGAATAGAATAGAATAGAACAAAATAGAAATAGGATAGAAATAGAAACAGAAATAGAATAAAATAGTATAAAATAGAATAGAATAGTATAGTATAGTATAAAATAGAATAGAATAAAATAAAATAAAACAGAAATGAAATAGAATAGAAATAGAAATACAGAGAAATAGAATAGAATAGAATAGAATAGAATAGAATAGAATAGAATAGAATAGAATAGAATAGAATAGAATAGAATAGAATAGAATAGAATAAGGAATGGAATGGAATGGGATGTAGAATAGAATAGAATAGAATAGAATAGAATAGAATAGAATAGAATAGAATAGAATAGAATAGAATAGAATAGAATAGAATAGAATAGAATAGAACAGAACAGAACAGAACAGAACAGAACGGAACAGAACAGAATTCCAGATGAGTGACTGTCCAGTGTCTTCTTAAAAACCTCCAGTGATGGAGTGTCCATGATTTCTGGAAGCAAGCAAGACTTTTTAAAAAGGACTTTTTAATGTCCTTTTTTTGGGGTGGGTGGGGGGTGAGTGGATGGGCTTAATTCCAGTGGAAGAGAAAAATAAATACTTACAACTGAGCTGGGATCGAAGACTGAAACGGCGATCGGAGGACGATGTCACAGACTCGCTGATTCTGAACGAAAAGCTGTCCCTCCCAGGCACGATACAGCACTGAAGAGTTTAAAAAAACCAGCTGAGAGGCAGGTAGGTAGATTAGTCCTATTTATCTATCTAGATAGAGAGACAGGGAGTCTTCGACTTACGACCACAACGGAGCCCCAAAATTTCTGTCGCTAAGTCAGACGTTTGTCAAGCGAGTTGTGCCCCAATTGGCGCCCCTTTCTTGCCACGGTTGTTAAGCGAATCCCTGCAGTCGTTAAAATTAGTAACCCGGTTGTTAAGCGAATCCGACTTCCCCACTGACTTTGCTTGTCAGAAGGTCGCAAAAGGGGACCCCGGAGACACCGCGGCCGTTATAAATATGAATCAGTCGCCAAGCTGATCAATTGGTCCGATTCACTTAATAACCGTGGCAAGAAAGGTTGCAAAACGGGGCAAAATTCGCTTCACAACTGTCTCGCTTAGCAAAGTAAATTTGGGTTGATTGCAGTCATAAGCCGAGGACTACCCATATATTTTCCCAGAAACCCCGTGGGAGGAGAGATGGGGGGGGGATATCTCCACTGTTATTCCCATCCCCTCTACCTCCAATGTCCAATCAACTGGCTGCAAAGCCCGAGGAACAGAGAACATAGAATAATAAGAGTTGGGACTTTAGAGGTCGTCTAGTCCAGCCCCAACTCAAACAGGAACCCTTATACTGTTTCAATCGGCAATTGGCAGTGTTGGAAATAAAGCTGAAATTTAAAATCTCTAAACTGCGTGTGTGTGTGTGTGTGTGTGTGTGTGTGTGTGTGTGTGTGTAAGAGAGAGAGAGAGAGAGAGAGGACAAGGGAGCGCGAGGAAGGACAAAACAAACATTAAGAAAATAAGATTATTTTTTTACCTTTCATCTCATGTTCAGCTCTGCAGAGGTGAAAAAGGAAGAAGAAAAATGAAAAATTGCTTTCAATCCAGGGGAAAACAGTGAATTAAAGAGGGGGGAAACAAGAAAGGCTTTTGACCAAGAAAAAGAAAAGTCACTTACAAGCTTTTGTAACCGAGTGGCAACATTCTCTAAGGTCTACACCCAGCCGAAGGAGTTTAATGGAGCGGGTCCGAGGATCATTAAGCGATTCTAACTACAGCCACAGACTGCTTCGAAAAGTTTCTAGGGGTCAAGGAGGAAATGTTTTTTTAAAAATAAGAAAATTTTATCTAGCGGTCCAGCAAGCGTATTCGGTTAGAATGCATTTATTTATGGATTAGAAATTTATCCCGTATTATTACAAGTAATTCAAGGTGAACGTACCTAATACTCCTTCCTCTTCTTATTTTCCCCACAACAACCCTGTGAGGTGGGTTGGGCAGGGAGAAGGAGATTGGCCCAAAGTCAGCAGGCAAATTTTCACTCCTAGGGCGGGACTAGAACTCACTGTCTCCTGGTGATTGGCCCAAAGTCACCCAATTGGCTTTCATGCTTAAAATGGGACTAGAACTCACCGTCTCCTGGTGATTGGCCCAAAGTCGTCCAATTGGATTTCATGCCTAAGGTGGAACTAGAACTCACTGTCTCCTAGTGATTGGCCCAAAGTCGTCCAATTGGCTTCCATGCCTAAAGTGGGACTAGAACTCCCAGTCTCCTGGTGATTGGCCCAACTCACCCAGTTGACTTCCATGCCAAAGGCGGGACTAGAACTCACCATCTCCTGGTGATTGGCCCAAACTCACCCAGTTGACCTCAATGCCAAAGGCGGGATTAGAACTGCCAGTTGAGTGATTTTTGGCTAATCATCAGGAGACGGTGAGTTCTAGTCCCACCTTAGGCATGGAAGCCAACTGTGTGACTTTGGGCTAGTCTCTCTCTTATTCCCCCTGTCCAACCTACCTCACAGGGTTGTTGTAGGGGAAAATAGGAAAACCGAGTGTTGGATATATTTGTTGCCTTGAGTTATTTGTTAAAGAAATAACAAAGGGAGAATATTAATTTAATTTCATCAATGAATGAAATTAATAAAAAGGGCTTCGGCCCGCCTCGAAAGGCCACTCCCGACCTGGCCATTCCCTGGGAAACGCCTTACCTGTTTTCCTCGCGTGTCCTCCTCACGTTCTCCCTTGGTGTCGGCGCCTGCTTCCTATTGCGCCGAGACAAGAGACTTGTCCTGCATTGAAACCGAGAGGAGACACCATAATGGTTCATCGACTCATGGGGCACACAATGAAGTTAACCATGGTTAGATCAACCATGGTTAGGCCGATACCCTTCTTTTTGCACGAAGATGCTCTGAGCTGCGTGCTAAGAATGTGGCAGTGTCTATAACCGTGGTACTTTTAATACCTGTGGACTTCAACTCCCAGAATCCCCCAGCCAGCCATACTGGCTGGGGAATTCTGGGAGCTGAAGTCCACAAATCTTAAACTGGCCAAGGTTAAGAGTCACCACTCTAGCAACTAAGAAAATTTAGTTTGGTTTAGCATGTTGGGCAAACTCAATCCAAGGTGCCTTATTCCTCAAACCACGCCAAAGCAAAGAAACATTGTTTTATTTTCCTTTTTTTAATTTATTTATTTCGTTCCCACCTTATTTTTACAAATAATTCTTGTTTGTAAATACACAAATCCTTAATACAAATAAGGAGTAGAACGTACTTCATCCTCCCTCCTATTTTTCACAGAACAACAACCCTGTGAGGGGGGGGGAGAGAGAGAGAGAGAGAGAGAGAGAGAGGGAGAGAGAGAGGCTCAAAATCGTCCGGTTGGCTTTCATGCCTAAGGCGGGACTAGAACTCCCAGACTCCTGATGATTGGCCCAAAGTCACCCACTCCCATTAATGTCTAAGGCGGGACTCACCCTCTTCTGGAGATTGGCCCCAGGACACCCAATTGGCTTTCAGGGCTAAAGCAGAACTAAAATTCACCATCTCCTGGTGATTAGCGAAAGTCACCCAGCAGGCTTTCATGCCTAAGACAGGACTAGAACTCACTCTCTCCTAATGATTAGCCCAAAGTCACCCAGCCGCCTTTCAAGGTCCAAGGCAGGACTAGAACTCCCAGTCTCCTGGTGACTGGCCCAAAGACACCCAGCTGCCTTTCATACCTAAGACGGGACTTATCCTCTTCTCGAGATTGGCCCCAAGACACCCAGTTGGCTTTCATGGCTAAAGCAGAACTAGAACTCACCGACTCCTGGTGATTGGCCGAAAGTCACCCAGCAGGCTTTCATGCCTAAAACAGGACTAGAACTCACTCTCTCCCGGTGATTAGCCCAAAGTCACCCAGCTGGCTTTCATGCCTAAGGCGGGACTAGAACTCCCAGTCTCCTGGTGATTGGCCCAAAGACACCCAGCTGCCTTTCATACCTAAGGCGGGACTAGAACTCCCAGTCTCCTGGTGATTGGCCGAAAATCACCCAGCTGACTTTCGTGGCTAAAGCAGGACTGGAACTCACTGTCTCCTAGTAATGGGCCCAAAAACTCCTGGCTGCCTTCCATGCCTAAAGCGGCACTACAACTCACTCTGGTTTTTAGCCTGGTGCCTTAACCATTCGAGAAAACCGGCTCTGGTCAGTATAAAGTAAGAAATTAATAGCTTGATGTGGCTTCCTTATTTATTTATTTGTGTGGATTTATTAGTTTGAGACCATGCCATATCTCCAGGAGTACAAATAGACAGCATATACCACACAATACAGGGAGTCCTCAACCTACAACCATTCGTTTAGTGACCATTTCAAGTTACAACGGCAACAAATAAAGTGAAGGATGACCGTTTCCCACACGTTGCAACATCCCTGTGGTCGCCTGATCAAAATTAGGACATTTGACAATTGACTCGTATTTATGACGGTTGCAGTGTCCGGGGATCAATAGATCCCCTTTTGCAACCTCCTGAGGAGCAAAGTCAATGGGGAAAGCCGATTCACTTAATGATGTGTTACTAAGTTAATAAGTGCGGTGATTCACTTAACAACTGTGGTTAGGAAGGTCGTAAAATGGGGCGAAACCAGTGGTGGGTTCCTCCTGGTTCGGCCACCCTACAGCTGATCAGTGTTAAAAGAAAACAAACGAGTGGACCGGTGCCTGCAAAAATACATGAGATCAATGCCTGCAAAAATACATGAGTAGACCAGTGCCTGCAAAAATAAATGGGTGGACCAGTGCTTGCAAAAATACATGAGTAGACAAGTGCTTGCAAAAATAAATGGGTGGACCAGTGCCTGCAAAAATACATGAGTAGACCAGTGCTTGCAAAAATACATGAGTAGACCAGTGCCTGCAAAAATACATGAGTAGACCAGTACAGCTCTGCAAGCAGTTAAAAGCGTGGTAGACCAGTACCTCTGCTAAATCCTAAAGAATTGTCACATGACCATCTAAGCCATGCCCACAAAATAAGCCACACCCACAGAACCTGTAGTGAAAAAATTTAGAACCCACCCCTGGGCGAAACCCATTTAATCCTTGCTCAATTTGACCTCAATTGTGGTCAGAATTCAAGGGCTACCTGGGGTCGTCCATGTACTTTGCTAAATTCATCTTCAAGACAACAAGAAACCGATTAAACAAAGAACTCTAGCATATTGTGCCTTTTTCTGTTCCTTAATTTTCTCCTAAAACTTCAGATCAAAATTATATCACCCCTTCTACCTTTTCTATTTCCAACACTCCCTTCAAAGTCAAACAAGAAAATGACAATTTTCCCCCGTTCGTTTCCTCCCAACTTCTAAGGTATACTTGCTCCTGACAATGGAGGCTTGTTTCCACCCTCAGAGCTGATAACACTCCATTGCTCCTTAAATCTGCCAACTGTCAGTTTTCAAAAAATAAAATAAAATAGATAAATCCTCCCATTTATAAAATCCCAAGTCCTTACAAAATAGAATTCTTCCGTATTCTTTATTGTTTATATTTATATATAAACAATCTATAAAATATTGTTTATATTTAATTTATAATAATGAAATTACAATTTATTAGAATATTTATTATAAATATTCTCGTTCGGAAAAAGAATTGCATTTGTTCCAAAATAGTTTCTTCGGCAGGAGAAAATTATAACGGGAACCAGAGTCTTGGGAGTTTCCGACAACTCATCCTTGGCTTCAGTTTGAAACAAAAAACAAAACAAAACAAAACTTTTGCATTTATCGGCTTTGTTTTATTTATAACCAGAACATTCTGACCTTGCAATGAGAAAGCGAAACTGATTCGAATAGAATAGCATTCTCCTCTTTTAAGCAGAGACAAAAGTGAAACCATCGTAACCGGAAACAGAAACATCGGAAGGTTTAAAGCTGCATTTCTCCAACCTGGTAATGTTAAGACGTGTGGACTTCAACTCCCAGAATTCCCCAGCCACCAAGGGCTGGGGAATTCTGGGAGTTGAAGTCCATACATATTAATTAAGGCTGTTGAATATTGTTTTTTTAAAGCTTTTTAAACTTTTAAGGAAGATGCTTGGTTACTTTTAGGCTGTCAGTAACCAACACACTTGGGGATTATGTTCCCCAGGTAATTGATAAATCGGTGTTTTGCAACCTTGGCTGTTTTAAGACCTCAGAATTCCCAGGACTGAGTTCCCAGGCTGGGGGGATTCTGGGAGTTAAAGCCACCCATCTTAAAAGCATGCTGACTGGGGGAATTCTGGGAGTTGCAGTCCATTCACCTTAAAGCAGGCTGGGCTGCGGGAATGCTGGGAGTTGAAGTCCACCTGCCTTAAATTTACTAAGGATTGAGAATTGCTATAACGAGAGCAGGGGTCTCCCAACATGACAACTTTAAAGGTTGTGGACTTCAACTCCCAGAATTCCTCAGCGAGCCGGGCTGGGAGTTGAAGTCCACAAATTTTAAAGCTGCCAAATTTGGAGACCCCAGCAGTCCATTGCTGGAAATAACCTCCGGCCTCTATTAAGATTTAAGGAGGCTGAGTAGCGTAGGGGAGTAATGCCTCCTACAAAGGCAGCATTTAAGATCCAGCTGCCTGCAATTACTTGCGAGTTCAATCCCAGCCAGGCTCAAGATCGACTCAGCCTTCCATCCTTTATAAGGTGGGTAAATTTGTGGGGGCAATAAACTGACTTTGTATAAATATAAATATACAAAAGTATGAAGGCTATTGCTTAACGCACTGTAAGCCGCCCTGAGTCTCCGGAGAAGGGCGGCATATAAATAAATAAATAAACAAATAAAAAGATTTCATGTGGCAGGTTGTTCCACCGGCTGCTCATGCAGTCCGAAATTTCCTACCCTGAATCTCCCTCAGTGTGACCTTAATTTTACAGGCCGTCCTCGACTTACAGCCGTTTGTTAGTGACCGTTCAACGTTACAACACACTGGAAAAAGCGACTTACGGCCATTTTTCATAGTTATGAGCTTCAGAGCAGTCCCATGATTAGGTGATCAAAATTCAGATGTTTGGCAACTGGTTTGTATTTATGACAGTGGCTCCATCCCAAGGTCCTATGATCCTTGGTTCGGGGGGGGGAGAAATTGTCCCTCAGAACAGGCTCGCAATTTGGGGGTCCTCGTAGATGCACAGCTAAGCTCAGAACAACATCTGGCCGCTGTGGCTAGGGGGACCTTTGCACAGGTTTGCCTGGTGCACCAATTGTGACCCTACTTGGATCAGGAGGCTCTCCTCACGGTCACTCCTGCCCTTGTCACCTCACGGTTAGACTACTGCAACGCGCTCTACATGGGGCTACCCTTGAAGTGTTCGGAGACTACAGTTGGTCCAGAACGCAGCCGCGCAACCCATCGTGGGTGCACCTAGGTACACCCACATTACACCAATTCTCCGTGAGCTGCGCTGGCTCCCTATTGGTCTCCGGGCACAATTCAAGATGTTGGTTATTACCTTTAAAGCCCTACATGGCTCAGGGCCAGGCTATCTTCGAGACCGCCTTCTACCGCATAGCTCCCAGCAACCGGTAAGATCCCACAGAGTCGGTCTCCTCTGGGTCCCGTCAGCTAAACAATGCCGGCTGGCGGGCCCGCGGGGGAAAGCCTTCTCTGTGGCTGCTCCGGCTCTCTGGAACCAGTTACCTCTTGTGGTCCGGACCACCCCCACCCTATTGGCCTTCTGGAAAGTGGTGAAGACCTGGCTTTTCCGGCAGGCCTGAGGCCGTTGATCTCGCTCTTGCGATCTGGCGAGATCTGGCCATGAATGGTGTGAATGGGCTTTAATATTTTAATTTTAAATGTTTTTGTAATGGTTTTTAAAATGCATTGTAAGCCGCCCTGAGTCTCCGGAGAAAGGCTGCATATAAATGGAACTAAATAAAATAAATAAATAAATAAGTTCCCTTTTTGCGACCTTCAAGCAAACCAGATTCATTTAACAACCCGGCAGCTAACTTAACCACTGCAGCGATTCGCTTAACGACTGAGGCAAGTAAAACGGGACAAAACTCACTTAACAAATGTGTTACTTAACCACAGAAATCTTCCGTTCAATTGTGGACGTTACGTTAAGGAATACCTGTATCTCCGGCCCCTATTTGAAGACTTCCTACGTCATGTGGCAGGTTGTTCCACCGTCTGCTCATGCAGTCCGGAATTTCCTCCCGATTCCTAACCTGAATCTCCCTCCTTGTGATCGTATTCCCTTGATTGCAATTCCCAGCCTGCTAAACTCACTTCCGGAGAAGCTGAGCCGAGTCCTGGTCTGTTCTGCACCAGGTAAAACCTCTTTGCAGAGATCTAAACCATCTCAAAATCCCCATAATTATGGTTTGTGTGCATGCACACACTTTTCTAATTAATTTGCGCGGCGCAGAGTTAATGAGCACCTTTGCCGATAAGAGGAGGAGAGAAAACAAAGAGATAGATGGCCCCCTTCTCTTCTTTTTCTGCAAAATATAAGACGAGAAAATACCAAATGCCATTTAAAGCAAACTTCCTCGGCCGGCATAACCTGTTGAAATCTTGCAAGACAGGTTCCTTTTTTGCAGGAGAAGCAAGCTTGGGAGGCCAAGAATTCAGAGAGGATGGAAATAAACAAGCAGAAGGGATCTGCAACAGGGAATCTGGAGAGGGATTTGATAAAATTCACCCACTGCAATTGGGATGGAATCCACTGGCAAGAAAAAAAATGGCGTTTTTGGACTAGAATAGATCCATTTCTGGAATATCGCCCGCGGGGGAGAATATCGTTCACTTTAAATGTACACCGATCAGCATTACATTAAAATGAAATTTCATAGCATGCAGCTCTCAAAGGGTCACCACCTCCAATATACACTATATCAGGAGTGTCAGACTCAAGGCCGGAGGGCCAAATCCGGCCGGCGGGGTGCTTAAATCTGGCTAATCTGGCAAATAGCAAATGACCAGCCCGCAGTGCCTCTGACAGCCAAAACTGAACACGTGGGAGCCATTTTCAGACGGCCTCCTACAGCACTTTGCCGGCCATTAACAATGACAATATATATGCTGAAAAAACTCCACAGTGGCAACAAGAAAGGCATCCGGCCAGTAAACACTCAGCTCCATTCAGCTGCCTGGACTCCATTATGGGGTCATTAAAAGATAACATATAACATATATTACATGACACAGAGACCACACCCTCCTTTTGTACAAGTAGTCCTTGACTTACGATCACAACTGAGCCCAAAAACTTACATCGCTAAGTTAAATCTTTGTTAATGGAGTTTTGTCCTTTTTTATATTTCTTGACACAGTGGTTAGGTGGACCGCTGCAGTTGTTTAGTAACACGGTTGTTAACTGAATCTGACTTCCCGCACCGACTTTGCTTGTCTGAAGGTCGCAAAAAGGGGACCCCGGGACAATGCAACTGTCGTAAATACAAGTCAGTTGCCAACCGTTTGTATTTTGATCACGTCACCCGGGGGAAGCTGCAACGGTCGATAAGTGTGAAAAATGGTGCTGTCAGTTTTTGGGGGGTTTTTTGGTGCCATTGTAAATTCAAACGGTCACTAAACGAATGGTCGTTAAGTCAGGGGCTACCTGCATTTTTAAGTAGATGCTCCAGATATTCTGGGAGACTCACACAGGCTGTGTTTATACAACCTATTTAACCTAGTTACTAATTTTCTGGATTTGCACGATTTGCTAAATCCGAAGAAGTAAACCAGCATGTTTAATCAACCCCAGCAAAAAAAAAAGAAAAAACTAATCGGATTACTTTTAACTAAACTTCTATATTGAATAAGTTTACCTGGCCTGATTATTAGTGTTGTGTGAACACACTGCAAATTAGGGCAACATAAAGCTTCAATTTTAGATAAACCGACAGAAACGTAACCCCACATGATATCAAGGCATTACTTAGAAGGAGGTACTTGCTTAATCCACACATTCTTCCAACAAGAGTCATTTTCAAACAAACAAACAAACAAACATTAAAAAAATATTACAATGTTAGGAACGCCACCATGGGAGTGAGTAAAACAATTAAGGCTTCATATTTCGGTTCAGGCTAGAACTAAGCTTATCGCATGACGACTTACACTCTGGTGCAAATCAAGCCACACAATGGTTCATACATCCTGGATTATTGTAATACTGGATTTTAACCATGGCTTGTTGAGTTAGCCACCTTTGGCTGGGATCCCACATTAACCTCCGCCAAAAGCACAGCAGAGCATTTTGCTCTGCATAGGCAGAAGAGTCACAAGCCCCAGATAAACCTGAGTTTAAAGTTGACTGACATTTGTGGATTCAAAAACAGGTGAGGCTCCACCAATCCTGGCCTAGAATATCACCATCATATGTCAATTCAATTAATTCAGTTTCAAGGCCACCCAACTCCTAATGTGCCATTTAAACAATTAAGAAGATTAAAAAGAGAATAACAGATATACGGGTAAGGACTTCAATTTACGACCACAACTGAGCCCAACATTTATCCTGCTAAGTGAGCTTTGTCCCATTTTACGACCTTCCTTGACCTTAAATTCAATCCCTGCAGTGTTTACGTTTATAACAGAGTTGCTAAGTGAATCCGGCTTCCCCTTTGACTTTGCTTGTCCAAAGGACGCAAAAGGGAACCCCAGGACGGCTGCAACCGTCGTAAGTACAAGTCTGTTGCCAAGCCTCCGAATTTTGATCCACGGGGGAACGCTGCAACTGGTTGTAAACCTGAAAAATCAGTCCTATGTCGCCTTTATTTTTCTCTTCCTTCAGTGCGGTGGTCACTTGGAACAGTCACTAAAGGAACGGCCATAAGTCGAGGACTACCTGTATGAGAATCCTGACTTCTTGGAGCCCAGAAGGAAGTTAGAGGAAGTTCCTTCTTGGGTCCTCTTAAAGGAGCCAACACGTGGCTGAGTCAACCCCAAAGGACTTCCATGCACAGGGCCCAAGGAAGCAAGTTAAGCACAGCCTGGAGGGAGCTGTCGGCTGCAAAAGGCGCTGCAGGATCCCTTCCAAAGCCAGCAGAGGATCGGGCTGCCTTTTTTTTTTCCTCCTTTGCCCTGGAGGCTGCGCGATCCTCTTCTCCCTGCCCGCTTTCTGCCTCTCCCTCCCTGCTTGCGCTTGACCCCCCCTCCCCATCCCCAAAGCAGGCGGAAAAGCGGCGCAGCTTTGCGCTCGGGCAACGCGATCCTATTCAGCGCTCGGCTTCCTTCCCACCCACCCCCGTTTAATCCCTTCTGGGCGTCCCCAGAGCCGGTGCCCAGCCCCGATCCTATAAAGCCCGGCGCTGGCAAACAAAACCCCAAAAACGGCCGACACGTGTCTCTTTCGTGGCACTCACCGCTGACAGCTGTCCGACCCGCCGGCCCTTCGCTCCCGCCGCCTGCCATGCCCGGGAAAGGGAGACCCCGGGTGGGGGGGCGGGTGGGGGGCGGACACGCCCGCTCTGACCCGCTTCTTCTCTCGCTTGCACGTCGGAACGCGCCGACCCGGGTTTTTCCCAAGAGAGCGCCGGGTGGACCCCGCTTGAATCCGGGGTGGATCGAGACCCTCTGGAAGGGGCGGGGGGAGGAAGCCCCCTCCCCTCCTTTTTTATTGGGAGGGGAGGGGGGTCTCCAGCCTCTCCAAGCGCGGCTCCTTCGGCCCTTCGGCCTACCCGGGCGGGGGGCTGCAGGGACCCTTCCCCACGCTCAGAGCCGGCCGGGCGGGCGGGCGGCGGAGCCGGAGGGAGACATGTCGGGCGCGGGAGGCGGCGGCGGCGGCGGCAACCCCAGGAAGTGGAAACGGCGGAGGGACGGAGCCCGCGGCCGAAGAAAGAAAGTGAAAACTAACCCGGAAGGGGTCGCCAGGGGGAGGGTTGGACTTCCGGCCGGCGGCGCTCCACACGCGCCCTCCCCCCCCCGCGCTTCTTCCCCCCCTCCTCCCCCTCCCCCGCTTCCTTTAGAGAAGGGGAGGGGCGGCCCTGCGCGCTCCCGGGGGCTTCAGGGGGAGGGGGCTGGGAGTGAGGAGGGGGGCTGTAGGGGAGAGGGGCAGGGGGTTTGGAGGGAGGGGGGAGGAGGCCAGTGGGGAGGGAGGGAGGGGCCAGAGGGACAGTGGACTTGGGGGGAGGGGGCCTGGCAGTGAGGAGGGGAGGGGGCAGGGGGTTTGGAGTGAGGGGGGTAGACACTTGTGGGGGGGGAGGGAGGGAGGGAGGGAGGGGCCAGAGGAACAGGGGGGCTTGGAGGGAGGGGGGCGGGGAGGGGGAGGAGAGGGGGGTTTGGCGGGACGGAGGAGGAGGCTTGTGCGGAGGGAGGGGGCCTGGGAGGGAGGGGGCAGGGGGAGAGGTGGTTTGGAGGGAGAGGGAGGGGGCCGGGACTTGGGGGGAGGGAGGAGGGGGAGGGAGAAGGGCAGGGGGTTTGGAGGCAGGGGGGGCAGATGGTTTGGAGCGGGGAGGGGGCCTGGGAGGGAGGGGGGCAGGGGGCTTGGAGGGAGGGGGGCTGGGAGGGGGAGGGGAAGGGGACGGGGCTTGGAGGGAGGAGGGGAGGGGGGCTCGGAGGAAGAGGGGCAGGGGGTTTGGAGGGACGGGGAGGAGGCTTGTGCAGAGGAAGGGGCCTGGGAGGGAGGGGGCAGGGGGACAGCTGGTTTGGAGGGAGAGGGAGGGGGCCGGGACTTAGGGGGAGGGAAGAGGGGGAGGGAGAGGGGCCGGGGGTTTGGAGGCAGGGGGACAGACGGTTTGGAGGGGGGGAGGGGCCTGGGAGGGAGGGGGGCAGGGGGCTTGGAGAGAGGGAGAGGGGCTGGGAGTGAGGAGGAGAGGGGGACAGGGGGTTTGGAGGGAGGGGGAAGGGGCGTGGTGGGAGGGGGCCTGGGAGGGAGGAGGTAGAGACAGGTGGTTTGGAGGGAGGAGGGAGAGGGCCAGGGCTTAGGGGGAGAGAGAGGGGCAGGGGGTTTGGGCTCAGAGGGACAGGGGGTTTGGAGGGGGGAGGGCGGCTGGGAGGGAGGAGGAGAGGGAGACAGTGGGTTTGGAGTGAGGAGGGGGGAGGACAGGGCTTGGGGGGAGGGGCAGGGGGTTTGGAGGGAGGAGGGCAGGGGGACAGGTGGTTTGGAGGGAGGGGAAGGGAGCTTGTGGGGAGGGAGGGGCTTGAAGGGAAGTCGGGGTCTCATCCCGTCTGGACCAGTTGGGCCATGGCCTTGGGGAGTAGACCACCCCCCCATCTGGCCCCTTCCCCAAAAGGAGGGATGGGGGAGGACAGCCAGACGGTGTGGTTGAGGGGGCTCCGTCCCTGGAGGGGTTTTTTTCCTAAAGAAAAGATGGGACAGTCGGTTGTTGGAAATGGGATAGGGGGGTCTCCTGCTTGAGCAAGGGGGTTGGGCTAGATGACTTCCAAGGTCTCTAGGATTATGTGAGATAGATAAGATAGATATGAGGGAGGGGGAGAAGGGAGGGAGGAAGGAGAGAAGGAGGCTGAGAGGGAAAAAGGGAGGAGAAGAAAGAAGGGAAGGAAGGAAGGAAACTTTTGTCTCCAGAAGTTATGGGTGCTTTCAAGAAGAGATTAGACAGCCATTTGTCCCCAATGCCATTGCGTGCCAGGAGCGGGGGGGAGGGGTGCCGCACGCACGTGTGCCCACACCCATAATTCTATGGGCCCCTGCATGCATGCACGACCCTCCCTCCCCCCCCGTCCCCGCCCCCGCCCCTGGCACACGATGGCATGGTGGGCCCAGTAGGCCCGTTTTTCCTCTCTCCCCAAGCAAATGGGCCATTTTGGGCCTCCGGAGGGCCTCTGGGTGGGGAGGCAGTTTTCACCCTCCCCAGGCTCCTAGAAAGGCTCTGGAGGCTGGAGAGAGGAGGAAAAATGGGCCTTCCCCACCACCGCCCGAGGCCTTCAGAAGTCAGGAAACAACCTGTTTCCCTACTTCCGGTGGGCCCAGAAGGCCTGAAAATCAGTTGGCCGTCGTGCACATGCACGCTGGAGCTGAGCTCACGTGCCCACTGATATGGGGGTTGACTGGATGACCTCCGTGGTCCCTTCCAGCTCTAGGTCACTCTGCTGCTATGATTCTATGAGATAGATTAGATAAAAAATATGAGAGAGAGAGATGTGAAATGAAACTTCTGCACGAAAACCACCCAACCCCATGACTCTTCGCTTTTCCCACAAAACTATCACCTCTCTGAGGTTTTCTTTCTTTCTTTCTTTCTTTCTTTCTTTCTTTCTTTCTTTCTTTCTTTCTTTCCCTTCCTTCCTTCCTTCCTTCCTTCCTTCCTTCCTTCCTTCCTTCCTTCCTTCCTTCCTTTCTCTTCTTTCCTCAACTGCAACGGGTGTCCTAATCTAGGTTTGTGAGCCCCAAAATATTTATTTTTATTTGTGAAACTCCTTCCTGATTTTCCTTTCTTCCCTTGAATGATCCTCCTTTATTTTTCCAGCATTCCTTCTTTTTTTACCTGTTCTTTTATTTATTTGTTTGTTTTGTTTGTTTATCAATAAATAATTTTTTTTAAAAAGAAACCAGACCATTTTCTTCAGTAGAAATATTTATAAGAGTGCAAATTGGTTTCATTGCGGTTCTTCTCTTTTAATATCAAACCTTATTTTTTCCCTCCAGCTTTCCGTTTTGTTTAACTTTTACTTTCATAATGAATTGCTCGAAAGCCTTTGCTACCGGAGTGGTTTTATAAACATACCTCAGATTCTTAGTGGAGTTACTCCTCCGCTTGCAATCAATTGCTTAGTGACCAAGGTTTCAACAGACCCCTACCTAAAATAAAGATATTTATGTCCCAAATTTCAAGTTCTGACAGCCAGAACAGAATCCTTCGGCAGCACATAAAAGATCTTAGCTAATAAAAAAAAGTCTTAAGTAAGTAGGGAAAAACATAAGTATGGATGGGAGACCACTAAAAAATCCCAGGATTCTAAGGCAGGCTGCAAATATTACACAGGTAGTCCTTGATTTACAAGGTTTTGTTTAGTGACCATTCAAATTTACATCTGATAAAAAGTGACTTAACAACTGCATTGTGATGGTAAAAATGAGTCAAAACTTCCTGAAATTTCTTGCTTAGCAACAGGAATTTTGGGCTTAATAGTGGTCGTAAATCAAGGACTACTTTTGTTAACCAACCATACTGATTCTCTTTTCCATCCTCTAGGTTAGCGCTTTCGTCTTGTGCCGTTTTGACATTCGCTGTTGTGATGTTTCTCTTCTCAGAGGGAAAATGGGGCATCCTTTTTTCAGTGTGTGGCACAATTGTACCCCTTGCACATACTACAGCCATTTTGTAGACCAAGGTTGGGGAATCTATGGCCCTTTCATGATCTGTGGACTTCAACTCCCAGAATTCCTGAGCCAGATGTGCTGGCTCAGGAATTCTGGGAGTTGAAGTTCACAGATGGTGAACTTCACCGTCTACGCCTGCAGCCTTATCCTTCTCGCGCCATTTGTGACTTCTCTTGGCATATTTTTTTTCTCTGAAACTAATCTTTAAATTAAATGTGCCAAACGAAATTAAAATAATCATTTAGTAATTATTATTATGAAAACACAGATATTAAGATCAAAATGTTCATCAATCTTTAAATGCGAACCCAAACATCTTACTATAGACGCACCCATTAAGGTAGTCCTCAACTTAACGACCACAATGGAGCCCAAAATTTAAGTTGCTAAGTGAGACTTGTTTATGTGTCTAAATTTTGATCACATGATCAATTCCACCAATATTCCTAAAATACACCGTATTACAACACATTTTCTGTTGTCCTGTTCCGTATATTTCTACCCGAAAGGTGCTTTGCCAAAATGCAACTGGAATTTCTTGGTGGTTGTCCCCCCCCCCCTTTTTTTTTTTCTGAAAATGTGAACTGAAGAAGCTTCTTGGATGCAAATCAAAATATTTTTAAAGGAAGGAAAAAAACCCCCAAGAAAATCCAGTTGTCTTTTGGGACAACCACGACCTGGCTGATTGAGAATCTCCATAGATATATACAGGTAGACCTCTACTTACAACAGTTCACTTAGTGACCATTCAGAGTTACGACAGCACTGGAAAAAAGTGACTTATGACTGTTTTTCACACTTAACAGTTGGCAGCCTCCCCATGTTCATGCTGTCAAAATTCAGGGGCTTGGCAAATGACTCATACTTATGACGGTTGCATTGTCCCGAGTTCATGTGATCTTTTGCAATCTTCTGACAAACAGTCAATGGGGAAAGCCAGATTCATTTAACTACTGTGTTACTAAGCTTAACAAAGGCAGTGGTTCGCTTAACGACTGTGGCAAGGAAGGTCATAAAACAGGGCAAAATTTCCCCTAACAAATTTCTATCTTGTGCAACACGAATTTCTAATGTAATCCTCCTCCTTACTGAATATAGTTTTTCCCTGAAATCATTTTAACAGTTTTATTTTTAATTAGACAATCTGGATCAGGGGTCTCCAACCTTGGCATCTTTAAGACTTATGGACAGCTTTGCTGGCTGAGGAATTTTGGGAGTTGAAGTCCACAAGTCTTAAAGTTGCCAAGGTTGGAGACTCCTGCCCCAGTTATCGTTTTGGAGCTATTTCCTTACCGAATTCCTCTGGCAGAACTTCAAAATCAGAGAAATAATTCAGAGATTTTTTTCCCCCCTTGACAGCTGAATCAGACAGCAGTCAAACCTCCAGGGGTTCATTAAGTTAAACAGAGGAAATTCTTTATGACATGTTGAATTAAGTCACAAATTGCTTTATGATCATTTTTATATCAAGGGAGGTTTTGTTAAAATCTGCTAAGTTTCAGTGTTACGATGATGAAACAAAGCAAACGGGTTGATTTATTTGTGAAACTTATTTATTTGTTCACGGATATTCTCGGTAATCCAGTTCATGCTTATTTATTCATTTGTAAACAAATTTTTAAAATGTATTTGTTTATTTGCAAAATACGTGTGTGTGGAATTTACTTCTATGTAAAATTTATCGATGAAATTGGTGAAATTTTATTTATTTGTTGTGCTTGTTTGTAAAATGGATTGATTGGTTTATTTTCAAAACGTAATCATTGGTAAAATTTGTGTATTTAGCGGTGAAATGTATGTTGTTTTGCGAAATGTATTTGCAATATTTATTGATTTGTAAAATGTATTTATTTGCAAAAGGTTATTTATTCATTCATAAAATGTATGTTTATTTGTGAAATTTGCAATATTTATTGATTCATAATGTAGAAAGTTAGCACCCATCTCCTAGATGAATGAAATATTCTAGGAAATATTAAAAAGGCAGAATATTATATTTCCCCAGATGAGAAATGGAAAAACGTGTTTTTTGAGGCAGGAGGTAGACTCATTCTTAATAGCCTCCACCCTCCTCAATAGCCCACAGCATATGTCAGCACTTAAGAGACAAAAAGATAGATAGCTCTATTCATAAGCAAATGCTCCTACCCAAGATCCAACAAAGGAAGGGTTACCCCTCAGCCATAATAGGAATTGCCCAAAGCCCCTTCATAGCATTACCCAGCAAGATTCAACCAAGCCTGGCACACAGACAGCCTACAGAGTTAGCTAAGACCCCTGGAGTCTGACAGCCATTAGGATACATTTCTTGCACAGGAAAAGGCAAGGCCCAAGAGAAGGTGTGTGTGTGTGTGTACATAAATTTCCAGCGTCTTCTCCCCACTTGGAACTGAATTCAGCAATTACATTTATTTATTTGCAAATGTACTTATTCATTCATAAAATATATGTGTTTACTTATTTGTGAAATTTATTTGCGACATTTATTGATTCGTAAAATTGCTTTATTTGCAAAATGTACTGATTCATTCATAACATGTTTATTTGTGACGTAGTATGTTTATTTGTGACATTTGCAATATTTATTGATTTGTAAAATTGATTCATTTGCAAAATGCATTGATTCGTTCCTAAAAGCTATGTGTTTATTTGTGAAATTTATTTGCAACATTTGATTCGTAAAATTGATTTATTTGCAAAGTGTATTGATTCGTTCATAAAAGTTTTGTTTATTTGTGAAATTTATTTGCAATATTTATTGATTCGTAAAAAGGATTTATTTATTTGCAAAATGTATTCATAAAAGTTATGTGTTTATTTATTTGTGAAATTTATTTATTTTATTTGTTTGTTGATTGATTGACCATCCTGACGCCAATGGTGATGCCATAAAGGCAAGCGCCGAGCTGCAAAACCCGGGGAGGTCAAGAAAGGGAAAGGAAGGGGGAGGTGCAAAGGACAGAAAAACATCTGCAGAAGCACAGCATCAGAACCAGGAAGCGAGAGAGGCCGCAGAACTACAACTCCCAGCAACCCTCGCGAGCTGTGCCTGGGCTCTCCCGGGATTCCTGTCTTGCCCGGCGAGGCTCGGAGACCGCTGGGACTTGTAGTCCGCGTCACGAAGTCATGGAGCCGGTGACCGCCGGTGGCTCTTTCCTAGGCGAGATCGGTAAGTCCGAATAACCTTTGCAAGCCGATATTACGGGGAGGGGGCCCGGCAGCTTGGAGAAGAAGGAAGGGACCGCAGGAATCGCCGCCGGGTGTTAAAACGCAGCCTTGTCATGCTGCTAGACCTCAGTGGGGCTGTCCATCTTCGGAAAGCCCAGCGCAGTGATGCAACTCTTTCTATTACCGTGCAAATTTAAAAAGGGGGGTGGGTGGGTGGAGAAAAACCTAGAAACAACCCTCCCCCCCCCAATTGACCAGTGATTCAAGCTGCGTTTCCACAACCTGGTTATTAACTAACCCTTTTAAGGGGTCGCAGGAGGGTGGGTCGCGATGCATAGATCATCAGCTGGGCTGGGTTTTAACTCCAAGCCCCCTCACCCTAAAGCAGACCCCCCCCAGCAAAGGAAAGTTCACGCTGCCGAGTTTAGCGTGTCGTGTGAACGCGCGTCGTGTGTGACGCGTGTCGCTCAGAGCCGCTGTTTACCCGCTCCTGCCTTGGAAAAGGGTCTCGGGTTGCAGTTCTTGGAAAGCAAAAAAAAAAACCCCGGTCAGCTGAGCCAGAAGACCCCAGCTCACCCCCGGCCGGCTTGGCAAGGACCCTCGCCCGGGAATCCGGAGGAGAGGGGGGGCGGCTTCAGTTGCAAACCTTGCAAACTTGGGTTGATCCCAAATCGGAAAAAAAAGAAAAGAAAAAAGACGGTTTTAAGTCACTTGGAGTCCATGGGAGTGACTGACAGCGAGGCTTTATTTGGCCAGGGGTGCGGGGGTGGGATTGCGCAGCTCCCGAGCGGAGAAGGGGACTCTGCTCGGAGGGTCTTTGCAAAAGTACTAGAAGGAGACCCGGTTTGGGTCTGCCTTAAAATTTTGCCCAAAGCTTCCCGCAATTGGGGTGGGAAAAACACCGATTTATTCCGAGGACTGTTGTAAATGTTTCACGTAAAGCAGGTAGCACGGATGAAGTTCCCTAACTGGGTCATAAAACGTCTACAAGAAATAATAACCAGGCTCAGAGGGTATCAGGGACCCCTCTCTCCTCCTCCCTCCTCCTCTCCACAAACCCCACTTCCTTCTACCGCTACCACTGTTGATGTTCCCTAGTTGGGTCATGAGACATCTGCAAGAAAATCACCAGGCTCAGAGAGCACCAAGGACCCCACAGGACTTCCTTCCCTCCCTCCCTCCCTCCCTCCTTCCTCTTCACAAACTCCACTCCCTTCTAGCACTGATAATGTTACCTAATTGGATCATGAAATGTCTACAAGAAAACCACCAAGCTCAGAGAGTACTAAGGATCCCACAATTGTTGTTGTTGTTGTTGTTGTTGTTGTTGTTGTTGTTGTTCTTCTTCTTCTTCTTCTTCTTCTTCTTCTTCTTCTTCTTCTTCTTCTTCTTCTTCTTCTTCTTCTTCTGCTTCTTCTTCTTCTGCTTCTCCTCCTCCTCCTCCTCCTCCTCCTCCTCCTTCTTCTTTTAATCTTCTAATCTTCTAATCTTCTTTTCTTCTTCTTTTAATCTTCTTCTTTTAATCTTCTTTTCTTCTTCTTTTAATCTCCTCCTCCTTCTTCTTCTCCTTCTTCTTCTTTTCATCTTCTTCTAATCTTCTTCTGCTTCTTCTTCTTTTAATCTTCTTTTCTTCTTCTTCCTTTTAATCTCCTCCTTCTCCTTCTTCTTCTCCTTCTTTTCATCTTCTTCTAATCTTCTTCTTCTTCTTTTAATCTTCTTTTCTTCTTCTTCTTCTTCTTCTTCTTCTTTTAATCTTCTTCTCCTTCTCCTTCTCCTTCTCCTCTCCACAAATTGTTTCCTTCCTAGCACTGATGATGTAACCTAGCTGGGTCAAGAAAACTACCCAGCTCAGAGAGCACCCAGGGCCCCTCATTTCAACCCTGAGCTACAAATCTTCTCCTTTATTGGTAATGACAGTTTTAAACACGCATTTCCCCCCCCCCTGTCCCCCCACCTCCATCTTCCTGCAGCGTTTTGGGCCGAGAGGACCCCGGTTCACGAAGCCGCCCGAGGCGGGGAAATCCATCAGCTCCAAGAACTAATCAAGAATGGCGCCTGTGTCAACCTGGTCACCTACGACTCCATCACCCCCCTGCACGAAGCCAGCTTGCGTGGGCAGACGCGGTGTGTGGAGATCCTGCTGGACGCAGGAGCCCAGGTGCGAGGGGTGGGGGAGGTGGGGGGCGCCAAAGAATGCCAGCAAGCGTTTATTTCACCCCGAGTTTCCTGGGGTTTCGATTGCAGATTTCAGGTTGGTCCCTGACAGCCAGGTAGCTTTTGCAGATGGGGTCCAAGGTCCCTTCCCACTCTAGGCCTCTAGGAGTCTGTGAGGTAGATAAGATACATAGGAAGGGACCGAGGGAGGGAAGGGGGAAGGAGGGGATGGAGGGGGGAAGGAAAGAAGGAAGGGAGGGAGGAGGGAGGCTGAAGGAGGAAGTAAGCTGAGGAAGGAAAGAAGGCTGAGGGAGGGAGGAGGGGAGGGAGGGAGGAAGGAAGGAGAAAGGAAGAGGAAGGAAGGAAGGAAAAGAAGGAAGGAAGGAGAAGGGAAGGAAGGAGGCTGAGGGAGGGAGGGATGGAAGAAAAGAAGGAAGGAAGGTAGGAAGGAGGCTTTGCTTGTCAGAAGATCAGAAAAGGGGGATCACATGATCCCAGGATAATGCACCCGTCATAAATGCGGGTCAGTTTCCAAGCATCTGCATTTTGATCTGCAGGTGATCATTGGGGGGGGGGGGGAGGCTGCAACGGTTGTAACTCTGAAAAATGGATCTAAGTCACATTTTTCAGTGCCCTTGTGACTTTGAAGCAAACTGTCATAAGTTGAGGACTGCCTGTAAAATGGGGGCAGACCTCACTTAACGACTCTTGTTGGTTAGCAATGGAAATTTTAGGCTCCATTGTGGACATAAGTGGAGGACTATCTGTACAAGGTACAATTTCAAAAAAAAAAAGACTAAATCGTAGGGAGGTGAACCAACACAGGCCCCTGGTTGAGGGTTCGGTCCCTTTCTGCCACAGGTAGACGCCAGAAACATCGACGGGAGCACCCCGCTCTGTGACGCTTGTGCCTCGGGGAGCATTGAGTGCGTGAAAGTCCTCCTCTCGCGAGGGGCCAAGGTCAACCCACCATTGTACATCGCGTCGCCCCTCCACGAAGCCTGCTTAAACGGTAAGATGCACGAGTGGGATTCAGCCGATTTGGACCAGTTCTGACAAACCGGATGCTAATTTTACATCTGGTTCGCCGAACCGGTAGTTGCAAGGACCCTGCCCACCCCACCCCTCCCCTCCCCTCCCAGGAGTCTCCACGCAGCCCGGTTTGGATGCCAGGTAAGTGCAGGGCCCGCGTGGAACTTGTGGGAGGGTGAAAAATGGGCCTCTCAGAAGTTTCAGAAGTCTGGAAACGGGCCCATTTCCGGCCTCCGGAGAGCCTCTGGAGCCTGGTGGAGGCTGTTTTCACTCGAGGAAAGCCTCTGGAGCCTGGGGAGGGCAAAGACACCCCCCCCCACCATGGTGAAGGGAGCTGAGTAGGCCACGCCCACTATGGCCACACCCACCATGGCCACGCCCACCCAGCAGCAAGGAAGAGAAGCGGTTGCTAAATTTTTTTTAGCAGGGGCCCCGGGGCCACCCCTGGGAGACTGGAGGGTTTCTGCTCACCCCAAATCCATCGGAAGGGCTGTCGAGGATTCCGGATTCAAATTCCTCCCTGCGCCTCCAGGCCCGGCCTCTTAAAAAGCAGGAATTACAAATTTCTGCGCCGTTTATTTACAGTCAATAGAGTTTGGATAGTCATTGGTCAAGAGTGGCATAGAGTCTCGAGCAGGCGGTTAGACTAGAAGTCCTCCAACGTCCCTCCCAGCCCTTTAATTCTAGGATTCTGAGATAGATAAAATACACGACAGACAGAATACGGAAGGTAGGTTGGTTGGATGGATGGAGGGAAGGGATGTGATGAGATGGGGTGGAGAGAGGGAGGGAGGGAGGTGAGAGAGATAGGCAAGACGAAGGAAGGAAGAAAATGAAGGAAGGAAGGAAGGAAGGAAGGAAGGAAGGAAGGAAGGAAGGAAGGAAGGAAGGAAGGAAGGGAGGCGAGAAAGATAGACAAGAGGAAGGAAGGAAAAGGAAGGAAGGAGAGAAGGAAGGAAGGAAGGAAGGAAGGAAGGAAGGAAGGAAGGAAGGAAGGAAGGAAGGGAGGGAGGCGAGAAAGATAGACAAGAGAAAGGAAGGAAAAGGAAGGAGAAGGAAAGAAGGAAAAATAGACAAGAGGAAGGAAGGAAGAGAGAAGGAAGGAAGAAAGGCGAGAGAGATAGACAAGAGGAAGGAAGAAAGGAAAGAAGGAAGGAGAGAAAAAGAGAAGAGGGAGGAAGGAAAAGAAAGGAGAAGGAAGGAAAGAAGGAAGGAAGGAGAGAGAATTAGACAAGACGAAGGAAGGAAGAGAACGGAGAAGGAAGGAAGGAAGGAAGGAGAGAAAAATAGACAAGAGGGAGGAAGGAAAAGAAAAGAGAAGGAAAGAAAGAAGGAAGGAAGGAGAGAAGGAAGGAAGGAGAGAAGGAGAGAGATAGACAAGAGGAAGGAAGGAAGAGAAAGGAGAAGGAAGGAAGGAGGGAAGGAAGGAAGGAGCTTGTCTCCAAAAGTTGTGGGTGCTCCAACATGAGTAATTTTTAAGAAGATTCCGGTTGTCTGGAATGGAATAGGGTCTCCTGATTGATTGAACTGAATGAACCTGTTTCTGATTGAACCGAATCGGAACAGGCTTCCTGGACATTGGCTGGAAAACAGCTTTCCCCGTCGCTCTTTGGGATCGGCAGGTGATTGATTGGCACAAGCCTTCACAAATGACTAGTTGCCAGAATCATATTATCATATGTGGTGGTTGTGTAAAGAAGCAAAACTTTATTGGGTGAAAATACAAGCATGGTTAGAGGGAATGTTACAGCAACATATAGAGTTAAAACCAGAGATATTCTTACTGGGAATTTTACCGGAGAATTACAGTCAAGAAGAGACATATTTGATTATTCATATAATAACAGCGGCTAGAATTGTATTTCCATAAAATTGGAAAGCTGATAAAATCCCGTTGGGAGGAGAAACTAAAAAGAAAATTTGCAGAAATAAATAGATTTAACATTGAGAATGAGCGATAAAGAGGAGTCGATGTATTTCAGGACATGGGATAAATTTTACGATTGGTTAGAAAGGAAATGTGAATAAGGGTATAGGGATAAAATAGATAGAGAACAGATTGGAGAAAACAATGAGAAAAATAGAAACTCAGATGACGCCTAGTAAAAGGAGAAAGGGGGGGGGGGTAAAAGGGAAAAAGTGAGATTATTATAAAAATGTACACAAATGATGAAATAAAATAAAAATAAATTAAGAAATTGAAATGAGAATAAATAGAAAATCAGGGCTGCTCAAATACCATTCTAGATTGAAATGAAAAAGGAAATAAGAGAGAGGGGAAGGAGCAGAGAGAGAGGAAGGGAGAAGAGAGGAGGGGAGAGGGAGAGAAAGAAGAAATATAAAAGGAGAGGAAGAAAAGGGAGGAGAAAGAGGAGCAGAAGAGAAGGCTAGAAGGGGGGAAGAAGAGAGGAGTGGGGGAAGAGAAGTGGAAATAGAGCCTGGTTTAGCTCTGCAGACTAAGCACCGTAATTAACAACCAGCTGTCTGCAATTACACCAGTTCCAATCTCGCCAGGCTCAAGGTTGACTCGGCCTTCCATCTTTTCTAAGGTTAATTGAGGACCCAGTTTGTGGGGGCAATAAGCTGACTTTGTATAAATATACAAAAGTATGAAGGCTATTGCTTAACGCATTGTAAGCCGCCCTGAGTCTCCGGAGAAGGGCGGCATATAAATCAAATTTAAAAAAAAAGTAGGAAAGGAGTGGAAGAAGGAAGAAAGTAGGAGGAGAAAGAGGAAGGAAGAGAAGGGGAGGAGAAGAAAGGGAAAAGGAGAGGAAGAAAAGGAAGGGGAAAGAGGAGCAGGTGAGAAGGCTAGAAGGGGGGAAGAAGAGAGGAGTGGGGGAAGAAAAGGGAAAGTAGGAAAGAGAAGGAGAGGAAGAAGGAAGAAAGTAGGAGGAGAAAGAGGAAGGAAGAGAAGGGGAGGAGAAGAAGGAAGGTTGTGTTAAGGCTAAATGGTAAAGGAGGAGCCCCGAAAAAGTAAAAATTAAGAATGAAAGTTAAAAGATAAAATGAATGAAAAATGATGGATAAATGATTGTACCCATCAATGTGTTAATGAGAAATAAAAAGAAAAACTTTTTTGAAAAAAAAAACTTGAAAATGACCGGCCTTCCTTGATCTGTCTCTGTTTCTAAGGCAGCGCCGAGTGTGTCCGTCTGCTGATCGAGGTCGGGGCGAACCTGGAGGCCCACGACTGCCATTTTGGGACGCCGTTGCACGTGGCGTGTGCGCGAGAACACCTCGATTGCGCGAAGCTATTGCTCAACGCAGGTGAGCCGCTGCAAGGACACCGAGCAATGGTGGGTAGAAATCCTCGATTGAAACCAAGATTTATCCTGCCTTAGTCTAAAGAGCAATTAGCCTAACCAGCAAACCTCGCCTTAAATTCAAGCCGTCCTCGACTTACGACCGCAACACGGACTGTAAAAATTTGTCCTTAAGCGGTGCAGTTGTTAAATGAGGCATCCCGTGACTGTACCCGATCTTACAACCTATTTTAGCTGAGGTCATTAAGTGAGACACTACACGGCCACGACTTGGGTCTGAATTGCTGATATTATCCATACGGAGTCTGCTTTTAATCAATTCATTAGTGGATCAATCCATGGAACGGCTTAATTGGGAACGATAATTAATAGGTGGAACGACTGGCCACCGGATAGAGATTGGGACAGCCGTTTGCCTGAAACGATACGGTGTTTCCTGCTTGAGCCCTTCCGACTGCGATTTTGCTTGTCTGAAGCTAGTTGGAATGGTCATAAATGGAAGGTCCCGTGACTGTTTATTTATTTATTTATTTATTTATTTAATTTATATACCGCCCTTCTCCCGAGAGACTCAGAGCGGTGTACAGCCAACTTAAAACACAGAAAATATAAACTTTAAAACAAAGTTTACATTTTGAGCCTCAGATAGCTCAACAGGCTAAATAGCCTGTTATTAACATTCAGCTGTCTGCAATTATTGCAAGTTCGAGGCTCAAGGTTGACTCAGCCTTCCATCCTTTCTAAGGTAGATCAATTGAGGACCCAGTTTGTGGGGGCAATAAGCTGACTTTGTATAAAAAAGAACACCGCTTAGAAGGGGCTAAAAGCTCTACTAAGCAGGTATATACAAAAGTATGAAGGCTATTGCTTAATGCATTGTAAGCCGCCCTGAGTCTCCAGAGAAGGGCGGCATATAAACCTAATTAAAAAATTTTTTTTAAAGATATTAAATATTTTGGCCCAATCAATTTAAAATAAATTCCCCATTCAACATTTAAAATTTCGACAAGACAAATTGGATTAAAACATTTTTATAAAACATTAGGCTAGCCCGCTCGATGAAATAAAAGCATCTGTTGGATGATGTGATCTTCATAATGTATGAGAGCTACCAAGCATCTGAATCACAATCCCAATGACCGTTGCTACGGTGGTCATAAGTGCGAGGACCAGCCATACCTCTTTTTCAGCGTGTTTTGTAACTTTAAAGCGATAACAATCCCTAAACGAATGGTTGTAAGGTGAGGACAACCCCTAGAGCTTCAAAATACAGGTAGCACTCAACTTAACAACCATGAATGACCCCAAAATTTCTGTTGTTGAGCGAGACATTTGTTAAGTGAGTTTTGACCCATTTTACAACCTTCCTTGCCACCGTCGTTAAGTGAATCACCGCAGTTGATAAAGTTAGCAACACGATTGTGATGTGAACCTGGCTTCCCCGTTGACTAAGGTCGCAAAAGGGGGATCACGTGACCTCAGGGACACTCCGACCGTCATAAATATGAGTCAGTTATCAAGCTTCCGAATGGAAGCCTGGGAATGCTGCAACCGTCATAAGTATGAAAAACTGTCCTACATCACTTATTGCAACTTCGAATGGTCACTAAATGAACTGTCGTAAGTCGAGGACTTGTCTGGAATGAATTTCTGACCTGATCTTCCCATCCCGACCTTCAGGAGCCAATGTGAATGCAGCCAAACTTCACGAGACAGCCCTTCATCACGCTGCCAAAGTGCGAAATGCCGACCTGGCGGAGATGCTGATCGAATTCGGAGGCAACGTTTACGCCCGGGACAACCGAGGCAAAAAACCCTCCGATTACAGCCAGAGGAACAGCTTAACAGCAAAATGTTTTGCCTATTATGAACGTGAGTAAAAAAAAAATTGTCTTTCTTTCGTCTGTCTCAGACAGGTGTGTCTTAGGTCAAGTCAGGAATCAGAATTGTTGTTAAGCAAATTAAACACCCAGACAATGTTTATTAAGCACATGGAATGGAATGGAATGGAATGGAATGGAATGGGATGGGATGGGATGGGATGGGATGGGATGTAGAATAGAATAGAATAGAATAGAATAGAATAGAATAGAATAGAATAGAATAGAATAGAATAGAATAGAATAGAATAGAATAGAATAGAATAGAATAGAATATTCTTTATTGGCCAAGTGTGATTGGACACACAAGGAATTTATCTATGGTGCATAGGCTCTCAGTGTACATAAAAGAAAAGATACGTCCATCAAGAATCATAAGGTACAACACTTAATGATAGTCATAGGGAATAAATAAGCAATCTGGAAACAATATCAGTATAAATCCTAAGGATCCCAGCCGCAAGGTTACAGTCATAAGTGGGAGGAGATGGGTGGTGGGAACGATGAGAAGATTAATATCAGAATAGAGCTGGGAGGGACCTTGGAGGTCTTCTACTCCAGCCCCCTGCTCAAGCTGGAGACCCTAGACCATTTGAGACATGTGACTGTCCTGACTCTCCTTAAAAAACCTCCAGTGATGAAGCACCCATGACTTCCAGTGGCCAGCTGTTCCACTGGTTAATTGTCCTCACTGTCAGGAAGTTTCTCCTCACTTCCAGGTTGCTTCTTTCCTTGATGAGTTTCCACCTGTTGCTTCTTCTCCTGCCTTCTCTTGCTTTGGAGAATAGCTTGACTGCCTCTTCTTTGGGGCAGCCCCTGAGATATTGAAACACTGCTATCATTTAATCTAATTTTAAATTTTTTAATATTTGTATTATATGTGTTTTAATTTGGCTGTTCACCGCCCTGAGTCCCCCTCCCGGGGAGAAGGGCGGTATATAAATTTAAAGAAAGAAAGAAAGAAAGAAAGAAAGAAAGAAAGAAAGAAAGAAAGAAAGAAAGAAAGAAAGAAAGAAAGAAAGTTCCCCCTAGTCCTTCCTTTCTCTAGATTAGCCAACCCAAATCCTGCAACTATTCTGCAATCCTCCTCATTATTATGGGGTATTTTGGGAGTTAAAGTCCACATTTTTTATAATAAAGTTTTATTGACTTTTTAGTAATTACATTTCTTAGTGCTTAATAACCATTCTGGGTATTTAATTTTGCATAACAATAGACATGTACATTCTTAATCTCCACCCCTTTTTGCCAACTACTGGTAAAATTAATTCCATGTTTGATAGTATTCTCTGTGTCTTCTTTCTGCTTAATTTTCAACGTCAGTCTATCCATTTCTGCACAGTCCAGTTATCTTGTTAATTATCTCGCAATGTTTCTTCCTTTTTCCAATGTTGTGCGAATATAATCCTCACTGCTGTTACAGCATGTCCATAAGCCTTAAAAGTGGCCAAGGATGGACACCCGTGATTTAGCTAGTATGTAATTGCAATTTAATGTCATTTAATGTCATTTAACATATGAAGAATGGTTGCAGGAACTGGGCCTGGCTAGTCTAGTGAAGAGAAGGACCAGGGGAGACCTGATAGCAGTCTTCCAATATTTGTGGGGCTGCCACAGAGAGGAGGGGATCAAGTTATTTATTTTTTTAAAATTAGATTTATATGCCGCTCTTCTCTGGAGACTCAGGACGGCTTACAATGCGTTCAGCAATAGCCTTCATACTTTTGTATATTATATACAAAGTCAGCTTATTGCCCCCACAAACTGGGTGAAGTGGAAGGCTGAGTCAACCTTGAGCCTGGGGAGATTCGAACTTGCAATAATTGCAGACAGGTGAATGTTAATAACAGGCTTTTAGTCTGTTGAGCTATCCAGGCTCTTGATAGCACCTGAAGGCCAGACAAGGAATAACGAATGGATGGAAACTGATCAAGGAGAGATTCAACCTGGAAATAAGGGGAAATTTCCTGACAGGCAGAACAATTAACCAGTGGAACTGCTTGCCACCAGAAGTTGTGGGAGCTGTATCACTGGAGGTGTTTAAGCCATAATAAACTTAATAAATATAGTTTAAGAAGAGAGTGGACTGCCATTTGTCAGAAATGCTGTAGGGTCTCCTGCTTGGGTGGGGGGTTGGGCTAGATGACCTCCAAGGTCTCTTCCAGTTCTATTAATCTGTAAATCTCTAATGTCTTTTTTCGTTCTCCCAACCCACCAGGAAATCCACTGCGGCTATCTCAGCTTTGTCGTCTCAGTCTACGTCACGCTCTCGGCCAAAAAGCTCTGGAGAAAATCCCCCATCTCCACATCCCCACGAAATTCGTCGAATTCCTCTCTTACCGTCAATGAGCGGCCTCCACGGCCCCAATCCCAGGACTTTCTGGTGTCCGTCCGTCCCCCAAATTTGGGGAATTTTGGATGTGGCCCATCAAATCATCACTCTACAATGTTCAGCTTTTCTCAAGCGACCCTGGTTTGAAACACGTGTGACTTTTTTCCTCGATGGAATGTAAATAGAATTTTTAAGAATGCTGCTAGGAGAGAGTTACTTGGTGGTCTCCTTTCCGGCATGGCTGCCGCTAAGAGAGCCTTGGTGAAATGCTTTAGCGTCGCTTGGTAATGGCGTGATTATTCACCTCCATGTTGGAGAGGTGGAACAACAACTGACAGCCAAACCTGATGGAACTTTGGTTAGCTTCCCTTTTGTGGCTTGGCCTACAGTTAGTCCTCGATTTATGGCCAGAATGGAGCCCCAGATTTCTCTTGCTAAGTGAATTTTGTCCCATTTTACGATCTTTCTTCCCACAGTTGTGACGTTAAACACTGTGGTTGTTATATGAGTAGCATTGTTGTTAAGTGAATCGGGCTTCCCCATTTGACTTTGCTTGCCAGAAGGTCGCAAAATAAGATCACATGACCCCGGGACATTGCAACCGTCATAAATACGAGTCAGCGTCCAAATTTTGATCACATGACTGTAGGGAATGCTACAACGGTTGTAAGTGTGAAAAATGGATACGAGTCACTTTTTCAGTGCCATTGTAACTCAGAACGGGCACTAAACAAGTAATTCTAAATCGCGGGCTATCAGTTTTAACATCTGGAAATTGTAATTCACATATTTTAAAACCTGGGGAATTCTGGGAGTTGAAATCTGCCCATCTTAAAGCATGATGCCTAGGGAATTCTGGGACTTGAAGTCCACCTATCTAAAAGCATGATGCCTAGGGAATTCTGGGACTTGAAGTCCACCTATCTAAAAGCAAGCTGGCTGGGGGATTCTGGGATTTGATGTCCACCCATCTTAAAGCATGATGCCTAGGGAATTCTGGGACTTGAAGTCCATCTGTCTTTAAAGCATGCTGGCTGGGGAATACTGGGAATTGAAATCCATATATCTTAAAAGCGCGCTACTGGGGAATTCTGGGAGTTGAAGTCCACTTATCTTAAAGCAAGCTGGCTGGGGATTCTGGGAATTGAAGTCCACACACCTACAAGCTGCCAAGATTGAGAGTCATTGGTCCAGAGTCTTCTGGTGTATTTATGAGTGTTATGCGTATGAAGCCATAATAAACTTAATAAATATAGTTTTAGGTATGAATGAGGCTTTTCTATCTTATGTGTTTCTTCTTAAATTTATTTTTGACTTCAAACGATGAATATTAGCATTCACGGACAGGTGGGGGAAACTATACAAGTAGTTCTCGACTTACGACCACAACAGAGCCCAAAATTTCTGTTGCTGAGCGACACGGTTGTTAAGTGAGTTTTGTCCCATTTCACGATCTTCCTTGCCTCAGTTATTAAGTGAATCCCTGCCGTTGTTAAGTTAGTAACACAGTTACGAAGTGAATCCCTCTTCCTCATTGACCTGGTTGGTCCCAAAAGGGGATCACACGTCTCCCGGGACACGTCCCCACTGTCGTAAATATGAGTCCGTGGCCAAGCAGCAGAATTCTGATCTCATGACTGCGGGGAGGTTGTGACGCTCATGTGAAAAATGGTCATTAAGTCACTTTTCCATTGTAACGTTGTTAAGTAAGTCGGCGTTTGATAAGAGTGTTATGGAATGAAGTGACCAAGCAACATCCCTGGGTTAGCCAGAGAGAGAGAATTTATTTTGCGCAAAAGACTCAAGCTAGTATCACATCTTAGCTTTGAGTAAAGACTCCATGCTTACATGACACATTTTATACTTTCCTAAACAAAGGATTCTGCTAAAACAGCAACTTTTCCATATATGGTTAACATACATTTGTTATTTTTAATTGACATCTCCTTATTACTAAAGTTTTACATTATCCTTGCCAAAGAATCATAATTCTTCTGTAAATTACTGGAGCATAAACCCAAATTATCTTTTGTTGATGGATGAATTCCAACCAGGTGGACATCCTTGGCCTTATAACCTTTTAACTATATTTCATTAGATTTGTTCCTATCTTATGACAAGTTAGGAGGTCACTTAGAGTATCCAAGGAGGTTATGCTGACTTTGTATTCTCTCCAGCTGGATGTATTTCCTGCTTTCAGAATATAGTTGCTTTTAGAATATCTTTTAGAATATAATGAATAGAAAGTTATCCAGTGGTCATCCAACAGCTCCCGCTACATTAATGTGAGCTGCGTGAAAACAGGATTCTCTTTATTTCGTTTTAGGCAGATGAATCCGGCAAGGGCACGAACCAGCGTTCCTGAGTGAGCTGACATAGTTACTGTCAGATAAAATGTCTAACTTTTGCATTTCTACGAACCATTCTATGGTTCAGCATGGGTTCAATCCCTTAAACCCATCCCGTTCCCAGCTCCGTCTCACCTTTCACTCCTCCCTCCTGGTATATAATATCCTTGTCTATCTGTTCTTCTCCCTTAGATTTAGATGAATGCCTAAGAGATACAGAAGCAAGGTTATAGGTGTATATGAACAGGTTATGTTATATTCTCAATAATAAACAAACAAGTTATTTCTGTTATTGAAGAAGTACTGAGAGTTATTGGGCTAGATCCTATAAATTCAACAGTTACAAGGTAAGCATACATTTTTATACTTTTCTGTACAAAGGAAATTCTTCGTTACTTTTGTTACTTCTGTGCATCTCTCTTGTGTGTTTTCTTATGCTAGTTTCCCCCCCCCCCCCTTGAAACTAAGTGTTGTCCTGGTTATCTGACTTGTGTTCTTTTGTTTCCTTTTGCTTCTTATTACTTTGCCCCTCGTCTTAAACCGATCATGTCACGTCACATCACATCAGGTAGCCCCCCCCCCCGACTCTTATCAGATTGTTTGGGCTATTGCTTAGATCTTTTCCTTAGCTAATCCTCTCTTGTTCCTTTTGTTTTTTTGCTCTGCTGTTTGGATAGTTTCTTTCCTGGCATGTCTTGGGTCTTTGTGTTATTTCCTTGGACCTTCTTTTATTCCTAAAATTTATTTGCAATATTGATTGATTCGTAAAAAAGGATTGATTGATTTGCAAAACGCATTGATTCGTTCATAAAAGTTATGTGTTTGTGAAATTTATTTGCAATATTGATGGATTTGTAACAAAGGATTTATTGATTTGCAAAACGCATTGATTTGTTCATAAAAGTTACGTGTTTGTGAAATTTATTTGCAATACTGATGGATTCGTAAAAAAGGATTTATTGATTTGCAAAACGCATTGATTCATTCATTGATTTGCAAAACACATTGATTCGTTCATAAAGTTATGTGTTTGTGAAATTTATTTGCAATATTGATTCGTAAAAAAGGATTTATTGATTTGCAAAACGCATTGATTCGTTCATAAAAGTTATGTGCTTGTGAAATTTATTTGCAATATTGATTCGTAAAAAAGGATTTATTGATTTGCAAAACGTGTTCATAAAAGTTGTGTTTATTTACTTGTGAAATGTATTTATTTATTTGTTTGTTTGTTGATTGATTGGACGCCCTGCCGCCAATGGTGATGCCATAAAGGCAAGCGCCGAGCTGCAAAACCCGGGGGGTGGGGTGTCAAGAAAGGGAAAGGAAGGGGGAGGTGCAAAAAACAGAAAAACATCTGCAGAAGCACAGCATCAGCACCAGGAAGCGAGAGAGGCCGCAGAACTACAACTCCCAGCAACCCTCGCGAGTTTCCTGCCTTTGTAGACCGCTGTGGTGTAAAATCCGCACGGCCCAATCATGAACGCTATTGTGGGCGAGATCGGTGAGTCCGGATAGCCTTTGCAAGCCGATATTATGGGGAGGGGGCCCGGCAGGTTGGAGAAGAAGGAAGGGGCCGCAGGAATCGCCGCCGGGTGTTAAAACGCAGCCTTGTCATGCTGCTAGACCTCAGTGGGGCTTCCATCTTCGGAAAGCCCAGCGCAGTGATGCAACTCTTTCTATTACAGTGCAAATTTAAAAAGGGGGGTGGGTGGGTGGAGAAAAACCTAGAAACAACCCCCCCACCCCCCAATTGATCCGGCATTCAAGCTGCGTTTCCACAACCTATTGCTTAACGCATTGTAAGCCGCCCTGAGTCTTCGGAGAAGGGCAGCATATAAATCAAATTAAAAAAAAAACCAAACTGGTTATTAATTAACCCTTTTGTAGTAAGAAAAATAACAGAGACAAATTTTGAGATCAGAAGAAGCCTTTTTTTTTTTTTTTGGCCAAAATAAAGTAGAGAAAGGGGGATCTGCTAGATGACCACTGGATAACTTTCTTTCACTATATTCTGAAAGCAGGATATGCATCCAGTTAGAAAATGTCCAAGCTCAGCTTAAAATCCTTTGATACTCTAAGAGGCCCCCTAACTTGTCAGAAGAAAAGGAGCATCCTAATGAAATATAGTTAAAGATGATTAGGCCAAAAATAACCACCTGGGCGGGAAGTCATTTATCACAGAATAATTGCTTGGCAAGGATAATGTAAAACTTTAGTAATAAGGAAATGTCAATTAAATATAACAAATGTATGTTAACCATATATGGAAAGTTGCTGTGTTAGCAGAATCCTTTGTTTGAAACAGTATAAAATTGTGGTCTTAAAATTATCAAATTGTTCCGATTCGTAGGTACATAAACCTCTCTGAACCTATTGCGCAATAAACTCTCTCTCTGGCTGACCTAAGGATGTTGTTTGGTCACTTCATTCCATAACAAAAAGGTTCAGACGGATCAAAATAATCTGTTTAGGTCTGAACATGGTATTGATCCAGGCATGTATTATTATAAGTTTACTAAAACAGGGAGTATCTTGAGATCTGCCTCTTTAGTTAGCCCCCCCCCCCTCCTTTTTGCTTAAGCGGAGTAACTCTGCAACTGTCTTCATGCCTGGGGTCTGACTTCTTGAACTCTGCAAGGGTAACCCTGTGGTTTGACTTTTTAAACCCAGCATCTGTCTCTTATAATTACTAGTTAAAGGACCTTTAGAGATCATTCAGGCTGACCCCGTATTATTTCACTCATATCCAAATTTCACTTTACGATCTGCTTTTAAGGGGTCGCGGGAGGGTGGGTAGGTTGCGATGCATAGATCCTCAGCTGGGCTAGGTTTAACTCCAAGCCTCCCCCCAAAGCAGACCCCCCACTCCCAGCAAATGAAAGTTCACGCTGCCGAGCTTAGCGTGTCGTGTGAGACGTGTGTTGTGCAGAGCCGCTCCTGCTTTGGAAAAGGGTCTCGGGTTGCGGTTCTTGGAAAGCAAAAAAACCCCGGTCAGCTGAGACAGAAATGCGGCTCCAGCCAAGGGAAGACCCCACCTCACCTCCGGCCGGCTTGGCAAGGACCCTTGACCGGGAATCTGGGGGCGGAGAGACTTCAGTTGCAAACCTTGCAAACTTGGGTTGATCCCAATCGACCCGGAGTGCAAACCTCACTCCCTTCTAGCACTGATGATGTAATCTAGTTGGGTCAAGAAAAGCACCCAGCTCAGAGAGCACCCAGGACCCCTCATTTCAACCCTGAGCTACAAATCTTCTCCTTTATTGGTAATGATAGTTTTAAACACGCATTGCCCCCCCCCCACCTCCATCTTCCTGCAGCGTTTTGGGCAGAGAGGACCCCGGTTCATGAAGCCGCCCGAGGTGGGGAAATCCATCAGCTCCAAGAACTGATCAAAAATGGCGCCTGTGTCAACCGGATTACCTACGATTCCATGACTCCTCTGCACGAAGCCAGCTTGTGTGGGCAGACGTGGTGTGTGGAGATCCTGCTGGACGCAGGAGCCCAGGTGCGAGGGGTGGGGGGTGGGGAGAGTGCGAGGTTGGGGAACTAAAACATCTGGAGAAAATGCCAGCAAGCGTCTATTTCACCCCAAGTTTCCTGGGGTTTCGGTTGCAGATTTCAGGTTGGTCCCTGACAGCCAGGTAGCTTTTGCAGATGGGGTCCAAGGCCTCTAGGAGTCTGTGAGGTAGATAAGATACATAGGGAGGGAAGGACGGAGGGAAGGAGGAAGGAGGGGATGGAGGGGGGAAGGAAAGAAGGAAGGGAGGGAGGAAGGAGGCTGAAGGAGGAAGGAAGCTGAGGAAAGCAGGAAGGCTGAAGGAGGGAAGGGAGGGAGGAAAAGAAAGAAGGAAGGAGAAAGGAAGGTGGCTGAGGGAGGGGGGAGGGGGAAGGAAAGAAGGAAGGGAGGGTGGAAGGATGCTGAAGGAGGAAGGAAGCTGAGGAAGGCAGGAAGGCTGATGGAGGAAATGAGGAAGGAAGAAGGAAGGAAGGAAAAGAAGGAAGGAAGGAGAAAGGAAGGAAGGAGGCTGAGAGAAAGGAGGGGAGGGAGGGAGAAAGGAAGGAGGGAAGGAAAATGAGGAAGGAAGGAAGGAGGAAGAGGGAGGAAGAAAGGCTGAGGGATGGGGGAAGGAAAGGAGGGAGGAAGAAGGAGAAAGGAAGAGGAAGGAAGGAAGGAAAAGAAGAAAGGAAGAGGAAGAAAGGAAGGAAGGAAAAGAAGGAAGGAAAGAGAAAGAGGAAGGAAGGAAGGAGAAGGGAAGGAAGGAGGCTGAGGGAGGAAGGAGGCCGAGGGGGTTGGGGAAGGAAGCTAGGAAGGAAGGAGGCTTTGCTTGTCAGAAGCTCAGAAAAGGAGGATCACGTGCCCCCATGATAATGCACCCGTCATAAAGGTGGGTCAGTTTCCAAGCATCTGCATTTTGATCTGCAGGTGATCATTGGGTGGGGGGGGGGGAGGCTGCAACGGTTGTAACTCTGAAAAATGGTCCTAAGTCACATTTTTCAGTGCCCTTGTGACTTTGAATGGTCACTAAGCGAACCGTCGTAAGTCGAGGACTGCCTGTAAAATGGGGGCAAACCTCACTTAAGGACTCTTGTCGGTTAGCAATGGAAATGTTAGCCTCCATTGTGGACGTAAGTCGAGGACTACCTGTAGAAGGTGCAAGTTTTTTTTTAAAAAAAATACTAAATCGTAGGGAGGTGAACCAACACAGGCCCCTGGTTG
This sequence comes from Masticophis lateralis, assembly GCA_030761175.1. Classification (NCBI taxonomy): domain Eukaryota; kingdom Metazoa; phylum Chordata; class Lepidosauria; order Squamata; family Colubridae; genus Masticophis; species Masticophis lateralis. The sequence continues at coordinate 3,263,846 of JAUDYJ010000006.1, read as the reverse complement.
AGGGTTCGGTCCCTTTCTGCCACAGGTAGACGCCAGAAACATGGACGGGAACACCCCGCTCTGCGAGGCTTGCAGCTCGGGGAGCATTGAGTGCGTGAAAGTCCTCCTCTCGCGCGGGGCCGAGGTCAACCCGCCATTTTACCTCACGACACCCCTCCACGAAGCCTGCTTAAACGGTAAGGTGCACGAGTGGGATTCAGCCGGTTTGGACCAGTTCCGACAAACCGGATGCTAATTTTACATCTGGTTCGCCGAACCGGTAGTTGCAAGGAGTGGGGGAAGGGAAGGGGAAGTAGGAAAGAGAAGGAGAGGAAGAACGAAGAAAGTAGGAGAAAGAGGAAGGATGAGAAGGGGAGGAGAAGAAGGAAGGTTGTGGTAAGGGTAAAGGGTAAAAGAGCAGCCCCGAAAAAAATAAAAATGAAGAATGAGAGTTAAAAGATAAGATGAATGAAAAACGGTGGAGAAACGATTACACCTGTACATCTGTTAAGGGGAAATAAAAATAAAAACTTTTCTGAAAAACAAACAACAGCAACAAAAATTTAAAAAATGACCAGCCTCTCTTGTATCTCAGGCAGCGCCGAGTGTGTCCGTCTGCTGATCGAGGCCGGGGCGAACTTGGAGGCCTCCAACTCCTATTTAGGGACCCCATTGCACTTGGCGTGCGAGCAAGAACACCTCGATTGCGTGAAGCTGTTGCTCAACGCAGGTGAGCCGCTGCAAGGGCACCGAGGATTGAAAAGCTGGATTGAGACCAGGTGATCCAACCTGTTACAGGTATCTCAGTGTTTCTCAGCCTTGGTAGCTGGGAGTTGAAGTCCACCCGTCTTCAAGCTTCCAAGGTTGAGAAACATTGCCTTACCTGGTTTAGTCTCCAAATACAAGCAGTCCTCGATTTACAACCTCAACGCGGACTGTAAAATTTATCCTTAAGCAGTGCGGCTGTTAAGTGAGGCACCCCGTGACTGCGCCCGATTTTACAACCTCTTTTAGCCGAGGTGATTAAGTGAGACACTGCACGGCCGACGACTTGGGTCTGAATTGCTGGTATGATGGGAGTCTGCTTTTCATCAATTTAATTAGTGGATCAATCCGTGGGACGGCTTAATTAACCAATATTAGATTTCACCCCTGCCTTAGTCTAAAGAACAATTAGTCTAACCAGCAAACCTCGCCTTAAATTCAAGCGGTCCTCCACTTATGACCGCAACACGGACTGTAAAACATGTCCTTAAGCGGTGCAGTCGATCAGTGAGGCACCCATGACTGTACCCGATTTTACAACCTATTTTAGCCAAGGTCATTAAGTGAGACACTACACGGCCACGACTTGGGTCTGAATTGCTGGTATTATCCACACGGAGTCTGCTTTTAATCAATTCATTAGTGGATCAGTCCGTGGAATGGCTTAATTGGGAACGATAATTAATTGGTGGAACGACTGGCCACCGGATAGAGTTTGGGACAGCTGTTTGCCTGAAATGATAGGGTGTTTCCTGCTTGAGCCCTTCCAACTTTGCGATTCTGCTTGTCTGAAGCTAGTTGGAATGGTCATAAATGGAAGGTCCCGTGACTATTTATTTATTTATTTATTTAATTTATATACCGCCCTTCTCCCGAGAGACTAAGAGCGGTGTGCAGCCAACTTAAAACACAAAAAATATAACTTTAAAACAATTTTAAAAGATATTAAATATTTTGGCCCACATCAATTTAAAATCAATTCCCCATTCAACATTTAAAATTTCGACAAGACAATTCGGATTAAAACATTTTTATAAAACATTAGGCTAGCCCGGCTCGATGAAATAAGAGCATCTGTTGGATGATGTGATCGCCATAAATGCATGAGAGCTACCAAGCGTCTGAATCACAATCACAATGACCGTTGCTACGATGGTCATAAGTGCGAGGACCAGCCATACCTCTTTTTAAGTGCATTTTGTAACCTTTACCAGTAACAAATCCCTAAACGAATGGTTGTAAGATGAGGATGACCCCTAGAGCTTCAAAATACAGGTAGCCCTCGACTTAACCACCACGACTGACCCCAACATTTCTGTTGTTGAGCGAGACATTTGTTGAGTGAGTTTTGCCCCATTTTACGACCTTCCTTGCCACCGTTGCTAAGTGAATCAACGCAGTTGATAAAGTTAGCGACACGATTGTGAAGTGAACCTGGCTTCCCCATTGACTAAGTTTGCAAAAGAGGAATCGTGTGACCTCAGGGACACCGCGACCGTCATAAATATGAGTCAGTTGTCAAGCTTCCGAATGGAAGCCTGGGGATGCTGCAACGGTCGTTAAGTATGAAAAACGGTCCTATGTCACTTTTTTCCCCGTGCCATTGCAACTTTGAACGGTCACTAAGCGAACTGTCGTAAGTCGAGGACTTGTCTGGAATGAATTTCTGACCTGATCTTCCCATCCCAATCTCCAGGAGCCAATGTGAATGCGGCCAAAGATCACAAGACGCCCCTTCATTACGCCGCCAAACTGCAAAACACCAAGCTGGTGGAGATGCTGATCCAATTCGGAGGCAACGTTTACGCCCGGGACAACCGAGGCCAAAAACCCTCCGATTACAACCAGTGGAATAGCTTAACAGCAGAAATCTTTGCCTATTATGAACGTGGGTAAAAAATTTTGTCTTTCTTTCACTTGTCTCAGACAGGTGTATCTTAGGTCAAATCAGGAATTAGAATTGTCGTTAAGCAAATTAAAACCCAGGCAACAAGACGTTTGTTTATTAAGCACATAGAATAGAATGGAATGGAATGGAATTGAATTCTTTATTGGGCAAGTGTGATTGGACACACAAGGAATTTATCTATGGTGCATAGGCTCTCAGTGTACATAAAAGAAAAGATACATTCATCAAGAATCATAAGGTACAACACTTAATAATAGTCATAGGGAACAAATAAGCAATCAGGAAACAATATCAATATAAATCGTAAGGATACAAACAACAAAGTTACAGTCACACAGCCGTAAGTGGAAGGAGATGGGTGGTGGGAGGGATGAGAAGATTAATAGTAGAGTAGAGTAGAGTAGAGTAGAGTAGAGTAGAGTAGAGTAGAGTAGAGTAGAATAGAATAGAATAGAATAGAATAGAATAGAATAGAATAGAATAGAATAGAATAGAAAATATGGAATAGAGTAGAATTAGAATAAAATGGAATAGAAAAGAAGAGAAAAAATGGAATGGAATGGAATGGAATGGAATGGAATGGAATGGAATGGAATAGAATAGAATAGAATAGAATAGAATAGAATAGAATAGAATAGAATAGAATAGAATAGAATAGAATAGAATAGAATAGACATGTCCAGTCTCTTCTTAAAAAACCTTAAAGTCTTAAAGTCGCCAAGGATGGACACCCTTGATTTAGCTACTATGTAATTGCAATTTAATGTCATTTAACATATGAAGAACGGTTGTAGGAACTGGGCCTGGCTAGTCTAGTGAAGAGAAGGACCAGGGGAGACAGGAGAGCAGCCTTCCAATATTTGTGGGGCTGCCACAGAGAGGAGGGGATCAAGTTATTTATTTTTTTAAAATTAGATTTATATGCCGCTCTTCTCTGGAGACTCAGGGCGGCTTACAATGCGTTAAGCAATAGCCTTCATACTTTTGTATATTATATACAAAGTCAGCTTATTGCCCCCACAAACTGGGTGAAGTGGAAGGCTGAGTCAACCTTGAGCCTGGGGAGATTCGAACTTGCAATAATTGCAGACAGTTGAATGTTAATAACAGGCTTTTAGTCTGTTGAGCTATCCAGGCTCTTGATAGCTCCTGAAGGCCAGACAAGGAATAACGAACGGATGGAAACTGATCAAGGAGAGATTCAACCTGGAAATAAGGGGAAATTTCCTGACAGGGAGAACAATTAACCAGTGGAATTGCTTGCCACCAGAAGTTGTGGGAGGTGTTTAAGCCATAATAAACCTAATAAATATAGCCATAATAAACTTAATAAATACAGTTTAAGAAGAGAGTGGACTGCCATTTATCAGAAATGCTGTAGGGTCTCCTGCTTGGGTGGGGGGTTGGGCTAGATGACCTCCAAGGTCTCTTCCAGTTCTATTAATCTGTAAATCTCTAATGTCTTTTTTCGTTCTCCCAACCCACCAGGAAATCCACTGCGGTTATCTCAGCTTTGTCATCTCAGCGTACGTCACACTCTCGGCCAAAATGCTCTGGAGAAAATCCCCTACCTCCACATCCCCATGGAACTCATCGAATTCCTCTCTTACCATCAATGAGCGGCCTCCACGGCCCCAATCCCAGAACTTTCAGGTGCCCCTCCCCCAAATTTGGGGAATTTTGGGTGTTTCCTACAAAAGCGTCTTCTGCTTTTGAACTTTTGCCAAGAGATGTCACTGCGTTTTTATATTTACCAGCAGAGTTATTATTTCTGAACTGTCAGACTTACTGTAGTTTGCCAAAATTTTCTTATCAGTAACTACTGCGCATACTCCTTTGTACTTCTTCTAGAAACTTTCCTTTGTTCTCCAGCCAGCTAAGGTCAGGCTGGGGATTCTTTGCCAACGTGTAATCTAATTTAGATAGTGAGATGTCTTTATTTTCTTACAATAAACATGAGTTTAATTAGAAGATGTATTTCGGTTTATTGATCAAAGTACACACAAGGAGAACATCACGATCCAACTCAAAATGAGGGCAATTACCCCACACAAGGTAACGGGGCTGATTGCCGCTCTGACAAGAGAAGCCTTTGGCAGTTTGCCTAATTATACCCAGGTTGGTGATTAGACGGAAGAATTTGTGTTAAGAAGAGTTTGTTTTAATTTAGTTTGGACTACGCTGAGAATGAGTTAATTCCCTTGATGCCCTTGAAGTGATGTCCTGCTGCCTGGAGGCCGTGCGGGTCTGGATGGAGAGAAACAGGCTCCGACTCAACCCTTCCAAGACTGAGTGGCTGTGGCTTCCGGCGTCCCGATATAGCCAGCTGGTGCCATCGCTGACTATTGGGGGTGAGTTATTCGCTCCCACGGAGAGGGCTCGCAACTTGGGCGGCGTCCTGGACGCACAGCTGTCTTTAGAAGAGCATATGATGGCCATGGCCAGGGGGGCTTTTTATCAGGTTTGCCTGATTCGCCAGTTGCGTCCCTTTCTGGACCGGGACTCCTTATGCACGGTCACTCATGCCCTCGTCACTTCTCTCCTGGACTACTGTAATGCTCCCTAATGGGGCTCCCCTTGAGGAGCACCAATCGGTGATCTGCGAACCACTGGTGGTCCATGAGAAAATGTTGGTTGGTCCGCAGAGAAATTTTTGCATCTTTGCAGGTGGTGCAATAGGGAAAAAGGAGCACAGCCCTCGCCGTCCAGAATGAATGGTGCTGTTGTGGGGGTGGGGGGTGGGGCGGCACAAGCGGGAAGAAGCAGCGTTTGCGATGGCTGGAAGCGGCGGGAGCGAAGCACGACTTTTATTTGAACGGCAAGAGCATTCCGCCTCGGTATGGTAGGAAGTTAGCACCCAGTCCTTTCCTAGAAGAATGAAATATCTTAGGAAATATTAAAAAGGCAGAATATTATGTTTCCCTGGATGAGAAATGGCGAAGCATGTTTTAAAGACAAAGCAGCTCCCACCTTCCTGCCCCCACACCCTTGGTTAATGGGCCAGAGGCAGAAACTCAATCTTTGTCAATGGACCTTCATCTGCAACACAATAGGACCCATCTAGGACAGAAACTCACCACATGGCACCTGGGACGATTACATCAGCCAGCAAGGCTAGCTAAGACCCTCACCCCCTGAAAGTCTAACAACCAATCGGGATACTCTTTCGGGGCCCCAGGAAGTTCAAAGCCAGAGGAAGCATAAAACCTGGAGACTCACTGTATCTGCCCCTTTTTTCTGTTCAGGAACTCAAGCCATGTGATCCTGTCCACCATTAAACCATCTTTCCAGGCAATCTCCATGTCTCCAGTGTCTTTGTCCCCACTTGGAGCAGAACCCAGAAGGATATTTCTTCCAACAGTATATTTGCACCAGCCAGTGGCACAAGGCAGCCCTCCTCTCCTGCTGCTTGGGACTCGGAGAGGTAAATGGCATGTGGTTTGGGGAGCAGCCGGATTTTGCTCTCCATTGCGGACGCCAGATTAGTCCCATGCAAACTCTTGTCTCTCGAGGAGGGCTCCCTGAAGCTGGAAACGGCAGGAAAAAGGAGGGCTGCCTTGCGCGGCAAATATACCAAGGTGGAATCCTGATGCTGCACTTACATTAGAGAGAGGAAGCTGGATTTTGCTCTCCATTGCAGACACCAGATTGGAGAAAGAGTGGGGAGAAGAAAGAGCGAGAAAGAGTGGGGGGGGAGAGAGAGAGAAAGGGGGAGAGAGGGGAGGAGAGAGAGAGAAAAGGGGAGAGAGAAAGAGAAAGGGGGGGAGAGAGAGAAAGGGGAAAGAGAGAGGGGAGGGGGGGAGAGAAATGGGGAGAGAGTGGGAGAGGGGAGAGAGAAAGAAGGGAGGGGAGAGAAAGGGAGAGAAAAAAGGGGGAGAGAAAGAGAAAGTGGGAGAGAGAAAGGGGAGAGAGAAAGTAGAGGGGAGAGAAGGGAGAGAAAGAGAAAGAGTGGGGGGGAGAGAGAGAAAGGGGGAGAGAGAAAGAGAAAGAGTGGGAGAGAGAAGGGAGAGAAAGTGGAGGGGAGAGAGAAAGGGAGAGAAAGAGAAAGTGGGAGAGAAAGAGTGGAGGGGAGAGAAAGAAAGGGGGAGAGAGTGGGAGAGAGAGAAAGTAGGGGAGAGAGAAAAAGGGGAGAGGGGAGAGCGAAAGAGGGAGAGAAAAAGAGGGGAGAGAAAAAGAGTGGGAGAGACGGGAGAGAGAAAGAAAGGGGGGAGAGAGAAAGTGAGAGAGAAAGTGGGAGAGAGAAGGGAGAGGAGAGAGGGGGGAGAGAAAGAAAGTGGGGAGGGAGAAAAGGGGAGAGAAATAATGAGAGAATGGAGGGGAGAGAGGGGGAGAGAAAGAGAAAGGGGGGAAAGAATGAGAGAGAATAGAGAATAGGGGGAGAGAGAAAGAGGGAGGAGAGAGAAAGAAGGGGGAGAGAGAAAGAGGGAGGAGAGAAAGAAAGAATGGAGGGGGGAGAGGGGGGAGAGAAAGAAAGGGGGGAGAGAATGAGAGAGAATAGAGAATAGGGGGAGAGAGAAAGAAAGGGAGGAGAGAGAAAGAAAGGGGGGAGAGAAGGAGAGAAAGAGAAAGAATGGAGGGGGGAGAGGGGGGAGAGAAAGAGAAAGGGGGGAGAGAATGAGAGAGAGAATAGAGAATGGAGGGGAGAGAGAAAGAAAGAGGGGGAAGAGAGAAAGAGAGAATGAGAGCGAAAGAGTGGGGGACAGAGAGAGAGAGGGAGGAGGGAGAGTGCCTGAAGGACCCCATCCCGTCACTGGGAGTCCAGGTGCTTCAGCAAGCGGCATGCTGAATTCGTATTAGTGGTCCGCAAAATTTAAAATTATGAACTTGGTGGTCCCTGAGGACCAAAAGGTTGGGGACCTCTGGACTAAAAGACTTCCAAGATTCCTTCCGAGCATTTGACTCTATGATTCTGAGATAGATAAAATACATTACAGACAGACGGTAGGTATTAGGTACTGTACGTAGGTAGATAGGGAGGTTAGTTGGAGGTAGGGAGGAAGGGAGGAAGGAAGGAAGGAGCAGCTTGTCTCCAAAAGTTGTGGGTGCTCCAACATGTGTAATTTTTAAGAAGAGATTGGACAACTATTTTTTTTTTAATTTGATTTCTATGCCGCCCTTCTCCGGAGACTCAGGGCAGCTTACAAGGCGTTAAGCAATAGTCTTAATACGTTTGTATATTTTTATACAGAGTCAGCTTATTGCCCCCACAAACTGGGTCCTCAATTGACCCACCTTAGAAAGGATGGAAGGCTGAGTCAACCTGGAGCCTGGGGAGATTCGAACTTACAGTAATTGCAGACAGCTGGAGTTAATGCACAATGCATTAGTCTGCTGAGCTATCCAAGCTCTTTGTCTGAAATGGTACTATAGTCTCCTGCTCGAAGGTCCAGCCCTTTGATTCTATGATTCTGAGATAGATAAAATACACGACAGACAGAAGGTAGATAGGTAGATTGTTTGGATGGATGGGTGGATAGGTGGGTGGAGGAAGGGAAGGGAAGGGAAGGGAAGGAAAGGGAAGGAAGGAAGGAAGGAAGGAAGGAAGGAAGGAAGGAAGGAAGGAAGGAAGGAAGGAAGGAAGGAAGGAGCAGGCAGTTTGTCTACAAAACTTGTGGGCCCTCCGACCAACACGAGTAATTTTGAAGAACAAGATTGAGCAGCCACTTGTCTGAAAGGGTCTAGGGCAGGGGGTCTCCAACCTTGGCAACTGTAAGACTCGTGGACTTCAACTCCCAGAGTTCCTCAGCCAGCTTCAAGTCTTAAAAGTTGCCAAGGTTGGAGACCCCTGAAGTAGGTCTCCTGCTTAAGCTGGGAGGTTGGATCAGAAGACCTCCAAGGTCCCCCTTCCGTCACTGTTATTCCGTCGTTCCGTCGTTCTGTTTTTTTGTTTTTTTTATTGAAAAAGTTTTACAATACAAGAATTTTTTCATTTCCCCCCCTCCCCACCCCCCCCAGCCCCTCCCGCTACTTCCCTCTACCCCAACCCCTTCTCTCCCCATCCCCCCGACTTCCGCTACAGATTTTAAAAGAAAAGGTTTAAAACAAGAAAAGAAAAAATTATTAAGTATTCCAATTCTAAATTGAGAAAATTTCAAAAGAGGAAGAAAAAAAAGAAAGAAAAAACCAAACAAACAAAAGAAACCCAATAACTATAACCAAAGAATAAAACAATAGACCTATAAATATTAATGTGTTTCTAAAATTAACAATGTTATAATAAAAAAAAAGAAACCAATAATAATAACCATTGTAGTATTCAGACCAATTTAAAAAATATTATGCCTTTCTGTAATCCATTAACATTACTAATCATATACCAAACTCAAACCCCCTTATAATAAAATATAATATATCATCTGCTTATCCATATCAAATAATTTTATCCCAACTACACCCCTTAACTAAAAAACAAAATCAGTCGTTCTGTTTTTAAAAGGATGATAAAAGGGCAGCCAGCAGAGGGCAATCGTGCACCAAGTTGGGAAATTATAAATTGCTGGCTATCCTAATACATCCAGTGATGTAATCTCCCAAGAAGCCAAATTCCTTAGCTTAAAATAGGAAGCATCCTCCTGCCATCCATGTTCGTATCGAAAGAGGAAAACCCACGGCCCGACCAACCACATAGAATGGAGGACGGGGTGGATTTAGCAGAGCAAGGCACATGGGCTCCTACGACCATCATCGTGGGAACTCTGGCGTGCTGTTCGGGGCCAGTTTTCTCCTCCAAACAACTGCCATCATAGCCACGTGACTCACAAAAATAGAAATCCTATCCACTGGACGAATAAAATATTGCTTTATCTTTAAAAATACAAGCAGTCCTCGACTTCACGGCCGCAAGGGAGCCCAAAATGTCCTTCGCTAAGCGAGACACTTGTTGAGGGAGTTTTGCCCCGTTTTAATGACCTTCCCTTCCTTGCCATCGTCGTTCAATGCATTGCTGCAGTTGTTCAGTCGTTAAGTGAATCTGTCTTCCCCCATTGATTCTCCTTGTCAGGATGTCGCAAAAGGGGATCGTGTGACCCGCCCTGCCCCCCCCCCCGGGGACAATCGCAACCGTCATAAACATGAGCCAATTGCCAAAAGTGTCTGAATTTGGATCACGTGACCAGGGGGATGCGGCGACGGTCGTTAAGTGTGAAAAGCAGTCGTGAGTCCACTTTTTTTCAGTGCTGTTGTAACTTCGAACGGTCACTAAATGAATAGTCGTAAGTCAAGGACTACCTTACTGTATATGTGTATATATGTCACTTTACTGATTGCTGTACACCGCCCAGTCGTGTGTTATCAAATGGGAAACCATATCAATGTGATTAATAAATAAATATAATGCTAAGGGAGCATTTCTCAACCTTAGCAAGAAGTGTGGACTTCAACTCCCAGAATTCCCCAGCCAGCCAGCCAGCCAGCCAGCCAGCCAGGAATTCTGGGAGTTGAAGTCCATCCATCTTCAAGTTGCCAAGAAAAACATTTGCATAAAATGATCTCAGTTCTTACAATTAGTCCTTATCTTACAACCACAACTGAGCCCAAAAATTACTAAGTGTTACTAAGGGAGACATTTGTTAGGTGAGCTTTGCTCCGTTTTATGCCCATTCTTGCCACAATTGTTAAATGAGTCACTGCGGTTCCTGAGTCAGTAACACGGTTCTTAAGTGAATCTGGCTGCCTCGTTGACTTTGCTTGTCGGAAGGTCTCCAAAGGCATGATCCCAGGACGCTGTGACCGTCATAAATACGAATCAATTGCCCTGGGACTGTCGTAATTATGAGCCAAATTGGCAAAATGTCTGCATTTCGATCACGTGACCGCGTGGATGCGACAACGGTCGTAAGCGTGAAAACCTGTCATAAACCCCCTTTTTTCAGGGGTTACCTTTGAATGGTCACTAAATGAATCGTTATCAGTCGAGGTCTGTTGGTACTTACTCCAAGGCAAGATGGACAGGTAGACAGACAGACACACCCATGAACACTTGTCAATCAACACGAAAAAGCCGCGGCCCCTTCCTTGCCCACGTGAAGCAAACCGAAGGCAGCGGCCTCCGCGGCGGTTCTTGTTCTCCGCCGATGTTATGCCAAGATCCCCACCACCACCACCACCGTAAATCCTCCTTCCCTGTCTTCCCCTCCTATTCCAGGCCTATCCCTGAGCGATACACGCGGCGTCTCTGCGTGACTCACGGACCCAACCTCCTTCGCGGTGTGTCTATTTTGGCACGATGCCCAAGTGGGATCCTTTGAGGTCTTGCCAAGATAACCCCACTGGCTTCATAGCTCTTCCTTTGAGTGTTTCCTTGATGAGTAACGGCCTCTTGTGCCGTTCCCTTTTTCTGCAACTTCCCTTTTTCAAGGAATAAAATCAGACAGAAAATCAGAGGGTTATCTGTCCAGGAATCTTGGGCACGATCGGGAGGGAAATGGCGGTTTGACTGACATGAGCCATCGGTACACGCCGTTCCACAAGACAGGATAATTTTGGGATCTTTGCAAGGGGGAGAAATTCCATGGGAGTGGAGGGCATCTCTGCTTTGTGTGGGGTGGCTGGCTGGGGAATTCTGGGAGTTGATGGCCACCCATCCTGAAGTTACCAAGGTCTTCCTGATTGGGGAATTCTGGGAGTTGAAGTCCACCCATCTTGAAGTCGCTGAAGTCTTCCTAGCTGGGGAATTCTGGGAGTTGAAGTCCACCCTTCTTTAAGTTTGCTAAGGTTGAGTAATGCTCCCTTCGCCTTATATTTATTTATTAATCCCATTCATTTGGTTTCCCAACCTATAATACATGACTTTTAAGCTCCCGTGACAAATGTCTCACTTAGCAACAGGAATTTGAGGGGGCCAGGTTCAGGCCATACGTCGAGGACAACCTGTGTTTAAAAAAAAAGTGTGCTATCCTTTCGGAAACTTCACACCAGCTCTGGAGGATTTAACCGCGTCATTCCTGCAATTTAGGGTGCGGCTGCCTAAAGAAGAACTGAATTTCTTCGGAAGAGCACAAGGCTCCCACAATAGCTGGAGAATTAAAAAGTGATGACAGAAAATCATGGAATGTGCTGAAATGAGCAAATTGACATTTGAAATTAGAGAACAAGAAGATAAACAATACTATAAGATAGGGGACCTATTTTATCAATGGTTAGATCAAAAAAGATGGAAATGATACATGGTAGAGGCTGTCACAATACAAGAATTATAAGAATTATAAGAGCCTTGGTGGTGCAGACGACTAAAGTGCTGTTAAAGTAGCACTTAGTTGCCAGCTGCCTGAAATCACTGCAAGTTCGAATCTCACCAGGCTCAAGGTTGACTCAGCCTTCCATCCTTCCGAGGTGGGTAAAATGATTACCCGGATTGTGGGGGCAATAAGTTGACTTTGTATAAAAAAGAACACTGTTTAGGGAGGGGCCGAAAGCCCTACTAAGCAGGTATACACAAAAAGTATGAAGGCTATTGCTTAACGCATTGTAAGCCGCCCTGAGTCTCCGGAGAAGGCGGCATATAAATTATATTTTAAAAAAAAAGGAATTGTAGAACTATGTGAAATATAATATATAGAGGTATTATTATTGGATAGATTCAGGAGGATGAAATGCATGTTATAATAAAAATTAACTCGAATCTTAGGATACTTTGAATGATAATGAGGGAAGAAATAGCCATAGTTAAATAAATGATTAATGAGGATAACAATATATAGATATATATTGGGTCGATGATATGAGAATTTAGGTAAATTTATTTATTTATTTATTTATTAGTTCGATTTATATGCTGCCCTTCTGCGGAGACTCAGGGCGGCTTACAATGCGTTAAGCAGTAGCCTTCATACTTTTGTATATTTATTTATTTTTTTTTATTTTTAATTTGATTTATATGCCGCCCTTCTCCGGAGACTCAGGGCGGCTTACAATGTGTTAAGCAATAGCCTTCATACTTTTGTATATTTTTATACAAAGTCAGCTTATTGCCCCCACAAACTGGGTCCTCAATTTACCCACCTTAGAAAGGATGGAAGGCTGAGTCGACCTTGAGCCTGGCTAGGATTGAACTCAGAGAAATTACAGGCAGCTGGTGTTAATTGCTGCCTTTAGTAGGAGGCATTAGTCCTCTACGCTACACAGGCGTATCTGCTTAGTAGGGCTTTCGGCCCCCCCAAGTGGTGTTCTTTTTTATACAAAGTCAGTTTATTTACCCCACAATCCGGGTCCTCATTTTACCTACCTCGGAAGGATGGAAGGCAGAGTCAACCTTGAGCCTGGTGAGATTCGAACTTGCAGTAATTGCAGGCAGCTGGCAACTAAGTGCTACTTAACAGCGCTTTAGTCCACTGCTCCACCAAGGCTCTCACATTTGTACATTGTGCATTGTAAGTACATTGTAAGCTATGAATTTGGTGAATGATACCCAAAAGGCTTGTTACCAACCGACACGCTGTTTGCAATTGAAGATGGTTTTATGCATGTTTGTTTAAAAATAAAAAAAAATCTTTTCCAAAAAAAATAAAAATAAAGTGATGACAAATATACATCTGGCTTTTTAAATGATCCCGTTCAGAGCGAAACAAAACATGCCTGCAAAACCTCAGCCTGAAGTGGGATGAAGAACGTGACTAGATATGGAATTCAGACTGAGTCAAGATTTGTGTGTTCAAAGCCTTCTTCCAAATATTTAGAGGAGGGCAGAATTTCGGTGCCCGAAAAGCCTCATCGTCCACAAGGGCTGCAAAACATATGGCTAAATTTATGCCCTGAATTATAAACCTTTGGGGGCAGCTGGGATTAAGTCAGAGGTAAAAAATAAACGCCTTGCATAACAAGACTTTTGGGCTGCAAAAGGAATCAGAATCGAGCTGGGAGGAACCTAAGACGTCTTCTAGACCAGTGATGGCTAACCTTATTGCCGTCAGGTGCCAAAAATAGGGGAAGCACGGGGGGGTTGCCCATACCCATAATTCAATGCCCCCCATGCCCCATCCCTCCCCCCGACCTCCCCCACACTCCCCCCGCTTTTGGCACACGATGGCAAAAACGTTACCGGTTGGCCCGGCCATCCTGTTTTTCACCCTCCCCAGGCTCCAGAGGCTTTCTTGGAGCCTGGGGAGAGCAAAAATGGCCTTCCCCACGGCCCCTGGAGGCCCTCCAAAGGTCAGAAACAGCCCGTTTCCTGACTTCTGGTGGACCTGAATGGCCTGAGAATCAGCTGGTTGGCACGCCCCTGCGCGCTGGAGCTCAGCTAGGGCAATGCTTGCGTGCGCACAGATATGGCTCCGAGTGCCACCTGTGGTAGACGTGCCATAGGTTTGCCATCACAGCCCTAGACCATTTCAGACAAATCGTTGTCCAATCTTGTTCTTCGAAATTACTTCTGTGGGAGCACCCACAAAGTTTGGAGACGAGCTCTTCCCCTCCCTCCTTCCCTCCCTCCTTTCCTTCCTTCCTTCCTTCCTTCTTCCCTCCCTCTTCCTTCCTTCCTTCTTCCCTCGCTCCCTTCTTTCCTTCCTCCCTCGCTCCCTTCCTTCCTTCTTCCCTCCCTCCCTTCTTTCCTTCCTTCCTTCCTTCTTTCTTCCCTCCCTCCCTTCCTTCCTCCCTCCCTCCCTTCCTTCCTTCTTCCCTCCCTCCCTTCTTTCCTTCCTTCTTCCCTCCCTCCCTTCTTTCCTTCCTTCCTTTTTTCTTCCCTCCCTCCCTTCTTTGCTTCCTTCCTCCCTTCTTCCGTCCCTCCCTCCCTCACTTCCTTTCTTCCTTCTTCCCTCCCTCCCTTCTTCCCTTCCTTCCTTCTTTCTTCCCTCCCTCCCTTCTTTCCTTCCTTCCTCCCACCCTCTGTCCCATTCCCCCATCCATCCATCCATCCATCCATCCAACCTTCTGCCTGTCTGTTGTGTATTTTATCTACAGTATCTCAGAAACCTAGAATCAAAGGGCTAGAACTGGAAGGGACCTTGGAGGTCATCTAGTCCAACCCCTTATTCAAGCAGGAGACCCTCTGGTACGATGTCGGACAAATGGCTGCCCCATCTCTTCTTAAAAACTTCCAGTGATGAAGCACCCACCACTTCTGGAGGCCAGCTCTTCCTCTCATTCATTGTTCTGACCGTCGAGGATTTCCCCATAGAATTTCTCTCCCTCCCTCCCTTAGCAAATACTGGCTGGGGCATTCTGGGAGTTGAAGTCCACACCTCTTCAAGCGGCCGAGTTTTGAGAAACGCTGAGTTAGGAATGTAATTTCCAGAGTTTCTAGACAGCCAGGAATTCCAGGAACCGCAGCACATCTGTTAAACAGCCTGTTGCGCTCGACTCCCACATGTTCACGAGACCCCCTTTTAATCCCACCCCTTTAGAAAACCGAATCTAAATCCAGATGTGAAGCTATCGAACGAACGCAGGTTGTCCTGGACTAGAGGCAAAGAATCTGCCCCCTTCCAGATGTGTCAGCCTACCCTTTCCCTCGTCGTTGCCCAGAGCTTGGTTTTTTTAAAAAAAAAATATTGAAAACATCTGGAAAACCCAGACAGCGAACAAAGCGACTGCCTTCTGCCTTGTCTAGGAAGGATGATGCTTGCAAGATAGTGTTGCAATCAAGCATCTGAGTGATTTAGACAGCTTCACATCTGGCCGGTTGCAAAGTTTCGTGATGTCATCCTGGGCGATGTTGTCTGGAGGCATTCAAATTTCAAACAGAAGAGTGCAGAGAAGAGCAACAAGGATGATAATAACACACAAGAAAAATAGAAAGGGACCTTGGAGGTCTTCTAGTCCAACCCCCTGCTCTATTCCATTTCAGACCAATAGTTATCCAATCTCTTCTTAAAAAGCCGCCAGTGATGAAGCACCCACAACTTCTGGTGGCCAGCTGTTCCGCTGGTTAATTGTTTTCACTGTCGGGGAAAGTTCTCCTTAATTCTAGGTTGCTTCTCTCCTTGGTTAGTTTCCACCCATTGCTTCTTTTTTTAAAATTTGATTTATATGCCGCCCTTCTCCGGAGACTCAAGGCAGCTTACAATGCGTTCAGCAATAGCCTTCATACTTTTGTATATTATTATACAAAGTCAGCTTATTGCCCCCACAAACTGGGTCCTCAATTGACCTACCTTAGAGAGGATGGAAGGCTGAGTCTACCTTGAGCCCGGTGAGATTCGAATTTACTAATTGCAGACAGCTGGAGTTAAATTACAGTGCATTAGTCTGCGGAGCTATCCAGCTCCTAAGTATAAGGCAGTGATGGTTAACCTTTGTGCCATTGGATGCCAAAAGTGGGGGGAGCACAGGGGAGGGTCGCACGTGTGTGTGCCCACACCCATAATTCAATACTCCCCATGCCCCCCCTCCCCCCCCTGCACTCTCCCCGCTTTTGGCACGTGACGGCAAAAAGGTTACCGGTTGGCCCGGTCAGCCTGTTTTTCACCCTCCCCAGGCTCCAGAGGCTTTCTTGGAGCCTGGGGACGACAAAAACAGCCTCCCCCACCCGCCGAGGCCCCCCAGAGGCCCTCCAGAGACCGTTTCCCGACTTCTGGTGGGCCCAGAAGGCCTGAAAATCAGCTGATTGGCACACGCATGCGCTCTGGGGCTGAGTTAGGGCAACGCTGGCGTGCCCACAGATATGGTTCCGTGTGCTGCCTGTGGCACGCCATCACAGGTTTAGGGTCTCCTGTTTGAGCAGGGGTTGATCCAGGTTCTGGCGTGCGATTGGTTGCCAAAGGAGTCAGTCGTTTTCCCTGGGTCTCCCTCCACAGCTGTCTACCAGCTTTCCTAGCAAGCCATCGGAGGCCAGGGCTGAAATGCCACATCTCCCCATTTCCAAGCTAATATCAGCTGTCCTCGAGATGTCTCTGGATTCTTCCTTCTCTCTTGGGAGGACCAAGTCCGTGATCAACGGGCCACATGTTTGTTTGTTTGTTTGTTTGTTTATTTATTTATTTATTTATTTATTTATTTATTTATTTATTTATTTATTCGATTTATATGCCGCCCTTCTCCGGAAACTCAGGGCGGCTTACAATGCATTAAGCGATTAAGATGTTGACCTCATCTGCAGAAAATGGAAAAGATCCTGACATTTTTAGCTGACGTTTGGCTTTTAGAACGACGGTTCTCAATCTTTGCCATTTGAAAAGGGCCTGGACTTCAACTCCCAGAATCCCCCAGCCAGCAAAAGCTTTCATAGAGACTTTCCTAGGTTCTCCAGAAGTTGCCTTGTGACTTGGTAGGACATGAACTTGATAGGACATCTCAACTTGAGTGGTTGGCTAGTGGTTCGTTCCTTATTATATATAGGAGGTTGCCCTGTCAGTGTTTGTGGGTTTCTCCTTGACAGTTCATCGATAAAGGGTATTGTTTGTCTGGTATTAATCCCTGCTTATCTGGCTGCTTGCTGGAGAGGATGTGCTGAGGTCTTGGTGCTCTCTGAGGTTGGTTGTTTGCTTGGATGTTTCATGACCCAACTAGGGAACATCATCAGTGCTAGAAGGGAGTGAGCTTTGGCAAGAGGAGGAGGAGGAACAGGAAGAGGAGGAGGAGGAGGAGGAGAAAGGGGAGGAAGACTGCGGGATTCTTGATGTTTTCTGAGCTCGGCTGGTTTTTTTACAAATGTTTCATCACCCAACTCGGTAACATCATCAGTGTCCTGATGACAAGACCACCAAAGATTCCACCCCATAAAGCACCAGGCTTCAACTGCGAGTCCTTCTGCGTTACCTTAACAGACACCTCAGAATATCATCCTCCTAACTTTCCTAACTCCTCGGAACGGCCCGCCATTCAACACCCCACCCAAGCGGACGGACCCCCCCTCCCGTCAGTCTGTTCAGTGAACGCGAATGTCTTTTTAAAACTCCAGGCTGGTTTTCTTTACGGAGAGTATTTTTTGCCAAGAAGGATTTGCTTTGTCAATTCCGGGCATCTGTTTTGATTCTCTCCTGCAACCTTTAAAAAGAGAACAGACTGTTGACATTCAGCGTGCTCAAAAAAGCACCCTTGATGGTGATGTGTGTGTCTTTGGGTCTTTCTGGGTTGTGGAGGAGACGCGTGGCTTGGACACGTGAGGTTATTCCTGGGATCCTTCCTCTCTTTGTCCATTTTAGGACCATTTTCGATCAACTCAGGAAGCTCAGATTGCCCAAGGAGCTGATCCAGTTCTACAAAGGAATTATGGAGTCTGTCATCTGCACCTCTATAACTGTCTGGTTTGGCTCTGCAACCCAACAAGACAGACGGAGACTGCAGAGGATCATTAGAACTGCAGAAAAAACCATGGCTACCAACCTGCCTTCCATGGAGGACCTGTCTACTGCACCAGTCAAAAAGAGGGCTGGGAAAATATCTACAGACCCCTCGCATCCTGGACATAAACTGTTTCAACTCCTACCCTCAAAACGATGCACTGCACACCAGAACAACTAGACACAAGGACATTTTTTTCCCGAATGCCATCGCTCTGCTCAACAAATAATTCCCTCAACACTGTCAAACTATTTACTAAGTCTGCACTACTATTAATCTTCTCATCCTTCCTGTTACCTGTCTCCTTTTCTACTTATGACCTTGATGCTCATATCTTTACGATTTATGGTTTATTTAATTTCCTAGTATAATTTATGTTGATTGCATATTTAATATCCTATGACTATCACTAAGTGTTGTATCTTATGATTCACAATGAATGTATTATTACGATGACTATGATCATGATTTATTACTTATATCCTTATGAGAGCTTATGCACCGAAGACAAATTCCTAAGTACTGTATTTTCCTGCGTATAAGACTACTTTCTAACACACAAAAATCTTCTCAAAAGTCGGGGGTCGTCTTATACGCCGGGTCTCATTCTCCTGTAACCAGGCAGACCAGCCCATAAGGCTCTGACGAGCCTTAAATGGCTCTGAGGAGGGTCGTCTTATACGCCCAGTCGTCTTATACGCCGGAAAATACCGTAAGTCCAATCACACTTGACCAATAAAGAATTCTATTCTACTCTATTCTACTCTACTCCTCTTCTCTTCTCTTCTCTTCTCTTCTCTTCTCTTCTCTTCTCTTCTCTTCTCTTCTCTTCTCTTCTCTTCTCTTCTCCTGTCTTCTTTTCTCTTTTGTTCTCCTCTCCCCTTCCACTCCACTCCACTCCACACCATTCCACACCATTCCATGTTTTCTCTTCTCTTCTCTTCTCTTCTCTTCTCTTCTCTTCTCTTCTCTTCTCTTCTCTTCTCTTCTCTTCTCTTCTCTTCTCTTCCCTTCCCTTCCCTTCCCTTCCCTTCCCTTCCCTTCCCTTCCCTTCCCATCTCTAGGTGACCAGATGGCCAGACCCCTCCAAGTCTTTGGAGATTCCAAATTCCATAATGCCAAAACAAAACTCCTCAAAGAATAAGTATATTGGCTATGTCATATTGGCACAAGCTGGTACAAACCAACTCTGAATATTCCTGCAGTTTTCACCTAATTAAAAGTGACAGCTTGTCACTTTCTCAAAACAATCAGCCACGTGGTCCAATCAGGATGCTATTCAGTTGCTAGATGACCCCAGTCCTCTCCTCCCGAGCACCTGCAGGAATGTCCTTGGTTCCTATGAGAAAACATTTTGCTTTGGCTACAACACCCCAAACTATCTCTATTCCCCACCCTCCCTATCCCTCTCTTTCAATGTGTCAGCACTGAAGTCTCACAATGGCCTCAGTCAGGCCAGCTTGAGGGTTACACAAGGCTCTGTAGCTCCCTCCATCATCCCGGAGGCGCTTTTCCAAAAAGCAACTGGATTTTCTGGTTTCTTTTTTCTTTGAAAACATTTCGCTCCTCATCCAAGAAGCCTCTTCGCTTCTAGCGGACTGGTGGGGAACGGGAAGGATTGCAGTTGGGAAGGAAGTCAAATCCTTCCATTCCCCACCATCCAGTCAGAACTGAAGAAGCTTCTTGCACGAGGAAGCAAAAAGTCTCCAAGGAAACACCAAGAAAGTCCAGTTGCTTTTTTAGAAAAAGCACCTTTCGGACAACCATGACCTGGATGACTGAGAGCCTCCATAGATATGTGGAAATAAGTCACCCAGCTAGTACCGATTGTTTTTAAAACTCCGACCACCAGAATGCAGGGTATGACCAGTTTCTGGGACATCCTAAGACTGTGATGGCGAGCCTATGGCCTGCGTAGTCATATCGGTGGGGATGCCAGCTCAGCTCCGGCACCAGCTGATTTTCGGGCCTTCTGGGCCCACCGGAAGTAGGGAAACAGGCTGTTTCCTGCCACTGGAGGGCCACAGGGTGGTGGTGGGGAAGGCCCATTTTTTTCTCTTCCCCAGGCTCCAGAGCCTTTCTAGAAGCTTGGGGAGGACGAAAAAATGGCCTCTCCCCCCCGGAGGCTCTCCGGAGGCTCTCTGGAGGCTGGAAACGACCCATTTGCCAACTTCCGAGGGGACTGGAAGACCCATTTTTTGCCCTCCCCAGGCACCAGAGCCTTTCTAGGAGCCTGGGAAGGGCAAAAACGGCCTTCCCCACCCTCTCCGGAGGCCGGAAATGGCCCATTTGCCAACTTCTGGTGGGACGGAAAGCCCCATTTCCCCCCCCAGCTCCGGGAGCCTGGGGAGAGAAAAACAGCCTACCAGGCCCACCGGGCCATCGTGTGCCAGGAGAAGGGGGGAGGGGGAGTTGCATGTGTAGGGGCGGGGCGCATAGAATTATGGGTGTGGACATGAGTGCGCATGACGCCCCTCCCTCCCTGCTCCTGGCACGCGATGGCAAAATGTTTAGCCACCACTGTCCTAAGATCTTACTCTATTGTTTTTTTTTTAAATTTTGATTTATATGCTGCCCTTCTCCGGAGACTCAGGGCGGCTTACAATGCGTTAAGCAATAGCCTTCATACTTTTGTATATTTATACAAAGTCAACTTATTGCCCCCACAATCTGGGTCCTCAATTTACCTACCTTAGAAAGGATGGAAGGCTGAGTTAACCTTGAGCCTGGTGAGAATCGAACGTACAATAATTGCAGACAGTTGATGTTAATCACAATGCATTAGTCTGCTGAGCCACCAGGCCCTGTTACTAGACAGACCCAATTCCTGCAACCTTTCTTCGTAGGTTTTAGCCTCCAGCCCCCTAACTATCTTTGTTGCTCTTCTCTGCACTCTTTCCAGAGCTTCGGCCTCTTTTTCTACATCACGGCATTCAGCCAGTTCGTACCGGTTCAGGCGAAGTAGTAGCGAAGATCGCAGGTAGGCCCGCCCACCTGCCCCGGCTCTATGACGTCTTATTTAGTGACATTTTCGAGGCCGGGGGCATGCGTGGGAGGCGCGCAAGTGAGCAGAGCACATGCCCGGAAGACTGGGTGCATGCGCGGAAGGTGTGTGGGGAGCAAAGAATATTGGAAACACACCGCTGATCGTGGCGACTAAAATTGGATGCTTTCTAGTTTTCCAACCAAGTTTATTCTGCTGCATTGGATTTCTTTCGGCCTTTGGATTTCCCTGAAAAGACGTCAGGGTTTCAAACTGGTTTAATCTTCTCTTTCGGCCTGAGCGAGACGGAGAAGTGATGGTAGACGAGGCCCGTTCCGAGACATGGAGACCGACATACTGATCTGGGTTTGTATTGCATGCCGCGCCCCGCCGTCCTTGGACTCCGGAATGAGAAAGCTGAGACTTGGCCTTTCTGTCTTTCTGACCTCATCGCTCTCGGTATTTGAGACCGGATTGCACAGCCTAAAAGGCAACACAACGGCACCTAATTTTAGCAAAAGGTCTTTTTTTTTTGTGACAGGCGAGAGGCTCGGCCGAACGTCAAGTGGCGAACTCCGAACACAGAACACAGAACTTCCCTCTGTGTTTTTGAATGGTTGCAAAAACACAGAGGGAAGACTTGCCTTTCGGCACCTCGGATGCAATCCTTGACTCTCTCTCCCTGGCCTACCCTGCAGGGGTGTTCAGAGCGTGGTTAGAAGTGAAATCGGTGGCCGGGAAGTTGCAACAGAAGGTCGGCGGAGTTTTGATGGGCATCGTGAAGCTTTGATTCTACTGTGTCGTGGCTGTCATCTTGGTTGAGACAACCTTGCTTGCTAATCTTTGGAAGGATATTTGTGTCTGGAGATGAAAACACCGGGCTAGAAACCAGGAGATAGGGAGTTCTAGTCCTGTCTTAGGCGTGAAAGCCAGCTGGGTGACTTTGGGCCAATCATTAGGAGATGGTGAATTCTAGGGGCCAATCACAAGGACCTTGTGAGTTCTAATCCTGTTTTAGGAATGAAAGCTGGCTAGGTGACTTTGGGCCAATCACCAGGAGATGGTGAGTTCTAGTTCCTCCTTTGGCATGAAAGTCAGCTGGGTGACTTTGGGCCAATCACCAGGAGACAGGGAGTTCTAGTTCCTCCTTTGGCATGAAAGTCAGCTGGGTGACTTTGGGCCAATCACCAGGAGACAGGGAGTTCTAGTTCCTCCTTAGGCATTAAAGCCAGCTAGATGACTTTGATCCAAGCCTTTGCAATTTTACAATTGTTGTGTGACCCCCAAACTACAGATAATTTATGACCACAATTGGGATCAGAATTCCCATTGCTAACCAAGGCAGTCGTTAAGTGATTGTGCCCAACTCTTCAATCTTTTCTACCATGGTTGTTAAGTGAGTAACTGATGTTGCTAAGTGAATCACAATGCCATTCAGCAAATCCAGTTTCCCCCTTAACTTTGCGTGTCGGAAGCCAGCTGAGAAGGTCCAAAATGGTGATCACAGGACCCCGGGATCCTGCCACCATGATCGATATATGCCGGTTCCCAAGTGCCCAAATTTTGATCCCGTGATCGTGGCGATGCTACGACGGTCATAAGTCCAAAATCATTTGCAAATCCCCCTTTTTTGGTCAGTGCTAACTTTGAACAGTCGCTAAAAGAGTCGCCTTCGGGCGTCACGGGTGCTCCATCCCTGGAGCCCTTTCACGAAGAGACAGCCACTGGTCCAAAATGGCATAGCCTAGTCTCCTGCTTGACGAGCGGATTGGACTAGATGACCTCCAAGATCCCTTCCAAGTCTGTGATTCTAAATTGGAATAGAATAGAATTCTTTATTGGCCAAGTGTGATTGGACACACCAGGAATTTGTCTTTGGTGCATAGGCTCTCAGTGTACATAAAAGAAAAGATACGTCCATCAAGAATCATAAGGTACAACACTTAATGAGTCATAGGGTACAAATAAGCAATCAGGAAACAACAACAATATTGTTGTATTGATGGCTGCAAGTCGAAAACTACCTTGTCCCACGTTGCTCGGGGGGGGGGGGAAAGACAACAACGGCGCATCCTTTTCACACCTTCAAATGCACAAAAAGGCCACGATTTTTGCGTTGAGCCCCCTTACACCCCTCCACCTTCCTACTGTCGTGGCTTGTTCTCTCTCCCCACCCACCCAGCCCTTCTAAATTCTTTGGGGTCAGCTTATTCCAGGCTCCCGTACTGTACAGATATGGGTTTTTCAGCACAGAGGGAGCTCTAACACTTGCTAAAATGGGACTCTGTGTGTGTGTGAGAGAGAGAGAGATGGGGCGGGAGGTGGGGGGGAGAGACACAAAGCTGCGTTAGTGCCGACTGAAGTCATGGGCATATTATATTCTCATTCTTCGAGCTTCTCTGGCTCCAGCGAGCCTGGAGCTCGGCTTTCAAGGGAAGAAAATATCCCAAAAAAGATCTGCTTATGACATCACCCACCTGGGGTTAACCCCTTGAGATGCCCGGCCAGCTGCCAGCACCTGTCTCAAGACCAGAAGGACGGGAATCCTGACTGGGGGGCGCGGGGAGTGTCAATCACCATGGGGAAGCCTTTGCATCACTTAACGGTTAAGAGCAAACCTGAAATAGGGCATCTGCTTTTGGTCGCCGAGATTCAGAAACGATGTTGAGACTCTAGGACTGTGATGGCGAACCTTTTAGACACCGAGTGGCCAAACGGCGTGTGCGTGCCCAAACGGAAAGGTGCGTGCACATGCACACACATGCACGGACATGCACAGGCGTGTTCATGCATGCACAGAGATGCACAGATATGTGCACGCATGGACATCAGTGGTGGGTTGTTCCCGGTTTGCAGCGGTTCGTAAGAACCGGTAATAAAAATTTGTAGTAGTTCGGAGAACCAGTAATAACATTGGCTGGCCACGTCCCTGAACTGGTCCCGGTCATTAGAGGCTTTTTTTTTTAACTTTTAAAAGCATTTTTTCTACGGCCCATTTTTTGCCCTCCTAGAGCCTCCGCATGGGTCCTGCACTTACCTGGCATTCAAAATGGGCCGCGTAGAGACTCCTGGGAGGAGAGGGGCGGAGTGGCTGGGTCAGATTAAAATTCACATCCGGTTCGCCCGAATCGGTCTGAACCGACTGAATCTACACCACCCACACACACCCCGGGAGCTCCAAGGTCCCCTTCCATATCTCTGAATCTGTTATTACATTCTGGGACATTTTCTCAGAGCAACACGCCCGAGGCAAAATAGAGAGGCAGAATGACTTCCTTTGATCTTCACAGCGTGTCTTTGAAGTGTGTATCTGAACCATGGTTCTTTTTCCCTTGCTTCTTTTAGAAGGGGGGAAAAAATCACAAGAGGAAGGGTTGAAAGAGCGTTAGCATTTGTATTTATTTGTACTTTTTATTTAACGTATTGAATAAAGGCATTGATTTATTTTCATCTCGTTTTTCAAGCGACTTCGGCAAAAGCCGGTTGGTTGGCCCTGCAGAAATCGTGGGAAACTCAAAATAGCTATTTTCAGCCGCGGGAAGTCCTCAACTTAACAATTATTCGTCAAATGACGGTTCAAAGTTGCCGCGGCATTGAAAAAGCGATTTAACGGCCATTTCTTCGCACTTAGGATCACCGCGGCATCTCCACGTTCGTGGGATTCAAATTTGGGCATTGTGCGTTGCGTCTCGTATATATGACGGTCGGTCGCAATGTCCGGTGATCATAGTTTGGGAACTTCTCAACCTGTTTAACCAAGATAACGGGAGAAGCTTAACAACTGTGTGATTCGCTTAGTAACAGTAACAGAGTTGGAAGGGAGCTGCTCACACAAGAGACCTATACTAGGGATTCGAACCGCCAAACTGCCAGCTTTTCTGTTCGACAAGCTCAGTGTCTTAGCCACTGAGCCACCTAGTCAGGCTTAATATGGCTTGCTTAACCATCATGGTTAACAAGGTGAAATCGGGCACGTCTCGTTTAACAACTGTCTCGCTTAGCAATGGAAATTCTGGTTCCCAATTGCGGTTGTGAGTCCAGGACAACTTGTAGAAGGTATTTTGTGTTCCACGTAACACTTTGGGAGAAAAAACAGGACACAATACTAAATGACAAAAAGAAAGGCAAAGTTTAAGCAGTCCTGGACTTACGACAGTTCATTTAGTGACCGTCCAAAGTTTACAGCAGCACTGAAACGAGTGAGTTGTGACAATTCTTCACACTTAACGACCGTTGCAGCATTCCCATGCTCACGTTAGCAAAATCCGGACGTTTGGCCACCGACTCTTATTTATGACGGTGGCCGTGTCCTGGGGCTCACGTGATGATCCCCTTTTGTGACCGTCTGACGAGCCAAGTCCACGGGGAAGCCGGATTCACTTAATGACCGGGTTACTGACTTAGCAAATACAGCAATTCGCTTAACAACGATGGCAAGTAAAATGGGACAAAACTCACTGAACAGTTGTCTGATTTAGTAAGGGAAATTTGGGGCCCCAATTTGTGGTCATAAGCCGAGGACGTCCAGCGTTTGTCATGCTATTGCAGTCCCGGATGGCAAGGGAGACAGCTAGGCGCCTGGACAGCTGCTTAAATGGACTTTATGCCGGAGGAATCCCATTTTTCCCTTCAGTTGGCAGGAATCCTACGAGGGTCTCCTTCCCCTGTTCAATTCCCCCCCCCCCTCTTTTCCCATAAATCACCATAACAATTTATGGCTGGGAAGGAAGTTCTCTGGAAGCTGGTAAAGCTTCTTTTAATCCTTCCAGCCTTCCCTTCTCTAAACAGCCCGGTGGCAATCTTCAGAAAAACAAAACAAAACAGAAATAAAGTAGTTGGAAGGGATCCTGGAGGTCTTCTAGTCTGACCCCCTCCTCCTCGAGCAGGAGGTCCGATGCGGGGGCAATCCTCAACTTACAATCGCAATGGAGCCCGACAATGTACGTTGTTAAGTGAGAAGTTGGTTGTGGGTTTTGGTCCCGTTTGACGACCTTTCCTGCCACAGTCGTTAAGTGAAACATTGCAGTGGTTCAAGTCAGTCACACGGTTGTTAAGTGAATCGATGGCTTCCCTTTTTTGACTTTGCTTGTCAGAAGGTCGCAAAAGGAGGGGTCGCGTGACCCTGGGATGCTGCAACCGCCATAAATTACTTAATTTATGCTTAACATAATTGCTTAACACATTGTAAGCCGCCCTGAGTCTTCGTGGAAGGGTGGCATATAAATCCAATTAAATAAGTAAATAAATAAACGGGAGTCAGTTGTCAAGAATGTAAATCACGTGACCGATGGGCCCGCTACAACGGTCGTAAGTCTGAAACACGGTCGTGTCGCTTTTCCCCCGCTGCCGTTGTAGCTTCAAATGGCCATGAAAGGAATGGTTGTAACTCAAGGACTACCTCGACTACCTCGGACCAATAGCTGTCCAATCTCTTCTGAAGAACCTCCAGGGATGATGGAGCACCCACAACTTCTGGTGGCAAGCAGTTCCACCGGTTAATGGTCCTCGCTGTTAGGAAGTTTCTCCTTAGTTGCTTCTCTCCTTGATGAGTTTCCATCCGTTGCTTCTTGTCCTGCCTTCAGGGGCTTTGGAGAATAATTTGACCCCCTTCTTCTTTGGGGCAGCCCCTCAAATATTGGAAGGCTGCTATCATGTCCCCCTCCAGTCCTTTATTTTTATTAAATAGAATAATACAATGGAAAGGGACCTTGGGGGTCTACTAGTCCACCCCTATACCAGGGGAACCTATGCCAGTCGTGGGTTCCTACAGGTTCGTCCCGGATCTTGCGAACTGGTAGCGGAGGCGACAGGAGGCTCCTCCCACTTGCCCGGATGTCATCAAAGTGGATCTGCACATGTGCAGAACATTCTACGCATGCGCAGAAGTACCCTCCACGCACATTCACAGTTGCGAACAGGTAGATCCGGTAATTGCAACTCGCTACTGCCCTTTACCATTTCAGGTGAAGTGACTGTCTAGTCCAGTGGTGAAATCCACATTTATTTTTTACTACCAGTTCTCTGGGTGTGGCTTGGTGGGCGTAGCAGGGGAAGGATGTTGCAAAATTTCCATTCCCACCCCATTCCAGGGGAAGGACACTGCAAAATCCCCATTCCCTCCCCACACCTGGGGCGAAGGATGTTGCAAAATCTCCATTCCCACCCCGCTCCGGGGGAAGGATGCTGCAAAATCCCCATTCCCACCCCATTCCAGGGGAAGGATACTGTAAAATCCCCAGTCCCTCCCCAACACCTGGGGGGAAGGATGTTGCAAAATCGCCATTCCCACCCCGCTCCAGGGGAAGGATACTGCAAAATCCCCATTCCCTCCCCACTCCTGGAGGAAGGATATTGCAAAATCTCCATTCCCACTCCACTCTGGGGCCAGCCAGAGGTGGTATTTGCCGATTTTCTGAACTACTCAAAATTTCCACTACCGGTTCTCCAGAACCTGTCAGAACCTGCTGGATTTCACCTGTGGTCCAGTCTCTTCTGTGGAGCACTCACAATTTCTAGAGGCAAGTTGTTCCATAGATTAATCGGAAATTGCTCCTTATTTCATTCATTGCTTAGTCCCGCTTTCATCCTCATGACGGTGAAGTCATCGTAGGTACTTATATAAAGTAAACCTGAAAATACCTTTCCAATTATCCATTCTTAATTTGAAACTCACTAAAAACAAGGTAACATTTACTACTCATCCAAATTATCTTTTATATTCTATTCTATTAAGAGTATCCTTATCCATTTTATCTTCGCTTAATCCAGTGGTACCACTTGTCCCACGCCATAAAATATTTTGAGCTTTCCTCATCTTTTAATTTCTGCTTTAATTGATCTAATTATGCACATGAATATATTTTTTGTATTACCTGTTGGTCATTTGGCAAATAATCCATCTCCCAAACTTGTGCAATTGCTATTCTGGCCGCCGTAATTATATGGTGTATCAGATATATCGTTTCTTTTCTAATATTTTGTTTGTATATTCCTAATAAAAATATCTTTGGGTCTAATGAATGATATAATGTGTATGTATATATATGTGTATATATATATAGTAACCATATATAGATATTTAAGAGAATAGAAACGAATTTAATCATAGCCTATGATTTATGGATATGGACATTTTAACATGGTTTTAATTGTTTTTGTAAACATTTGAAAGTTAAATAAAGTTTGTTTTAATTTTTTTTTTTAAAAAAAGGAAATTGCTCCTTATTTCTCGATTGCTTCTCTCCTTGATGAGTTTCCATCCGTCGCTCCTTGTCCTGCCTTCAGGGGCTTTGGAGAATAGATGGAGGACCCCCCCCTCTCTTCTTTGGGGCAACCCCTCAAATATTGGGACAGTGCTATCATGTCACCCCTGGTCCTTCTTTTCATTCAACTGAGCATCATTCAACAGAGGTGGCATTCAGCTGGTTCAGCCCGGTTCAGACGAATCGGTACCGGGCCCGCCCATCCGTCTCGGCTCCAAGTCGCGCTATTTCAACATGTTTTCGAGGCTGGACATATGTGCGGAAGCCACGCGAGCGAGCAAAATGCATGCGTGGAAGTCCGGACAAATGCGTGGACCACACATACAGGGGCGACTTAGTGGTAAAGGTAGGTGAGACTCAGTCCTGATCCTTGATTCCTGCAACCGTTCTTCATATGTTTTAGCGTCCAGCCCCCTGATCATCTTGGTGGCTCTTCTCTGCACCCTTTCTAGAGTCTCGATTGCGGCCTCGTGCAACGCCCTTCCTCCCCTGGAGCAAAGAGACCCAGGAAGGGAACAGAGCCCCGTGAAATGTGGAGACAGGTGCGTGTGCCGAGAATTGGCATCCTCGTCTTCTTCTTTCGGGGGTCCAACTGTGCCAGAGGTCAATCCGATGCATTCCAGACTGACAGGATGGCTGCCAAGTCCCACAGCTGGACCTCCAGGGAGCATTTGAGACTTGGGTCCTTGTGAACAAGGAGATGGAGGGGGACGGACATCTTAACCGCGAACACAAATCGATCGTCAACACGAGGGAAGCACGAAAACTGAACAGGCTTTGAAAAGAGGCATTTAGGGATGTGCCGTTTATGGATGTTATTATTCTCTCTCTTTTTGGGGGGGAGTTTCAGAAAGGTAGATTCTGGAGAGAGGGGTTGCATGCTGGGGAAACAGGGTTTAAATGAACTGATATAGGTAATCCTCGATTTACGATCACGATTGAGCCTCCCAAATGGACGCTGGGAACATTTGTGAAAGGGAGTTTTGCCCCGTTTTAATGACTTTTCTGGGCCACTGTTGTTCAGTGAGTCATTGCCATGGTTAACTGAGTCACAACTGAGTTCTTAAGGGAATCGGGCCTCCCCCGTTGACTTTGCTCGTCAGAAAAGTTGCAAAAGGGGGATTGAGTGACCTCAGGGGGATGCTGTGACCGTCAGAAATAGGAACCATTTGCCAAGCATCTGAATTTTGATCATGTGACCAGAGCGGATGTTCATTACAACATAAGTGTGGAAAGTGTCATAAGTGTGGAAAATGGTCATAAGTGGCTTTTTTCCCTGTGCTGTCATAACTTTGAATGGTCACTAAATGAATGCTTGTAAATCGAGGACAACCCGTATTACATGTTTGTACAAGGAATGGAATAGGATTCTGAACTAGCAGAGGAGGAAGAGGAGGAGGAGGAAGAGGAAGACGGAGGAGGAGGGAGGAGGAGAAGGAAGAAGAAGAGGAGGGAGGAGGAGAAGGAAGAAGAAAAGGAAGAGGAGGAGGGAGGAGGAGAAGAAAGAAGAGGAAGAGGAGGAAGAGGAAGAGGAGGAGGAGGAAGAGGAAGAGGAAGAAGAAGAGGAGGGAGGAGGAGGAGGAGAGGGAAGAAGAGGAGGAAGAGGAGGAGGAGGAGAAAGAAGAGGAAGAGGAAGAGAAAGTGGGAGGAGGAGGAAGAGGAGGTGGAGGAGGAAGAGGTGGAGGGAGGAGGAGGAAGAGGAGGAAGAGGTGGAACGAGAAGGAGAAAGAAGAAGAGGAAGAGGAGGAGGAGGAAAGAGAAGGAGGAGGAAGAAGAGGAAGACGAGGAGGGAGGAGGAAGAAGAGGAGGAGGCAGAAGAGGAGGAGGAAGGAGGAAGAGGAGGAGGAGGAGGAGGAAGAGGAGGAAGAGGTGGAGGGAGGAGGAGAAAGAAGAAGAGGAAGAGGAGGAAGAGGAAAGAGAAGGAGGAGGAAGAAGAGGAAGAGGAGGAGGGAGGAGGAAGAAGAGGAGGAGGCAGAAGAGGTGGAGGGAGGAGGAGGAAGAGGAGGAAGAGGTGGAGGGAGAAGAGGAAGATGAGGAGGGAGGAGGAGGAAGAGGAGGAGGGAGAAGAGGAGGAGGGAGAAGAGGAAGAGGAGGAGGAGGAGGAGGAGAGGAAGAGGAGGAGGGGGAGGAGGAATGTGGGGTCATTGGTACTCTCTGAGCTTGGTGTTCTGGTAAACGTTTCCTGACCCAAACAAAGTAACATCATCAGGGCCGGAAGGGAGTGGGGTTTGGGAGGTGGAAGAGGAGGAGGAGGAGGAGGCTGGGGAATTCTGGCAGCCATTGGACCCAGCTGCTATAAAGTCTTCTCCTTGAGTAGGGGGTTAGACTGGATGACCTCTGAGGTCCTTCCCTGCCAGACTTCTACGTTCTACGCTCTACTCTTTAAAAAAATCATGCTGTGCTCATCTCAAACCTTTGTCCGAAGTGCTCTAGGGCTAGGGTTTCCTGCCCAAGCAGGGGATTGGACTAGAAGATCTCCAAGTTCCCCCTTCCGGCGCTGCCATTCTGTTATTCCTCGACAGGGACCGGAAACTTCAAGGAACAGGCCAAGAATTCGGGAACACGTGCAGCCAACAGATTCCTCTCTGCCCAAAATCCCGTCCGGCGCCAGACTCAACGCTAGGATTTTATTCACGGTGGAGCTCCACTGACACCCGAAACTTACTATGGGCAGCTCTGGGGCTTTTGAGCTCGCAACGGATTTAAGCCAGAGGGTATTAATAATCAAAAATCTCTCCAACAACCAGTTTCTCATGGCTTTTTCCTCCCATTCCTCCGCCGTCATCATTTTTAAAAACAAAACCCAAATTCAACTGCATTATTTTCCTTTTATCCTGCTATTTTTTCGCAGGTATTTTCACTTAATGTCTTAAAAAAAATATTTTAACACGTGAAGAACGCTTGCAGGAATCTTGGGAAAAGAAGGACCAGGAGTATGACGTGGTAGTAGTTTTCCAATATTTGAAGGACTGCCCCCCCAAAAGAGGGGGACAGTCTATTCTTCAAAGCACCCGAAGGCAAGACAAGAAACAACGGATGGAAACTCATCAAGGAAAAAACCTGAACTGAGGAGAAACTTCCTAACAGTGAGGACAATTTAACCAGTGGAACAGCTGGCCAACAGAAGTTGTGGGTTCTTCAACACGGGAGGATTTTAAAAAGGGATTGGGCAACCGTTGGTCTGAATTGATATAGGGTCTCCTGCTTGACAGAGGATTAGACTAGAGGACCTTCAAGGCCCCATCCAACTCTGTTGTTATTCTGTTATAAAATGCCCATACGGTAAGCATATTCCTGGAAATTGCACACTTGGTTATTATTTCTCAGCCAGGGCTTCCCGAATTCTAGATAAATTACGGTTCGTTCTCAAACTACGATCACAATGAAGCTTGCAATTTCAGTCGTACGTTGCGAGGGTCCGTTTAGTGACCGTTCCAAGTTATGATAACGCTGAAAAAAGTTGACTTCCTACTTAACCGGCTTTAGTAAACTGTCCCACCTTGCTCTCTCCCTGATCTCTTTCCCTGTTGACTTCCTACCTGAAATACTTCAATGAACTGTCCACCTTGCTCTCTACCTGATCTCTTTCCCTGTTGACTTCCTACCTGAAATATTTCAATAAACTGGCTCACCTTACTCTCTCCCTGATCTCTTTCCCTGTTGACTTCCTACCTGAAATACTTCAATGAACTGGCTCACCTTGCTCTCTCCCTGATCTCTTTCCTTGTTGACTTCCTACCTGAAATACTTCAATAAACTGGCTCACCTTACTCTCTCCCTGATCTCTTTCCCTGTTGGCTTCCTACCTGAAATATTTCAATAAACTGGCTCACCTTACTCTCTCCCTGATCTCTTTCCCTGTTGATTTTCTACCTGAAATACTTCAATAAACTGGCTCACCTTACTCTCTCCCTGATCTCTTTCCCTGTTGACTTCCTACCTGAAATACTTCAATAAACTGTCCGCCTTGCTCTCTACCTGATCTCTTTCCCTTGCCCTCTACCTGACCTCCTTTCCTTGCTTATCTCTGGGGCCAGACCCCCATTTCCCTTCCCTTATCCAGTGGGGCCCAGTTCAAGCAGTTGTCGTAATCCGAGCCTCGGTTTCATTTTCCACCCACCACGATCCATGAATGAACTCGACACCTGTCAACAGAGGGAGGGCCAGGTGTCCTTCAGAAGATGCAGCCCTGGGCATCGTCCTGCTGAATCACTCAAAAAAATTATTTGCGACCATGTCCGTATTCTGCACTAAACCTTAATGAGATTTGATGCGATGGTTTTCATGCCCTGGCCCATCATTTGTGGCTTAAAGTAGAGTCCTGGGTATTCTCAGAGCTGGGTGATTTCCTGGCAGACGTTTCATAACCGAACAAGGGAACATCATCAGTGCCAGAAGTGAGTGGGATTTGCAGATAGGAGGAGGAAGAGAACGGTGGGGTCCTGGGTGCTCTCTGAGCTTGGGGGTTTCCTTGCAGACGTTTTATGACCCAACTAGGGAACATCATCAGGGCTAGAAGGGAGTGAGGTTGGTGGGGAGGAGGAGGAGGAAGAGGAGGAGGAGAATTGTGGGATCTCAAGTGGTCTCTGAGTTTGATTCTTTGCTTTCAGGCATTTCACAATCCAACTAGGGAACATCATTAAATGTTTACAAGTAAACAATCAAATTCAGGATCCCACACTTTTCCTTCTCCTCCTCCTCCTCCTCCTCTCCACCAAGACCACTCCCTTTTAGCACTGATGATGTAACCTAGTTGGGTCATGAAACGTTTGCAAGGAAAAACCCAAGCTCAGAAACTATTAAAGGTCCCACATTTTCTTCCTCTTCCTCTTCCTCCTCCTCCTCTTCCTCCTCCTCCCCACCAACCTCACTCCCTTCTAGCACTGATGATGTTGGGTCATGAAACATCTACAAGGAAACGACCAAGCTCAGAAACCAGGGGTGGGTTCTACTTACCTTTACTACTGGTTTGCAACGGGGCTGCGCGCTTGCTTCTGATGACGTCGGGGTTGGTGGACGGAGCCTCTCACCGGTTTTACTACCGGTTCTATAGAACCGATCCGAAATGGGGGCAACCCACCACTGTCAGAAACTATTAACTATCCCTTTAGGAGCCTTGGTGGCGCAGAGGGCTAAAGCGCTGTTAAGTAGCACTTAGCTGCCAGCTGCCTGCAATTACTGCGAGTTCGAATCTCACCAGGCTCAAGGTTAACTCAGCGTTCCATCTTTCCGAGGTAGGTAAAATGAGGACACGGATTGTGGGGGCAATAAGCTGACTTTGTATAAAAAAGAACACCGCTTGGGGGGACCAAAAGCCCTACTAAGCAGGTATATACAAAAGTATGAAGGCTGTTGCTTAACGCATTGTAAGCCGCCCTGAGTCTCCGGAGAAGGGCGGCATATAAATCAAACCAATAAATCAAACCAATAAATCAATAAATAAATAAATATTAAAGGTCCCACGTTTTTCTCCTCCTCCTCTTCCTCCTCCTCCTCCCCCACACAAACCTTCCAGCACTGATGATGTTCCCTTAAATTGTCTCACCTGTGTGACCGGCCTGATGTTATGACCTTTTTCGCAGTGGTTGTTAAATGAACCCCACGCTCTATAAAACGAACCCATGTTTGCTATTATGAGCCAGTTTGGTCCAAAAATTAAAATGCTAGTTTTGGGCGAAAGTCCAGTAAAATGCAGTCCCATGACCCACAGGGCCTTGTGAGCAGGCCATGAATACAGACCAGTTGCCGAGCCATCCACATTTCAGAACCGGAGTTCTAAGTCATCCTAAAGAGGTCTGTCATCACTTTGAACGGTCCTTAAGTGAGCGGATGTAAGTCAAAGACTGCCTGTACTCAGAAGTAACCCTTATCGCCCAGGGTCGATTCGGGAGAATGAGTCCAGGGTAGAAGCTGGTGGGTTGATTGCTTTTAAACCGAATGACCTTGTGATGAAGAATAACAAAGGGGGAGCAGTTTTCCTTCCGTGGTAAAATTGCTGATCCCCCACAGCAAACTCTCTGGGTCAGAAGAGCCACTACGAAGTCAGTGAGTTCACAGAGGCCTCAGCAGAGTCGAGACTTGGAGCGGTGTTTTTCCATTCGTCAGAACTTGAAAGAGGAGACGAGAACTGTCCATTCACCCGTTTTATGGGGTTGCCAAGTTCAGACACAGAGGAGAAAATCAGGAGCTGTGATTGAAGCAACTTGGCGTTAGAGCCACGGAGAATGCCAGGGCTGCCTGGAAGGGACCTTGAGGTCTTCTACTCCAACCCCCTGCTCGAAGGGGAGACACTAGGGTCTCATGCCAGAGAACAGGGCTGGACTTCCATCTTCTCTTCTCTTCTCTTCTCTTCTCTTCTCTTCTCTTCTCTTCTCTTCTCTTCTCTTCTCTTCTCTTCTCTTCTTCCACTCCACTCCACTCCACTCCATTCCATATTGTCTATTCTATTCTGTTCTGTTCTGTTCTGTTCTGTTCTGTTCTATTCCTCTTCTCTTCTCCTGTCTTTTCTCTTTTGTTCTCCTCTCCCCTTCCACTCCACTCCACTCCACATCATTCCATTCTATGTTTTCTCTTCTTTTCTCTTCTCTTCTCTTCTCTTCTCTTTTGTTCTCCTCTCCCCTTCCACTCCACTCCACATCATTCCATTCTATGTTTTCTTTTCTCTTCTCTTCTCTTCTCTTCTCTTCTCTTCTCTTCTCTTCTCTTCTCTTCTCTTCTCTTTTGTTCTCCTCTCCCCTTCCACTCCACTCCACTCCACTCCACTCCACACCATTCCATTCTATTCCATGTTTTCTCTTCTCTTCTTCTCTTCTCTTCTCTTCTCTTCTCTTCTCTTCTCTTCTCTTCTCTTCTCTTCTCCTCTCCTCTCCTCTCCTCTTCTCTTCTCTTCTCCTGTCTTCTTTTCTCTTTTGTTCTCCTCTCCCCTTCCACTCCACTCCACACCATTCCATTCCATTCCATTCCATTCCATTCCATTCCATTCCATTCCATTCTATTCTATTCTATTCTATTCTATTCTCCTGTCTTCTCTTCTCTTTTGTCCTCCACTCCACTCCACTCCACTCCACTCCACTCCACTCCACTCCACTCCACTCCACTCCACTCCACTCCACTCCACTCCATTCTATTCTATTCTATTCTATTCTATTCTATTCTATTCTATTCTATTCTATTCTATTCTATTCTATTCTCCTGTCTTCTCTTCTCTTTTGTCCTCCTCTCCCTCCACTCCACTCCACTCCACTCCACTCCACTCCACTCCACTCCACTCCACTCCACTCCATTCCATTCCATTCCATTCTCTCCTCTCCTCTCCTCTCCTCTCCTCTCCTCTCCTCTCCTCTCCTCTCTCCTCTCCTCTCCTCTCCTCCATTCCATTCCATTCCATTCCATTCCATTCCATTCCATTATATTCTATTCTCCCATTCTATTACTAATCCCATTCTTATCCCACTCTACTCTACGACTTACAAGGTAGTTCTTGTCTTACCTTGACAAAGGTATTCAAGGACTACCTTTTAATGACCATTCAAAGTTACAAGGCCACTGAAGAAAAACGACTTATGACCAGTCCTCGCACTTACAACCTTTGTAGCATCCTCAGTCTCACGAGTCCCAATTCCGGTGCAAGGCAATTCCGGGGTGCATTTGTGACGGTGGCAGCATGCTGAGATCACCTGATCATCCTTTGGGACCTTCCCAGCCAGCTTTCCTGCATGCAAAGTCGGGGGTGTGTGTGTGAAGCTGGGTTCACTTAACAACGGTGTGATTCGCTTAACAACCAAGGCAAAAAAAATAAGGTTGTAAAGTGAACCCCAGCCTTGCTTAGCAAAGAAGTGCCAACCGTGATTGTAAGTTTGGGGAATACCTGTACAATTCACCGGGTCCTAAAAAGTCACTCTTGAGCAAACCATGATTAAGCCAACATGGAGGATGCTGTCCCAGAGAAGAAGGAAAAAAAAAAACCCTTTTATCAGGATGTTACAAAGAAAAGCAATCATAGCAATTCCCTTCCACTGGTTTAGCAGCCAGAAATGATCAGAAAATGGTGTTTTTTTTGCTGACAAGCATCCTTATGAGATGTTGGAAAACTGCTTGAAAAAGCAGGTTTCGGATCTCGGCTGTGACTGTAATCCTGCCCTGGCTGACCCTTTGACTCTCTAGCCTTCGGGCAGGTTTAAAAGTTTTTCCTTTTTTCCTTTTTTTTTCTATTTGTAACCAGGATGGAAAAAGACAAGAGTCATTCATCTCTGCAAAGTGGCAGCTATGGGAAGGTTCAATGCAGAAACTTCTATTGTTCGGAGCCTCCGTGACTCCTACCATGAGGTTGCATTGTCAGTGATTGTGCAAGACTATACACAATGTTAAAAAATTGCTCAGTGGATGTTTCTTTTCAGGGAGGGAGAGAGGGAGGGAGGGGAGGAAGGAAGAAAGGAAAGAAGGAAAGAAGGGAGAAAGGAGGGAAAGGAAGGAGGAAGGAAAAGAAGGGAGGAAAGGAAGGAAGGAAGGGAAGAAGGGAGAAATGAGAAAAAGAAAGAAGAGAGGAAAAAGAAGGGAGGAAGGAAGGAAGGAAAGAAGGGAGGGAGGGAGAAATGAGAGAAAGCAAGGAGGAAGGAAAAAGAAGGGAGGGAGGAAGGAAGGAGAAAGAGAAAGAAGGAAGGAGGAAAGAGAAAGAAGGAAGGGAAAGAGATGACAAGGGAAAGGGAAGGAGAAAGAGAGAAATGAGAAAGAAGGAAAGAGGAAAGAAAAAGAAAGGGAAGAAAAAAGGAAGGAAGGGAGGAAAATTAAAAGAGAAATGAGAGGAAGGAAGGAAGGAGAAAGACAAAATATAAGAAAGAAGGAAGAAGGAAAAAGAGAAAGAAGGAAGGAAAGAAAAGAGATGGAAAGAGAGGAGAAAAAAAATGAGTGTGAGTGAGTGAGTGAATGAGGAAGGAAGGAAGGAAGAAAGGAAAGAAATGAGAGAAAAGGAAGGAAAAAGAAAGGAAAGGAAGGGGAGGGAGGGAGGAAGAAGGAAGAAGAAAGAGAAATACAAGAAAGGAGGAAGGAAGAAGGAAAAAGAAATAAGGAAGGAAGGGAGATGAGAAGGGAAAGAGGGAAGGAGAAAGAGAAATGAGAGAAAAGGAAGGAAAAGGAAAGAAGAGAGAGGGAGGGAGGAAGAAGGAAGGAGAAAGAGAAATATAAGAAAGAAGGAAGGAGGAAGGAAAAAGAAATAAGGAAGGAAGGAAGGAAGGGAGATAAGAAGGGAAGGAGGGAAGGAGAAAGAGAAATGAGAGAAGGAAGGGAGGGAGGAAGGAAGGAAGGAAAGAGAGAGAGAAATAATCTGTGCAGCAAATTAACATTACGGCTCTATTTTCTTGGTTGCCATGCTTTCCCTCGCTATCCCTTTACTTACAGTACCATCATCAATGACATCATTGATAGGTTAATTGGCTGATTGAATAAATATTCCCACTTCCTGCTTCTCTCCCAATCCAATTGCCAGAAAGGATCCTTCATTATTTTAGGCAATAACCGAAGAAAGTTCATTTTTGGGTGAGCCGTGCGTCTCAAAATCTAGAAAGCTACCGGATACAGTTTTATTGATCTACTTGTACGTAGTATTTATATGCTAGCCTGATCTTGTTTTAACTTGTAGAATTATCTCCTGTTTCCAAGAGTTACGTTGTTTTTGTCTTCCTATTTGCTAGCAAAACTCCCTGTATTTAATTAAAGTTTCAGGGACTTTCCTTGTGCCCCACTTAATGTCCTTTCAGCAACCAGAGATGCCTGCCCCGTTACAGGAGTGGCCAAAATTGTGGAAATCTTTTGGGAAAAGTGTATTTTCTAAAACGAGCTAATAACACCACTTTTTTATTTTTTTTTTGAGTAGTACCATAAAATTATATATCCATGGAAAGATAATTGATTCAAGAATGTAATGCAATAACTTTTAGGAAGGATTTGCTATTAGAATAGCAGTGACAGAATGAAGAAGAAAAGTGAAACACTTAGAAAAAAGGAGATATACAAAAATGATCACCATAGAAAAAGTGAGATATACAAAAATGATCACCATGTCAGTTAATAGTTAGGTAACCTTTAGCCTTATGTCTTCCCATGGAGTGAACCAAGTCTTTGAGTTCTGCAGTTGTTCTAATGTGAAACCAAGATGGAATGATGGCTTCTATGAACTGGGTTTTATTGCTGGGTTGCTTCTGACTAACCAGTTTCTTTAGTCGGCTCCATCGATTTTCCATTGGGCTATTCCCGGGCCATTTCCAGCAGTGGAATAGAATCATCTTGAAACTCCAAAGAAAAAGTGGCGTTATTAGCCATCAAACCT
This sequence comes from Masticophis lateralis, assembly GCA_030761175.1. Taxonomy (NCBI): domain Eukaryota; kingdom Metazoa; phylum Chordata; class Lepidosauria; order Squamata; family Colubridae; genus Masticophis; species Masticophis lateralis. The sequence goes on along the minus strand of JAUDYJ010000006.1, from coordinate 3,225,414 downwards.
CCAAAATACACTTTTCCCAGAAGGTTCCCACAATTTTGGCCACGACTGTAGCGGGCACAGAAAACTAAATCAGTTACAACTTGGCTCAAGTTACTAGACTAGGTTTATTAACCTCGGTTAGTTTCCCTGGAAGTGGTGCTTAGCATCTCATGTAAACCAACTAACCCTGATTGGCTAGGCTATGATTAAATGCAATGGCCAAACCCCAAAAATGGCTTGATTCATTAACCAGGATAAGTGGATTTGGAGGACACTGTCCCCCCCGCCCCCTATATGGATAGTCCTCAACTTATAACCACAAATGGAACCAGAATTTTTGTTGTACGCAAGGCTTGCTTGTTAAGTGAGTCACGCCTGATTTTACAGGTAGTCCTTGACATATGACCATTTAGTGACCGTTCAGAGTTACAACGGCACTGAAAAAAGGGACTTATGGCCATTTTTCACACTTACAACCGTGGCAGCATTCCCCATGCTCATGTGATCAAAATTCAAACGCTTGGCCACTGACTCATATTTACGACGGTCGCAGTGTCCCGGCGGTCACGCTATCCCCTTTTGCGACAAGCAAAGTCAAAGGGGAAGCCGGATTCACTTAACAACCGTGTCACTAACTTAGCAGGTGCAGTGATTCACTTAACAACGGTGACAAGAAAAATCGTAAAACGAGGAACGTAACAAATGTATCGCTTAGCCGCATACATTTTGGGCTTAATTGTGGTCATAAGTTGAGGGCATTCAACTTATGACCACAACTTCTTTTTTTTTTTTTTTTTTTGGCCAGGGTTGAGAGTATCGCTGCCCTTGATCATCATGTGGTCATTAAGTGAATCCAACTGTCCCCATCGACTTTGATGGTCAGAAATTCGCAAATAGCGATCATGTGATCCCAGGATATTGCAGCCGATTTAAATCCATCCAAGATTCCAAGCACCCCAGTTTTGAAAAGGGATCATGAGACTGCTCCAACGGTCATAAGTGCGAGGACCACTTGTAAATCAGCGCTGTTTTTTCCTCCCCGGTGCTGTTATCAGATCAAAGAGATTGAATGCTACCACATGTTTATTGGACCCGTGTCCCTCCTGGTTGGTGCTGGCCTCCCGGGAGGTTACACGAGGCTGGCTCCAGGAGATTATAAATGCTTCTCTGAGTGAGGGTGCCCTACCGACCGCCTTGAAGGAGGCGGTGGTGAGGCCCCTCCTCAAGAAGCCCTCCCTGGACCCAGCTGTTTTGGCAAATTATCGTCCAGTCTCCAACCTTCCCTTTTTAGCGAAGGTTGTTGAGAGTGTGGTGGCATGGCAGCTCCCCCGGTACCTGGATGAAGCTGTCTATTTAGACCCGCTCCAGTCCGGCTTCAGGTCTGGTTACAGCACCGAAACGGCATTGGTCGCGTTGGTGGATGATCTCTGGAGGGCCCGGGGTAGGGGGTACTCCTCTATCCTGGTGCTGTTAGACCTCTCAGCGGCTTTTGATACCATCGACCATGGTATCATGTTGCGCCGGTTGGAGGGATTGGGGGTGGGGGGCACCGTTCTTCGGTGGTTCTCCTCCTACCTCTCCGACCGGTCGCAATCGGTGTTGACAGGGGGGCAGCGGTCGACCCCGAGGCGCCTAGTGTGTGGGGTGCCACAAGGGTCGGTCCTCTCGCCCCTTCTGTTCAACATTTATGTAAAGCCGCTGGGTGAGATCATCCGTGGTTTTGGGGTGGAATTCCATCAGTACGCTGATGACACTCAGCTGTACATTTCCACCCCAGACCACCCCAACGATGCCGTGGAGGTGATGTCCCAGTGCCTTGAAGCTGTGCGGGTCTGGAGAAACAGGCTTCGACTCAACCCCTCCAAGACCGAGTGGCTGTGGCTGCCGGCGTCCCGATATAGCCAACTGACTCCATCGTTGGTTATTGGGGGCGAATCATTGGCCCCCACGGAAAGGGTGCGCAACTTGGGCGTCCTCCTGGATCCACGGCTGTCTTTAGAGGATCATACGACAGCCGTGGCCAGGGGGGCTTTCTATCAGGTTCGCCTGATACGCCAGTTGCGGCCCTTTCTAGATCGGGACTCCCTACGCACAGTCACTCAGGCGCTCGTCACGTCTCGCCTGGACTACTGTAATGCTCTCTACATGGGGCTCCCCTTGGGATGCACCCGGAGGCTTCAGCTGGTGCAGAATGCGGCCGCGCGGGGGATTATGGGAGCGACAGGGCGCTCCCACGTGACACCTCTCCTGCGTGAGCTGCATTGGTTGCCGGTTGACTTCCGGGTGCGTTTCAAGGTGTTGGTAATCACCTTTAAAGCGCTCCATGGCTTAGGACCAGGGTATTTACGGGACCGCCTTCTGCCACCAATTGCCTCCCACCGACCGGTTCGCTCCCACAGAGAGGGCCTCCTCGGGGTGCCGTCAGCCAGACAATGCCGGCTGGCGACCCCCAGGGGGAGAGCGTTCTCTGTGGTAGCCCCCACCCTCTGGAACGATTTGCCTCCAGAACTGAGAACTATTGCTGACCTCCGGACTTTTCGTCGGGCTCTAAAGACGCACCTTTTCCAACTCGCCGGACTTGCCTGATCCCTTTTATTTTTAAATATTTCTATATTTTTTAAATTTTAAACTTTTTAGAGTTTTTAGTCGGTTCTTATACCTTCAGCCTTAACTTATATGGATTTTAGGATGTTTTTAATTGTTTATGTACTGGTTTTTAATTGGCTGTACACCGCCCTGGGTCCGCCAGGAGAAGGGCGGTATAGAAATTTAATTAATAAATAAATAAATAAATAAATAAAATAAAATGGTCATTAAATGAATTGATTGTACGTCGAGGACTACCTCTGTTCCACTTCTGGAATATACCCCAAATTCCCTCCCACCCCAAATGTTTAAAACTCCCCCCCAAAATTTTTTGTAGCCGTCCATCTACGAAGGTCTTCTGTTTGATGGGAGGTTTTTGTTTAGTTCTCAGGTAAACCTGGAATCCTGGTTTGTGGACGGCATCATGGCAACTGTGACAAAAACCAGAAACAGTGGACGGGTGAAGCAGGGTCAAAGGTAAGAGCCAAGGCTCTAGTTCTCATTGAGGATGAAAGCCTGCATCTCGGCGATGGCATTTTGGTGTTGGGAAGGTGGTTCTCTTGTGTAACTGCTCCTCCCTTCCCTCAGGTGTAAAATATAGGAAGTCCCCAATTTACAGCAAGATGCTGTTGTTAGATCCAATCTCAATTTAAAAAGTATATATTTTTTTATTTATTCTCAGGGGGCTGACTTCCCCTCTGCAAAACCCTGACCCTCATCTCCCCACTCCCCGTCTTCCTACCTTTAAATTTTCAAAATCTGGAGCCCAGAATGGGCCCGGCTGCAAATCATCCCAGCAGATTACAGATAAGTCCTCGACGTACGACCACAATTCAGTCCCACATTTCTCTTAACTAAAAAATTTCTCGAACTAAAACTCAGTTAACAAATGCCGCGCTTAGCGACAGAAATGTCGGGCCCAATTGTGGCCGTAAATCGAGGACCACCTGTAGAGTCTGCCTTAAAGTCGGGATTGGCCCAGACAATATCTAAAGCCAAACCGGAATTGAAACAAGGGAAATTTAGTGCGTGGCGCACTTCCCCGAATTCTTTACTCAAATTGGCCAAAGATGTCGCATGAAGCAACACTGGATTTCAGATGTGGTGGGTGCTTCATTGCTAGATGAAGAAGAGATTGGACAGCTAACTGTCTGAGCACAATGAGAATATATTTGCTGGACAAAACTCCGCATTGGCGACAGGAAAGGCATCCGGCCAGTAACACACTCTGCTAGCTCCATTCAGTTGCCCAGACTCCACCCCACCAGGAATTATTGGGTCTTTAAAAAGATGATGATTGGACAGCGACCTGTCTGAAATAGTATAGGGTATCCTCCTTCACCAGGAGGTTGGACTAGAAGACCTCCGAGGCCCCTTTCAACTCTATTCCCGTTAAGGATTTAGAGGAGAAAATTTTCCTCTACATTTTTTGCCGTTTCCCCCCTGTTGCTTTTCTCAACACTTCAATGGAAGTTATGTTTTGCAGAAACAGATCCCAAGTGGATCAGAAGATCCTGAACGAGCCTGTGAAGAAACCCGCCACCCGTCACGAGAAGACACCGCCGGAGAGGGAACCCCGCGAAGATCTAAAAAGTTGTCTAGGACAGATGGAGGAGAAGTTGGACACCCTGACTTTAGATCAAGAGGCGGACGAGAGCGTGAACGTGGCTCAGAGCGGGCTCTGGCTTTATCGCGAGATGCACGACCGGCTTTTCGACCACCAGAAGGATGGCGTCGCGTTCTTGTACCGCCTTTACCGTGAAAGACTCAAGGGGGGCATTTTAGCCGATGACATGGGCTTGGGGAAAACCATCCAGATCATTGCTTTTCTTTCGGGGATGTTCGACGCCCAACTGATCCATTCCGTCTTGTTGGTTATGCCAGTGACGCTTGTGAATAACTGGAAACAGGAGTTTGCCAAGTGGGCACCGGGAATTCGCGTTAAGGTTTTTCACGGGACAAGCAAGAAAGAACGCAGCCAAAATTTGCACCGAATCCAAACGGCGAAGGGAGTTCTTCTGACTTCCTACCAGATGATCCTGGCCAATTGGGAACAGCTGTCCAGCTGCGACCAGCAAGCGTTCCTCTGGGACTACCTGATTTTAGACGAAGCTCATAAAATTAAGAGCCCCTCGGCTAAAACCACAAAAGCCCTCTACGCCATCCCGGCCACGAACCGCGTCCTTCTCACGGGGACTCCCGTCCAGAATAATCTGCAGGAACTGTGGTCCCTGTTTGATTTTGCCTGTCAGGGCAGCCTCCTTGGCACAGCCAAAACGTTCAAAATGGAGTACGAGAATCCGATCACCAGGGCGAGGGAGAAGGACGCGACCTTGGGGGAGAAAGCCCTGGGTCTGAAGATCGCGGAGAACCTGATGTCCCTCATACAGCCTCATTTCTTGAGGAGAAGTAAGGACGAAATCCAGAAGCTGAGATCGGACCAAGTGACGGGTTCGCCGGATCCGAATACACTAGAAGTCCCTTCTCTTCCAAGAAAAAATGATTTTATTGTCTGGGTTTACTTATCGCCCGTCCAGGAAGAAATTTACAGGAACTTCCTTTCCTTGGATCACATTAAAGAACTTTTGATGACTACGCGTTCTCCGTTGGCAGAGCTGACCATCCTGAAGAAACTCTGCGATCACCCCCGGCTGTTGTCTTCTCAAGCTTGTCTCCAGCTTGGTTTGGAAACTTCAAGTCAAGAGGACGGAGAAGACGACCCGGTGGGCCTGATGCAGGAGATCCAAAACGTATCTGAGAAGGTTCTGATTCAAGAATCCGGGAAGTTGACGTTCCTCATCACCTTGTTGGTGAAGCTCCAGGAAGAAGGCCACCAAACGCTGGTCTTCTCCTTGTCGAGGAAAATGTTGGACATCATAGAATGCATCCTGACTCAACGGCGCGTCAAGCTCTTGCGCATCGATGGCACCGTGACGTGTTTGTTGGAGCGCGAGAAGAGGGTGAAGGACTTCCAGATGGACAGAAGCTACTCGGTCTTTCTCCTGACCACTCAAGTCGGGGGCGTGGGCCTCACTTTAACAGCTGCCACCCGAGTGGTGATCTTTGATCCGAGTTGGAATCCGGCCACCGACATGCAAGCCGTAGACCGCGTTTATAGGATCGGGCAAAAGGAGAACGTCGTGATCTACCGGCTGATCACGTGTGGGACGGTTGAGGAGAAAATCTACCGGCGTCAGGTCTTCAAGGATTCACTCATAAGGCAAAGCACGGGAGATAAGAAGAATCCGTATCGCTATTTTACCAAGCAGGAATTGAGAGAACTCTTTGTTCTGACGGACACGAGAAAGTCGTTGACTCAACTTCAACTACAGTCCTTGCATGGAACCCAAAGGAATTCAGATGCCACCTTAGATGAACACATTGCCTACCTTTACTCTTTGGAGATGTTTGGCATCTCTGATCATGATCTGATGTATACGTCTGAAACGAGTCATGAGGAAGCTGACGATGATGAGGCCCACCAGTATATTCAGGACCGTGTCCACAAGGCTCAGGAACTGGTCCAGTTAGAATCCCAACTCATCGACACTAAGAAAAGGACAACGCATTTCCCATGATTCTTCGCTAAAATGAATCTGGAATTAAAGCCATTCCCACGATCTTCTCTTAGACCTTTCCTGTAATTTTTCTTCTCGTGAACTTGATTGTCCAACTGAACCCAAAACATTCTCCCTCACCTTCAGGAACCAATCTCTTTCTCCATCAACTGATGTTCTTCTCTGCCAATCTTGGGATGGTCAGGTTCCAGAAGGAAGCAACTGAAGATGTATCGTCCATTCGTCCACCAATGTTCTTCTTTGCCAATCTTAGATTGGTCAGCTTCCAGAAAGAAGCCACTGAAGATGTATTGTCCACTCATCCACCAATATTTTTCTGTGCCAATCTTGGATTGGTCAGCTTCTAGAAACAAGTAACTGAAGATGTATTGTCCACTCAACAATAGATGTTCTTCTCTGCCAATCTTGGGTTGATCAGCTTCGAGAAACAAGCAACTGAAAATGTATGGTCTACCACTCATCCACTGACTTTCTTCTCTACAAATCCTGAATTGGTCCGCTTCCCGAAACTAACAACTGAAGATGAAGCTGATTATCCATCATGACTTGGAAGCTGCTGGTTTTCTGCTGATGTTATGGAGGTCCATCATGGTGGCATCAGCTTCACGTGAGTGAAAGCTGCAGGTCTTGTTGAAACCTCAAGCTACAAACTTGCTTGGACGAACTTCAAGGAAGAAGTTGAAACTGGCTAAATATGTTCCTATTCTAAGCATAATAAAGGCTTGCAAGAGCTGTTTTCCCTCTGAGTAATGGAGATTGTAAAATTTCAAAACTACGTCCTTGAGGAAGAAGATTAGGTGGAAAGCAAACCGGATGTGTTTTGTTAAAAATTAAATATGTTCGTATCAAAGTTGCATGATTTCCAATGCTAATAAAATGTATTTTTCTATTTAAAAAGCCACTCTTCGCTTTACTACCCCTAGTAAATGCTTAGAGTTGTAATTTTGCCTACCAGGCTGGAGAAAGATGAACTACCTAAGGCCTGCTTGACTTGGGATCTGTTCTGGATTCCTTCCAATGATTTTAAATGTAGGTCAAATGCATCTTCTTTTTGAGTCTTGCTTAGTAAAACCTCCATGGAGAGAGGCAGAATATCTGAGCAGCATGGTGGACTCAGACAGAGGAGGCAAGCTTCCTCTTTGCTTTGCCCACATTTATATGAGTATATTTATGTATGTATGTTTAACTTCTATATGTTTACCTGACTGAAGATATCTTTCATTGAGCAATATTTGACTAATTTTTGTGGTTTTTGCAAAAACAGCAAAAAAATTGGTATAGGCAGTCCTCGATTTATGACCACATTTGAGACTACCTGGACTTTTTTTTTCAACTCCCAGAATTCTCCAGCCAGCCCAGTAAACTGTGTGGACTTCAACTCCCAGAATTCCCCAACCAGCCCAGCAACTTTAAACAGTGTGGACTTCAACTCCCAGAATTCTCCAGCCAGCCCAGCAACTTTAAGCTGTAAGGACTTCGACTCCCAGAATTCCCCAGTGAGACCAGCAACTTTAAGAATTCTGGGAGTTGAAGTCCACACAGTTGAGATTGAGAAGCACTGGATTAAATTAGGGGGAAAAGTGAATTATGAATCCTGCCCTAATCAAAATGTGTTCTCTAAATTAGGAAAAAAATGAAGAGACAGTTTGGATGGATGTGCATCAGCCAAGATTGAGTCACGAGTTTTTTTAACTTGTTCCTCAATAAGGTAGTCCTCAATTTATGACCGCAAATGAGCCCAAAGTTACCGCGGCGAAGCAAGGCTGTTGTTAAGTAGATTTTGCTCCATTTAACGGCCTTCCTTGCCACCGTCCTTAAACAAATCGCTGCCGTTAAGTTAGTAACATGGTCGTTAAACGAATCAGGCTTCCCCATTGATTTTGCTGGTCAGAAAGCCACCAAAGGGGACCTGGGACGCTGCAACCCGTCATAAGTACATGCCAGTTGCCAATTGTCTGCATTATGATCACGTGACCAAAATTTGAGATGCTGGAGCAGCCATAAATTATGAAAAACAGCCGTAAGTCACTTTTTTTCAGTGCCATCGGAACTCTGGACGGTCACTAAATGAACAGTCATAAGTCGAGGACTACCTGCAAACGGCTTAGCCAGGAGCCAGTCCTAGGACGGTGTGTGGTTAGTTAATTACACAAGGGGGGAGTGAACAGGATGGAAAATTTCCACATTTCATGCCATTTCTCTTTAACCTGGTTATTTCCTGTGTTTAGTTAGATGTCGGGTCTGTTTTTTATCCCGGCTTTGCCAAGCTTGGGACGAGCCCGGTGGGTCTCGCCCTGCCCCCCCCCTCCACCCCCATTGACTTCCTACTTGGCCTTTACTCCTTTTTGAAAATGCTTTATTATTATTATTATTATTTCTGGGCCCCCACGCCTGCCTTTTGCAATGTTTTCATCCCTTTAATTAGAATTTCCTGGCGTGCTCTCGGGCCATTGTTCTCTGCTCCGGGCCAAGAAAAGCAAAATAGAAGCCTAGCAAATAAAGCTCTTATCGCAGCGGCCAGCCAGGCCGGAGACCCTCCTGCCAAGCCGGTTGGATGTCCATGGCGGGGGGATTTGAGGAAGGGGTTTCATGGCGCCCCTTGAAAGAGCTGGCAAAAGGCACGCCTATCCTGAGTGTTTTAGACCAGGGGTCTCCACCCTTGGCAACTTTAAGACTTGTGGACTTCGATTCCCAGAATTCTGGGAGTCGAAGTCCACAAGGGCTGAGGACTTCTGGGAGTCGAAGTCCACAAGGGCTGAGGAATTCTGGGAGTCGAAGTCCACAAGGGCTGAGGACTTTGGGAGTCGAAGTCCACAAGGGCTGAGGACTTCTTTCTTTATCTTTATCTTTCTTTAGATTTATATACCGCCCTTCTCCTTACGGACTCAGGGCGGTGCACAGCTGATTAAAAACAAACATACAAAAGTTAAAATTTCATAAAATAACAATATAGATGGCCATAGATTAAAACTAAAATCATTTAAAAATAAAATAAAAACTCTAAAACGATAAAATATTTACAGGAATCAGGCTAAGCCGGCAAGCTGAAAAAGATGGGTTTTTAAAGCCCGCCGGAAGGTCGGGAGGTCGGAGATTGTTCTTAACTCTGGAGGCAGATCATTCCAGAGGGTGGGGGCTGCCACAGAGAAGGCTCTCCCCCTGGGGGTCGCCAGCCGGCATTGTCTGGCTGACGGCACCCTGAGGAGGCCTTCTCTGTGGGAGCGAACCGGCCGGTGGGAGGCAATTGGTGGCAGAAGGCGCTCCCGTAAGTACCCTGGCCCTAAGCCATGGAGCGCTTTAAAGGTGATTACCAACACCTTGAAACGCACCCGAAAGTCCACCGGCAACCAATGCAGCTCGCGCAGGAGAGGTGTCACGTGGGAGCGTCCCGTCGCTCCCATGATCCCCCGCGCGGCCGCATTCTGCACCAGTTGGAGTCTCCGGTGCACCCCAAGGGGAGCCCCATGTAGAGACCATTGCAGTAGTCCAGACGGGAAGTGATAAGAGCGTGAGTGACCGTGCGTAGGGAGTCCCGATCTAGAAAGGATCGCAACTGGCGTATCAGGCGAACCTGATAAAAAGCCCCCCTGGCCACGGCTGTCGTATGATCCTCTAAAGACAGCCGTGAGTCCAGGAGGACGCCCAAGTTGCGAACCCTTTCCGTGGGGGCCAATGATTCGCCCCCAATAACCAGCAATGGAGTCAGCTGGCTATATCGGGACGCCGGCAGCCACAGCCACTCGGTCTTGGAGGGGATGAGTCGAAGCCTGTTTCTCCCCATCCAGACCCGCACAGCTTCAAGGCACTGGGACATCACTTCCACGGCATCGTTGGGGTGGTCTGGGGTGGAAATGTACAGCTGGGTATCATCCGCGTACTGATGGAACTCCACCCCAAAACCACGGATGATCTCACCCAGCGGCTTTACATAAATGTTGAACAGGAGGGGCGAGAGGACCGACCCTTGTGGCACCCCACATACCAGGTGCCTCGGGGTCGACCGCTGCCCCCCTGTCAACACGGATTGCGACCGGTCAGAGAGATAGGAGGAGAACCACCGCAAAACGGTGCCCCCCACCCCCGGTCCCTCCAACCGGCACAATATGATACCATGGTCGATGGTATCAAAAGCCGCTGAGAGGTCTAACAGCACCAAGATAGAGGAGTACCCCCCACCCCGGGCCCTCCAGAGATCATCCACCAACGCGACCAATGCCGTTTCGGTGCTGTATCCAGACCTGAAGCCGGACTGGAGCGGGTCTAAATAGACAGCTTCATCCAGGTACCGGGGGAGCTGCCACGCAACCACACTCTCAACAACCTTCGCTAAAAAGGGAAGGTTGGAGACAGGACGGTAATTAGTTAAAGCAGCTGGGTCCAGGGAGGGCTTCTTGAGGAGGGGCCTCACCACCGCCTCCTTCAAGGCAGACGGAAGGACACCCTCGCTCAAAGAAGCGTTTATAATCTCCTGGAGCCAGCCTCGTGTAACCTCCCGGGAGGCCAGCACCAACCAGGAGGGACACGGATCTAATAAACATGTGGTTGCGTTCAGTCTTCCCAGAAGCCTGTCCACGTCCTCGGGAGCCACAGGATCGAACTCAGCCCAGATAACACTCTCAAGACCAGGCTCAGTCACCCCGCCTGAACTAACCCAGTCAGCGGCCAAGTCGTCCCGAATCTGAGTTATTTTATCATCCAGATATTGAACAAAATCCTCAGCACGTCCCTGTAAGGGATCCTCCTGCGCTCCCGAATGAAGGAGGGAGCGGGTCACCCTAAACAGGGCGGCTGGGCGATTATCTGATGACGCGATAAGAGCGGCGAAGTAGTTAGACTTAGCCGCTTTTATCGCCACTATGTAAGTCTTAATATGAGCTCTTACTAGTGTCAAGTCAGATTCGGAGCGGCTGGCCCTCCAACCACTCTCTAGCCGTCTTTTCCGGCGCTTCATCTCCCTCAGCTCCTCGGTAAACCAAGGGGCTAAGTGGGTTCGGCGCCGGGTCAGAGGCCGCAAAGGCATGACACGGTCCAAGGCCCCACTGGCCGCCCTATCCCAGGCAGCCACCAGGTCCTCGGCCGAGTCGCGTGTCAGTGTCTCAGGAAATGGCCCAAGCTCCGTCTGGAACCTATCAGGATCCATCAGGCGCCTGGGGCGGAACCACCTGGTCGGTTCCGCCTCCCTGCGGTGGGGTGCAGCGGTCAGAAAGTCGAGCCGAAGGAGCGAGTGGTCAGTCCATGACAAGGGTTCTACGCCTATATCCCCAATATCAAGACTACTCAACCACTTCCCAGAGACAAAAACTAGATCCAGGGTGTGTCCACCAATGTGAGTCGGGCCCTGAATTACCTGGGTCAGGTCCATGGCCGTCATGGAAGCCATGAACTCCCGAGCTATCTCAGATGTTTCGCCGATAGATGGCAGATTGAAATCCCCCATGACCATAAGCCTGGGGGTGCCAATCGCCACATCGGCTACAACATTGAGAAGCTCGGGCAGGGTCGTTGCTACGCGGCAGGGAGCCAGGTACGTGACTAACAAACCCATCCGCCCACCAGGACCCCACCTCACAAAGATGGACTCACACCCGGCTATCTGAGGTACAGTGGCCTCCCTCGGATCCAGACTTTCCTTAATAATGACCGCTACTCCCCCACCCCTACCCTGAGCTCTCGGCTGGTGAAATGCAAGGAAACCTGGTGGGCACATCTCTACGAGGGGAACCCCCCCCTCGTGGCCCAACCAGGTCTCAGTAATACCGGCCAGGTCCACACACCCCTCTTGAAGAAAGTCACATATGAGGGGGGCCTTATTTACAACAGACCTGGCATTGCATAACAGCAACCGGAGCCTCGGGTCCTGAGACTCCGAACAACCTGGGGAACGGGAATAGCTCTGGGGACCGGGGCACGCAATCGCTCGAAGACAGCGAGTGCGTGCGAGTTCTGGGAGTCGAAGTCCACAAGGGCTGAGGACTTCTGGGAGTTGAAGTACACAAAGGCTGAGGACTTCTGGGAGTCGAAGTCTTAAAGTTGCCAAGGTTGGAGACCCCTGTTTTCAAGGATGCTCTGTGGTCCTGGAGATAATAAGGCACTTAATTTTCATACTTTTGTGTCTTATCTGACTCTCTCCATTGCATATATTACAAGCATAGACATGCAAGGGCTTGGTTTGGCCTAGTGGTTAAAGCAGCAGGGTAGAAACTGGGAGTGATGAGTTCTAGTTCTGCCTTGGCTCATGAAAACCTGCCTTTTGGGCCAATCCCTAAGGGATAGTGAGTTCTAGTTCCGCCTTATGAATGGAAGTCAATTGGGTGACTTTGGGCCAATTCCACCAGGTGGTGGTGCGTTCTAGGCCCACTTTAGGCATGAAAAAACCTGGCTGGGTGACTTTGGGCCAATCACCAGAAAAGGAAATGAAAGGGGAGGGAGAGAAGAGAGGAAAGAAGAGAAGGAGGGAGGGAGAAAATAAAGGAGAGGAGAGGAGAGAGGAAAGGAAAGGAGAGGAGAGGAGAGGAGAGGAAAAAGGAAAGGAAAGGAAAGGGGGGAAGGAGAGAAGAGAAGAGAAGAAAGAAGGGAGGAAGGGAGGGAGGAAGGAAGGGAAGGAAAGGAAAGGAAGAGAAAGAGGGAGAGAAGGAAAGAGAACGATGGAAGGTGGAAGGGAAGAGGAGCAGAAGGAAAGAGGGAGGGAGGGAATGAACAGGGGAAGGGTTGAAAAAAGAAAGAAGGGGAGGGAGGGAAGGAAGGAAGAAAGGAGAAAGATGGAGGGAGGGAGGGTGGAAAAGGGGAAGGAAGGAAAAGGTCCTAGTCCTCTTGATCAAAGTCAACAGAGGATCCTCAGTCAATGACGGCCATGTACTTCCTGGAAGACCCAAGGCCCTTCCCTTCCCTAAAGGGCAATAAACTGGCACCTCCGAATTCCTCACCGGCTGAGTCACAAAGAGCAAAGCTGCCCGGGCCTTCCTGGCACACCTGGCCCAACCTTGGTGACTCAAGAACCGAGCATGGCCCCACCTGTTTGCCGTGTAGGGCTGAGCCCCCAGGCGGGCTCTTTTGCCAAGGCCACTGTGGGTGGCCTCGAGCAAACAGGATCTGTCCCGTTTCCTGCAGGAAGTAATTTGGGAAGGCTGTGGCGATGACTCTCCGGAGGATTCTGGGTAATATGTCTGCAAGGAGCATCCTTGGACCTCTGTAACGGTTGCAAAAGGAATTTCCCATCCCATTTGGGGCAGGGGTGAAATCTACTTACCTTTCCTACCGGTTCAAAAGTTCAAAATCACACCCGATTTTAGACTCTGTGCGCATGTACAAAGCCTTCTGCACATGCACAGAGGGTCAAAAACAGGTTACTTCCTGGTTAAAATGACGTCCAGGCGGGTGGGCGGAGCCTTGTGCTGCCGCCGCTACCAGTTCATCGAAGCACGCACCGCTGCCGCTACCAGTTTGCCTGAATAGGAGCGAACTGGTAGCATTTCACTCCTGATTTTGGGGTCTAATCGCAGTTTAGGGGGCTGTTAGGGACACAGCAAGCCGGGAATCAGCCTTGGCAGCTTTGAGATGGGTGGACTTCAACTCCCAGGATTCCCCAGCATGTTACTCTTAAACTATACTGGCTGGGGAATTCTGGGAGTTGGAGTCCACCCATCTTAAAGCATGCTTGCTAGGGAATTCTGGGAGTTGGAGTCCACCCATCTTAAAGCATGCTTGCTAGGGAATTCTGGGAGTTGAGCTAGGGAATTCTGGGAGTTGAAGTCCACCCATTTTAAAGCATGCTTGCTAGGGAATTCTGGGAGTTGGATTCCACCCATCTTAAAGCATGCTTGCTAGGAAATTCTGGGAATTGAAGTGCACCCATCTTAAAGCATGCTTGCTAGGGAATTGTGGGAGTTGGAGTCCACCCATTTTAAAGCATGCTTGCTAGGGAATTCTGGGAGTTGAAGTCTACCCATCTCAAAGCAAACTGGCTGGGGAATTCTGGGAGTTGAAGTCCACCCCCATCTTAAAGAAAGCCAGTTGGGGAATTCTGGGAGTTGACGTCATCTTCAAGTTGTCAAGGTTGACAAACCCTGCTTTATATAACGCTCCTCCTTCCTACATTTGCGCATGGTGTCCAGACTGAGATGACGCATCACATTGAGTACAGACAGCGAGTTTCCCAAGGCGCTAAACCACAATGAAGGCAAGCTCCTTCTGCCTGAACTTTAAAACTGAATTTTAAAAAAAGCATAGGGCAGCTGCATGCCCTTTAAACGCCAAGCTCCCCACAAACATCCTAGGAAGCCATGATGTCATCGCTCAAAGGCTGCCATTTGTGCAGCACATCACAACGGACACAACCTCACACTTCTCCATCCCCCCCCAAAGAGGTCAGAAATGACACAATTCTCAACAAAACGAAACAACCGCAGCCATCCAAGGTTGGCAATACTTGGATAGTTCCTCCTGCGACCCACATGTTTGCTTCTCCTTTGGGATTCCGGTTTCTCCTGAAACGGGCAGCCTTCGCCTAATAACAGTTCGCTTAGTGACCGTTCGAAGCAACGACGGCCCTGAAAAAAGTGGCTTGCGGCGACCCTTTTTCACATTTAGCGGCGTTTCACTGGAACGGCACTGAAAAAAAGTGGCTTATGACCCTTTTTCTCACTTACTGTTGCGAATTCAAACGCTAGTCGAGTGACTCCCATTTACGACGGTCGCCGTGTGTCCCGGGGATCCTCCACAGGTTTTGTGACCTTCGGACAAAGCCAAATCAACGGGGACAGCCGGATTCGTTGAAGAAACCCTTTTGCGAATCCAACCACCTCCAGCAATTCCCTTGAACAATTGAGGCAAACTGAACAGCTGTCTCGGTTAGCAACGGAACGTTTGGGCTCACTTGTGGTCGTAAATCGAGGACTGCCTGCATTTGCAAAACTGGCTCCGGGTTTTTTTTTTTTTTTGGTCTTGGGTTGTTTTTCCCCCACGGGACGTAAGTAAACACCTGTTGCCATAGCCAGGTAGCTCCACCCACCCTCCCGTCATTCATGCACCACCACCCCATCTCTGGCCGGCTGCGTGTGATGTGGTCACCAAATAACGTCCCTCAGGATGCAGGAGAGGCCAAGATTGGTTGCAGGTGTTGCAACAGCAAGCCCACTTCGTTTTCTGCTTCAGCCAAACCATGGCCTGATGCTGGTTTGTTGATTGCAGAAGGAGATCAGGATCGTATCCTGGTCAGGCATACATTGAGAGGTGGGGTACAATGTTCCCATCTCTGAGCCATGTTCCTCTCCTGCTTGTATGTAACCAAGTTTCTCCAGCCAGGCCGCTTTAAAACGAGCGGACTTCAATTCCCAGAACTCCTCAGCAAGTCCTGTTTAAGATGGGCGGACTTCAACTCCCAGAATTCCCCAGCCAACATGCTTTAATATTAGTAGATGTCAATTCCCAGAATCCCCCAGCTAAGCATGCTTTAAGAGGGGTGGGCTTCCACTTCCAGAATTCCCCAGCCAACACGCTTTAATATTAGTACACATCAATTCCCAGAATCCCCCAGCTAAGCATGCTTTAAGAGGGGTGGGCTTCCACTCCCAGAATTCCCCAGCCAACACGCTTTAATATTAGTGGACGTCAATTCCCAGAATCCCCCAGCTAAGCATGCTTTAAGAGGGGTGGACTTCCACTCCCAGAATTCCCCAGCCAGCAGAATCTCAGGGCTGGAGGGGACCTTGGAGGTCTTCAAGTCTAACCCTCTGGTCAAAGCAGGAGTCTTTATACCAATGATGGTGAACCTATGGCACTGTTGCCCCAGCTCAGCCAGCTGGTTGTCGGGTTTCCGATGTGCGCATGCCCGCCGGGCAGCAGCTGCGCGCAAGGCTTCCGGTTTCGGCGCTAGACAAATAGTTGTCCAACCTTTTCTAAAAAATCCAGCGATGGAACAGCCACAACTCCAGGAGACAAGCTGTTCAACTCATCACAGGTCGTTCTCGACTTCACGACCGAAAAATTGAGCCCATGGTTTACGTGGCTAAGTGAGAAATTGGTTAAGTGAGTTTTGTCTCATTTTACGACTGTTCTCGCCACATTTGTTAAGTGAATCACTGCAGTCGCTGACTTAGTCACACGGTTGTTAAGTGAATCCGGCTTCTCCCGTTGACTTTGCTTGTCGAAAGGTCACAAAAAGGGATCCCGTGATCCCGGGATGCTCCGAACGTCATAAATATGAGTCAGTTGTCAAGTGTCTGAATTTTGATCTCGTGACCGTGGGGATGCTGCATCGCCAGGGCACTGCTGCCGTCATAAATGTGAGTCAGTTGCCAAATTTAAATCATGTGGGCCACGGGGACGCTACGACGGTCGTGTGAAAAATGGTCATAAGTCCCTTTTCCCAGTGCCATCGTAACTTTGAACGGTCACTAAGCGAACTGTTGTAAGTCAAAGACCACCTGAAATCATTTTCACTTGTCAGCAGGTTTTTTTATATATATTTCTTAATAATCTTGTTATCCAGTCGTTGAACAGATTGCTTTGCTTCTCGTGAATCAATTGTCTCGAGAATCAAGAGTCCAATACATGAATCAATGAATGTCGGGGGGTTGGACTAGATGACCTACAACACTGAGTGCGGGGAGTGGGGGGGCGCGTTTGTGTGCCCACACCCATAATTCAATGCGCCCTGCCCCCCCTCGGCATGTGTGTGCGACCCCCCGCGCTCTCTCCGTTTTTGGCATGTGATGGCCCGGTGGGCCCGGTAGGCCCGTTTTTTTCTCTCCTCAGGATCCAGACGCTTTCTTGGAGCCTGGGGAGGGCAAAAACAGCCTCTACCCCCACATCCCAGAGGCCCTCCGGAGATAGGAAACAGCCCGTTTCCCGGCTTCCGGTTGGCCCAGAATGCCCGAAAATCAGCTGGCTGGAGCGCGCATGTGCACTGGAGCTTAGCTAGGGCATCACCAACCTACAAGATCCCTCCCAACTCTGTTAATCTGTTAAAAAAAAAATCAATCTTAAATCTTCAAGCCCTCTGTTTCCGCTCCGTTTCGAACCGCAAGCTCTCCAAAACCATTTCCAAGGCACCTTGTTGTGTCTAGCGGCGCGCAAAATGTGTTCGCCCACAGAGATGCCGCGGAGCTGTTTTGTTACCCAACCACCTAAGTTGTCGTCTTTCTCTTTCCCTAGAAAACATTCAGGATGGAGCTGTGCAACCTCACACCCATTGCACATACGCCTCCGTTCCTGTGTGCAACCCCAAAGGATCCTTGGCCAAGCTTCAGCCGCGGGTTACAATGCAGGAACCCGTGAGGGTGACTCCCCTTCGACTTCACCATGAAGCCATTTGTGGAAGGTTGTGTGGTTTTCCTTCAAAACATGACACCCGTTAAAGAAGGCCGGGTCTTCGGGTTTCCCTGGGTGTGTGTGTGTGTGTCTTTGCAATTCTGCCACACCTTTGATCATGGAACAATAAACATGTGATTCATTCAAGGTCCCGCTTTCCGGTGTCTTTGCTAATCTCAATATATATATATATATATATATATATATATATATATATATATATATGTATATGTATATGTATATGTATATGTATATGTATATGTATATGTATATGTATATGTATATGTATCTTTCTTTATAAAATAATTTTTCTTTATAAAATTATATATATATATATATATATATATATATATATATATATATATATATATATATATATATTCGCGGGTGTTTGTATGTAGGTCTTTGGTTTTTCGGGTCTTCTCCCACGTAAAATTGGAAGTGTCTTGGCGACATTTTGACGAAGTCTCATTCGTCATCTTCAGGCTGGTGTTCTCGGCTTCGTGCTTCCAGGAGCAATGTGAGATCGCAGCTGTTTCTTCCTTTTTCACAGAGAGAGAGAGAGAGAGAGAGAGAGAGAGAGAGAGAGAGAGAGAGAGAGAGAGAGAGAGAATACTCTGTCTGGTGTGTTCGATGTGACAAATCAACAGTGTTTTTTTAAAAGAAGAAAAGCAGAAGGAAAAAGATATTTTAAAAAATCTTTTTGAAATAAAAATGGGGTTTGGGGTTTCCGCACGCTCAGCTAAGTCAAAGTGGCCACTGCAGTGATGAGATCACACTTCCTATTTATTTCTTTTGCAACCAGACATCAGGCAAAAGAAAGCCAGATTGGATATATTTGATGATGATGATGTTATCCACCAAACTCAGGGAGAACCAAGGATCTCACAGTCCTCCTCCTCATTCCTTATAACGAATGGTTGTAAATCAAGGACTTCCTGCAATTGACTCCTTGTCAGCAATACCTGGGAGGGGGGTGGGGGGCTAATAAACAGAGCTTTAATGCTGTCTTACACTCTTGCAACCAGCAATTCTTACAATCCCACCTCATGTGAAACACGTTGCCCTCTTGTACCAACATTCTGATCATACAGGCCGTCCTCGACTTACAACAGTTCATTTAGTGACCGTTCAAAGTTGCAACGGCACCGAAAAAAAGCAATTTAGAACTGTTTTTCACACTTACGACCGTCGCACCATCCCCACGGTCACGTGATCAAAATTCAGATGCTTTGGCCAGTGACTCCTACTTATGACGGTCGCAGCGTCCCCCTGGGCTCACGTGATCCTCTTTTTGCGACGTTCTGACCAGCAAAGTCCGGATTCACTTAACGACGGTGTGAACTATCTGAACTGCTGCGGCAATTCACTTAACAAATGCAGCAGGAAAGTTCATAACATGGGGCGGAACTCCCTTAACCATGGTCTCGCTTAGCAGCGAGAACTTTAGGGCTCAATTGCGGTCATAAGTCGAGGACCACCTGTTCACAACTCGTTCAGCGCCGTTCGGCCTGGAATTTTCTCCGCTTTCCCGTTTAACCGGGAACCAAAAATCTCACAAAAGAGTTTGGACACATCTGGCTCAGGTTAGCCTTCCCCTCTCCCCTGTTTTCCCAGGACAATTCTCCAGGAATACTTGAGTACCGGAGGGCAACTTTCAACTCGACAAGCACAACTTTGATGTGGTTGCATTTTTCCATTCCCAGCCCTCTGCCTCGTGCCCCTGATTCAAACATCTCCAAAAGGGCACATTTCCAGATGTTTTCTAAACCTTTCTGGCTGCTGGCAGAGAGTCCTGGAAAATGCCGTTGGGCTGTCTAAACATGAAACGTTTAGGGAAAATGGTATGTGTGTGTCTGTGTGTGTGTGTGTGTGTAGCTGTGTTGTTTAGGAGAGTTCAGTCTCCAGATATCCCATAGCAGGGCTCTCCAACCTTGGCAACTCTAAGCCTGGCGGACTTCGACTCCCAGAATTCCCCAGCCAGCAAAGCTTGGCAATTTTAGGCCTAAAGGACTTCGACTCCCAGAATTCCTCAGTCAGCAAAGCTTGGCAACTTTAGGGCTAAAGGACTTCGACTCCCAGAATTCCTCAGCCAGCAAAGCTTGGCAACTTTAGGCCTAAAGGACTTCGACTCCCAGAATTCCTCCATCAGCAAAGCTAGGCAACTTTAGGCCTGAAGGACTTCGACTCCCAGAATTCCTCAGTCAGCAAAGCTTGGCAACTTTAGGCCTGAAGGACTTCGACTCCCAGAATTCCCCAGCCAGCAAAGCTTGGCAACTTTAGGTCTGAAGGACTTCGACTCCCAGAATTCCTCAGTCAGCAAAGCTAGGCAACTTTAGGGTTAAAGGACTTCGACTCCCAGAATTCCTCAGTTAGCAAAGCTTGGCAACTTTAGGCCTAAAGGACTTCGACTCCCAGAATTCCTCCATCAGCAAAGCTAGGCAACTTTAGGCCTGAAGGACTTCGACTCCCAGAATTCCTCAGTCAGCAAAGCTTGGCAACTTTAGGCCTGAAGGACTTCGACTCCCAGAATTCCCCAGCCAGCAAAGCTTGGCAACTTTAGGTCTGAAGGACTTCGACTCCCAGAATTCCTCAGTCAGCAAAGCTTGGCAACTTTAGGCCTAAAGGACTTCGACTCCCAGAATTCCCCAGCCAGCAAAGCTTGGCAACTTTAGGCCTAAAGGACTTCGACTCCCAGAATTCCTCAGTCAGCAAAGCTTGGCAACTTTAGGGCTAAAGGACTTCGACTCCCAGAATTCCTCAGTCAGCAAAGCTTGGCAACTTTAGGCCTGAAGGACTTCGACTCCCAGAATTCCCCAGCCAGCAAAGCTTGGCAACTTTAGGTCTGAAGGACTTTGACTCCCAGAATTCCTCAGTCAGCAAAGCTAGGCAACTTTAGGGCTAAAGGACTTCGACTCCCAGAATTCCTCAGGCAGCAAAGCTAGGCAACTTTAGGCCTGAAGGACTTCGACTCCCAGAATTCCCCAGCCAGCAAAGCTTGGCAACTTTAGGTCTGAAGGACTTTGACTCCCAGAATTCCTCAGTCAGCAAAGCTTGGCAACTTTAGGGCTAAAGGACTTCGACTCCCAGAATTCCTCAGCCAGCAAAGCTTGGCAACTTTAGGCCTAAAGGACTTCGACTCCCAGAATTCCTCCATCAGCAAAGCTAGGCAACTTTAGGCCTGAAGGACTTCGACTCCCAGAATTCCTCAGTCAGCAAAGCTTGGCAACTTTAGGCCTGAAGGACTTCGACTCCCAGAATTCCCCAGCCAGCAAAGCTTGGCAACTTTAGGTCTGAAGGACTTCGACTCCCAGAATTCCCCAGCCAGCAAGTCCGCCAGGCTTAAAGTTGCCAAGGTTGGAGACCCCTGTCCTACAGGATTCAACTCCAATGTGGCTATGCAGGCCGTCCTCAACTTACAACAGTTCATTTAGTGGCCGTTTGAAATTACAACGGCCCTGAAAAAAGTGAGTTATGTCTGTTTTTCACACTTACGACCGTTGCAGCATTCCCTATGATCACATGATCAAAATTCAGGCACTTGGCAACTAACTCGCATTTATGACAGGTGTTAAGTGAATCACTACATTTTGATGCTTTGGGGGGGGGGTCTTCTCTAACTGTTCTCTGTCTCGCAAGTCATTCCTGCATGTATCTTTACAATCATAGACACATGAAAGCTGGTTTAGCCTAGTGGTTAAGGCAGCAGGGTAGAAACTGGGCGATGGTAAGTTCTAGCCCCGCTTTAGGCATGAAAGCCAGCTTGGTGTCTTTGGGCCAATCACCAGGAGACTGGGAATTCCAGTCCCACCTTAGGGATGGAAGCCAGCTGGGTGTCTTTGGGCCAATCACCAGGAGACAGTGAGTTCTAGTCCTGCCTTAGGCATGAAAGCCAGCTGGGTGTCTTTGGGCCAATCACCAGGAGACTGGGAGTTCTAGTCCCACCTTAGGGATGGAAGTAAACTGAGTGACTTTGGGCCAATCACCAGGAGACAGTGAGTTCTAGTCCTGCTTTAGGCATGAAAGCCAGCTGGGTGTCTTTGGGCCAATCACCAGGAGACTGGGAGTTCTAGTCCCACTTCAGGTATTAAAGCCAGCAGGATGACTTTGAGCCTGTCCCTCTCTTTCAACCTAGCCTACCTCAAAGGGTTGCTGTTGGAGGAGAAAGGTGTATGGGATACGTTCGCCACCTTGAGTTATTTGCAAAACAATAAAAAATAAACAAAAGCCGGATAGGAATAAATAAATATAAGCAAAAAAATAAAAATAAAAAACAGAAGGACATAAAAACGGGTGTCCTTCTTCTCTCGGATCCCAGAAGGCCTTCCAAATTTTCCACACGCTGGTACCTGTCTGGCTGTCGACTCGCACAACCGACGGGCTCTCGTCGAGCGGCTACTCCGCCCTCGCTTTCTGTCTGCCAAACTCTCCTAGTTGTTTATCGGCCTCTCTCAGGGCAAGTGCAAACTTGGTGGACCGCAAAAAAAAAGGAACAAAGAAAGAAAAATAATATCTTCTCCTTTGGAAGCGCGCCTGAAAAGGAGACGTGGTCAGAAGAAGGCGAGGAATCGCACCGGCGATCCGTTGGGCACAGCCGGCCTCCCACGCAGCCAAAGGAATTAGGCATCACCTTCCTTGTCAAAACAGAGTTGTGGGTTCGCCGTTGGGCACGAAACCACAACGGGCATTGGGATTCCCACTCCACAAAAGACAGGCCAGAATGGTGGGGGTTGAAGAGTTCAAGGTAGAAATCAAATCTCGGTGGTTTGATGCCAGACTTGAGATGACAATGTCTTGAAGGAGTAATCGAGAAGGTCTTCTTCTCCCCCTCTCCAGGAAGGTCTCCTCTGGGTTGTGACCCATGTCTGCAACCCTCCTTGGAAGAAGGGAAGAAAAGCGATTGGCCTGATGATGATTTGTTGGCGTCGTCCATCTTGAACGTGTCCCGAACAAGCGAGGGAGAAGGAAGAGAATCCAAGGATAGATCCTGGCTTGGCAACTGGAAGTCATTGAGGGCAGAAGTGGCATTCAGCCGGTTCGAAGGTAAGCAGTTGAGCTTCTAAATGCTCCATTTTCGGTGCGAAGCATGCGCTCACCGAACCAGTTGTTAAATCGGCAGCATTCCACTAGAGCCGAGGTGGCGCAGTGATTTGAGTGCTGTACTGCAGCTACTTCAGCTGACTGCTACTTCAGCAGATCAGCAGATCAAATCTCACCGGCTCAAGGTTGATTCAGCCTTCCATCCTTCTGAGGCGGGTAAAATGAGGACCCAGATTGTTGGGGGCAATATGTTATTTAGTATACTGTCGATTGTTGTAAGCTGCCCAGAGTCCTCGGAGAGTGGGCGGCATAGAAATATGATTAATAAAATAAAATAAATAAATACTGATCGAGGATCCCATGTCCCAAAAGCCCCATAACCACACTGACGCATCGTCTTCAGATCATCTAGAGAAAGGGTCCCCAACCTTAGCCACTGTAAACTGTGTGGACTTCAACTCCCAGAATTCCTTTGCTCTCAAGGTGGTCAGGGAATTCTGGGAGTTGAGGTCCACCTATCTTCTAACAACCGGCTCCAACTTCAACTCCCAGAACTCCTTTGCTCTCAAGGTGGTCGGGGAATTCTGGGAATTGAGGTCCACCTATCTTCTAACAACCAACTCCAACTTCAACTCCCAGAATTCCTTTGCTCTCAGGGTGGTTGGGGAATTCTGGGAGTTGAGGTCCACCTATCTTCTAACAACCAACTCCAACTTCAACTCCCAGAATTCCTTTGCTCTCAAGGTGGTCGGGGAATTCTGGGAGTTGAGGTCCACCTATCTTCTAACAACCAGGGTTGAGGAACATTCGTCTAGAAGGCATGGAAGTAGGGTGGGAAGCGAGATCTGGGAAAGGGGTCAAAAAAGTCAAGATGGCAGCAGCAGCTATGTTGTTGAAATCTCACCCCTGTGGGATTTGGGCTATCATAGAGGCAAGAGCAGGTTCAGGCAATGGCGGGCACAAAGCAGGACTTTCTCAGGTGGCAAGTTGGAGACGGGGGTCTTTATCCTGGCGTTTCAGCCACCTTTGTCTGGGGGTGGGAGATGTAGGCTTCCAAGCAAGGCCCCAGGTGGATGCTAGAGCCCAGGTACAGTTTGACAGAACATTCAGGGAAGCCCAAATGCATCCTGGGAAATTAAAGTGATGCTTCAGTCAAGTATATTAATTGCCATACATTTCGACCTTCCTTCCTTCCTTCCTTCCTTCCTTCCTTCCTTCCTTCCTTCCTTCCTTCCTTCTTTCTTCTTTCTTCCTCTCTCTTTTCCCTTTCCCTTTCTTTCTTTCTCTCTTGTTTCTCTTTCTTTCTTTTTTTCTTTCCCTTTCCCTTTCTCTCTTTCTTCTTACTTTTTCTCTTTTTCCTTCCTTCCTTCCTTCCTTCCTTCCTTCCTTCCTTCCTTCCTTCCTTCCTTCCTTCCTTTCTTTCCCTCTCTCTCTTTCTTTTTCCCTTCTCTCTCCTTCTTCTCCATTCTTCCTTTCTAAGTCTTTCCCTCCATCAGGGGATAAAACAGGCCAGGTCCCTCTTGAGCCAAGCTTGAACTCAGATGACCGGAGGGAGAAGCTGTGTTGTTTTGTTCAGCCGACAACCTCCGTGTGGTTTGCCATTTCTGAATGTTAACTTTTCTCCTGTTTGAATTCCACCGGATTGGCCTCCCTTCCGTGCAAGATGCCCCAAAGTTCCTTCCAGGCCAGCTCCCTCCTCCGTCGGCCATTCCTCCACTCTCCGTTTTCATTCCATCCACTCTGCTGGAGGCTCCTCGGTTGAGGTCCCACCAGCCGCTTCCAAAACAAGCTTGATTTCATCAAGGCCTCTTTTTCACAAGCCACATTCTTTGCTCTCCTGCTTACATTCTTTGCAATTCTCGGTTTCTCTCTCCACATATCAATTTTCCCCCAAATGCTTTCACAATCCTCTAATGCTTTCTTTCTTTCTTTCTTTCTTTCTTTCTTTCTTTCTTTCTTTCTTTCTTTCTTTCTTTCTTCCTTCCTTCCTTCCTTCCTTCCTTCCTTCCTTCCTTCCTTCGCCTTTCCTTTCCTTTCCTTTCCTTTCCTTTCTTCTCCTTTCCTTTCCTTCTTCCTCCCTCCCCCTTCCCTTCCTTTCTTTCCTTTCCTTTCTTTTCCTTTCCTTTCCTTTCCCTTTCCCTTTCCCCTTCCTCTCCTTTGTTCCTTCTTTCCTTTCCTTTCCTCTCCTCTCCTTTCCTTTCCTCCTTCCTTCCTTTCCCCATCTATTTACTTCCTCTCCTCTCCTCTCCTCTCCTCTCCTCTCCTCTCCTCTCCTCCTTTCCTTTCCTTTCCTTTCCTTTCCTTTCCTTTCCTTTCCTTTCCTTTCCTTTCCTTTCCTTTCCCTTTCCCTTTCCCTTTCCCTTTCCTCTCCTTCTTTCCTTCTTTCCTTTCCTCTCCTCTCCTCTCCTTTCCTCTCCTCTCCTCTCCTCTCCTCTCCTCTCCTCTCCTCCTTTCCTTTCCTTTCCTTTCCTTCTTCCTCCCTCCCCCCTCCCTTCCTTTCTTTCCTTTCCTTTCCTTTCCTTTCCTTTCCTTTCCTTTCCTTTCCTTTCCTTTCCTTTCCTTTCTCCTTCCTCCCTCCCTCCCTTCTTTCCCTTCTTCTTCCCCTTTCTCTTTCTTTTCTTTTCTTCTCTTTCCCCCCCTCTCTTTTCTTTTCCTCTTTTCCTCCCACCCAGGACCCTACGAAATGGTCACAAAAGGGGATCATATGACCCCGGGACACTGCACCCATCATAAATACGCCAAGTGTCTTAATTTTGCTCACATGACCATGGGGATGCTACAACGGACGTAAGTGTGAAAAATGGTCATAAGTCGCTTTTTTCAGTGGCGTTGTAACTTTGAATGGTCACTAAGCGAACTGTCGTAAGCCGAGGACTTCCTTAATCGTTTTCACTACTAATTTATTGCCAACTCTGTGGGAGCAAATTCATTGACGATCTAAATTTGTACCTTACTAATCTATGATTCGCTTCAAGTTCAACAACAAAAAAAAATTCTTAAAAAGAACATTGAAGAACGAATTAGAGAACCAAATCATGAAACCGTGTAGCAAATTTCCAAATTGTAGTTACACACCTTCTGAAATCTTGTCCTTCCAGAATTCCAACACATAAGCATAAAATTAATTAGTTCATTGCCTCTAATTAATTTTATGCTTTAATTGACTTACGTTTTGAAAAGTCGGCATAACGTGCCTTAAATTCTCACGCATGCCTTTACAACAGAAAGGCACAGAAAAAGTGCCCATATTACAATTCTCACATTTTCCAATCCCGTTTTTCCAGAATTCTGATGTATTCAAATTAATACAATTAATGGGGAAAAAACAGGAAACCCTAAAACGTGTCCTACTTTCAAAGCATCCAAAAGACACTCAAATCTTAATCCGTGTAGTTTTAATGTTTTCATATTTTTAATTATTTTTCTACTTGTTTTATAACCTGTATGTCAACCACAGTCACCTTACCGGGGTGATGAACGGCATAATAATTTAATAAATAAGTAAGTAAGTAAGTAAGTAAGTAAGTAAATAAATACATTTAATAAACAAACAAACAAATAATTCATTTTTGGAAGAGTGTTCCTGGTTTTTATGTCGGAATTAATAATTGTCCCCAACTACCCTGTCTTTTATGTACTCCAAGAGTGTATGCACCGAGACAAATTCCTTGTGTGTCCAACCACACTTGGCCAATAAAGAATTCTATTCTGTTCTATGTCCCCAAATCTTCTCAGGCTACCCAGGATGGCCAAAAATAAACCAACCCATTCCTGCCTAACAGTTCTATCATTTCTGGATGTGATGCATAGCTGAGTTTTGATACAAGCATTTGCTGGGAACCATTCTTGGTGATTTGTTAAAGGACCTCTTTGACTTCATGTCAAAATGTCACTAATAAAACATCCCCAAATTAGAAAGAGTTAGGCATTGGAAAATAAGGTCTAAAAATAAAAGGTTGTTTCCTTTCTTTCTATCAAAAAATGCGATATTTATGGAACGCCTAAATTTAGAGATGTGTAGCTCCTAAAAACAATCTTAATATCGAAATATTTCTGATTTTTTTTTTTTTTGATGTTGAAATATATCTCTTGGAAAGAGCTGCACTAAACTCCGAGTTGAATATGAAGAAAAGAGAAAACAGGGAGAGAGAGAAAAACACCACCAAGACAGAAATATCCCTTAAAGCAGGGGTGAAATCCAGCAGGTTCTGACAGGTTCTGGAGAACCGGTAGTGGAAATTTTGAGTAGTTCGGAGAACCGGCAAATATCACCTCTGGCTGGCCCCAGAATGGGGTGGGAATGGAGATTTTGCAATATCCTTCCCCCAGGAGTGGGGTGGGAATGGGGATTTTGCAGTGTCCTTCCCCTGGAGTGGGGTGGGAATGGGGATTTTGCAATATCCTTCCATTGGAGTGGAGTGAGAATGGGGATTTTGCAGTATCCTTCCCCTGGAGTGGGTGGGAATGGGGATTTTGCAGTATCCTTCCCCTGGAGTGGGGTGGGAACGGGGATTTTGCAATATCTTTCCCCTGGAGTGGGGTGGGAATGGCGATTTTGCAATATCTTTCCCCTGGAGTGGGGTGGGAACGGGGATTTTGCAGTATCCTTCCCCTGGAGTGGGGTGGGAATGGGGATTTTCTTCCCAGAATCCTTCCCCTGCCACGCTCACCAAGACACACCTCGCTCATCAAGGCACGCCCATAGAACTGGTAGTTTAAAAAAAATGAATTTCACCACTGCCTTAAAGATACGGAAAGAAGTTAGTGTTGAGAAGAGACCTAGACTGGCTCCCCACTGAATCAATGGGGTGGAAGAGGAAAGGAGGAAAAACAGAATCACAATTGCAAAAGTTTGTTAACAGAGCCCGTTTATTAAAAAAAAAAGCTAAGAAGGAAACAAAAAGATAAGAACACAATCTCATCAGAAATTAGCACCAGATAAACAGGGATTAAGACCAGACAAACAAGCAGAAAACAATAATCTGATCAAGAAACTACTAAAGAGGAAACCACACCCCTTGCCAACAACTGACAGGGCAAGCCTGTATATAAACAGGGAGTAAATCCCATTCCCTTCTAGCACTGATGATGCTACCTAGTTGGGTCATGAAACATCTCCAAGCAAACAACCAAGCTCAGAGAGCACCAAGGACCTCACACAAGCAGCCAGATAAGCAGGGATTAATACCAGACAAACAATACTCTAATCAATGAACTGTCAAGGACAAATTCACAATCCCACCAACACTGACAGGGCAAGCTACTGTATATAATAGTGGAGAGAACCACTGGCCAAACATCCAAGTTCAGATGTCCTACCAAGTTCATGTCCTAGCAAGCCACAGGCCAACTTCTGGAGAACCTATGAAGGTCTCAACTTGGTGCCTGGGGAGCACTTTAAGAGTGAACTTGCTGACACAATCCTCTCATTTTAGGACACCAAAGCCACATCAACGTCTGTAGGCCACCACAAAAACGTCTCAACCAGATGAACGTGGTGGAACAAAGATTTTCCTTCCCAGCGTAGAGGAGGAACCTTCTCATTCACTCCAGAAGAAGCTGGAATGGACTCATAATTGACTTAGCCTGGTTCAACCTTTGTTAAAGGCCGCAAAAAAGTCACACAACCGCTTTCGAAACTCTTAACTGGAACCAGGAGAAGCCTGGTCAACCAGATTTCAAGATGTCAGAGATAGAAATGGTGTGAGGAGGCGTTGTGTGGTCAGCAATCTACATCAAAGAAACGTGGAGCAACTACCGTAAACTGAAGCTGCTCCCTTCAATCTCCTTGACGTATCTTGGACTCCTTAACCACGTTGGAAATCCCTAAATTTCTCCCAAGAAAGTGAGTGACATTTTCCCAATCTCCACATCTGGATGACCTTTGGGGGCAAGATGCTTTCCTCCCAGATAAGACTACTAGGGGTTTTCCTCAAAGAAGACCAGAGGTGGAAGTCAAGGCCCTTCAACAATCTCACCAGGTCCTGGTTGCCCATTTCCCACCTCAGTATCTCAGCCTGCTGTCCTCCAGGTAGGCCTTCAGCCACACCAGCAGGGAATTATGGGCATTGTAATCCCAACCCACCTTGAGTCACACCAGCAGGGAATTATGGGCATTGTAATCCCAACACACCTTGAGTACGTCTCAAGGAAGTCATGAGAAAATGATTTCAAGGTTGAGCAATGGAGACCGAGTATCACACAGCAGTAGCCGCTCATTTTGTGGAGATTTTAATGGCTCCCGGGATAACTATATTTTATTGTGTTTAATTCTCACAGGAACTTACTTATATCTCTTAACTCACTTCGAACTTCAATTGAGCCCAACGTTTTTGTTGATTAAGGAGACTGTTGTTCAGTGAGTTTGGCCCTGTTTTATGACATTCCTCGCCGCCATTGCTAAATAGCATAAAATCTGGCTTCTCTATTGACTTTGCTTTAAGACGGTCACAAAAGGGGGACACTACAACCGTCGTAAAGATGAGTCCGTTGCCAAGCGTCTGAATTTTGATCGCGTGACCGTGGGGATGCTGCAACGGTCGTAAGTCTGAGAAATGGTCCTAAGTCAATTTTTTTCAGTGCCGTCATAGCTTCGAAGGGTCAGTAAATGAACGGTTGTAAGTCGAGGACTGCCTGTATAGGGAGAAATTTGCAATCGAGAAATTTCCATTCCTAACCACAAAGATGCCACAAGTTGTGTTATCACAACTTCCTCCTTAATCACCCCCGCCCCAAACAGCTTCACACTAGGAAAGCTCGGTGCAAAATAAGAATACAGATAGTCCTTGATTTACGACCGTCAGTTGAACCGACCTTCAGACTTACGACTGCACTGAAAATACAGGTACTCCTTGCCTAACAACCATTCGTTTAGTGACCGTTTGAAGTTACAACGGCTCCGAAAAAAGCAACACAACCGTATTTCACACTTGACCATCTGCAGCAAATTCAGACGCTTGACAATGGACTCATCTTTACGACGGTTGCACTGTCCCGTGGGAGGGAGGGTCATGCGATCCCCATTTGCGACCTTCCGACGAGCAAAGTGGTCGGGGAAAGCCGGATTCACTTAACAACGGGGTGACGAACTTAACGAGCGCAGTGCTTCGCTTAAGAACGGTGGCCAGGAAGGTCGTAAAATGGGGGAAACTCAACAAATATCTTGCTTATGGTCCTTTACCTCCCTGAGCTCAGAAAAAGACATGGTCCTTCCTCTTCTGAAGCCCATGTGGACTGAGGATGCTGGGAATTGTAGTCCTAACAATTCTGAAGAGGAACCCGTCTTGGGGCAGGGGTGTGTGTGAAAGGATGATTGAGGTGGAATTCAAATACTGTAGCAGCTGGTTTGCCCAGCATCGGAAATGTGAGAGCACGCAACACAGCAATTCACTCACACGTGCCGTCTGTACATACATGTGGTGCAGGAGTGGGTTCTAACATTTTTTACTACCGGTTCTGTGGGCGTGGCTTATTTTGTGGGCGTGGCTTGGTGGGGTAATGTGACTGGGTGGGTGTGGCCAACTTTTTTTTTTATTTTTAAAAGCATTTTTTTCTACAACCTTAAGAGGTTGCAGAAAAAAATGCTTTTAAAAGCCTCTGACGATCCCAGCTGAGTTGCCTGATCGTCAGAGGCTTTTAAAAGACGTTGTAGAAAAAATGCTTTTAAAAGCCTCTGACGATCCCAGCTGAGCTGCACGATCATCAGAGGCTTTTTTTTTTTTTTTTTTTTACTTTTAAAAGCATTTTTCGGTTGAAGAGGTTGTAAAAAAAAATGCTTTTAAAAGTAAAAAAAAAAAAAGAAAAAACCTCTGATGAGGTGGGCGGGGTAACTGACCGGCGACCGGGCCAGGGACCGGTTCGGGGGGCGTGGCCAACCAATGTTATTACCGGTTCTGTGAACTACTACAAATTTTTATTATCGGTTCTTACGATCCGGTGCGAACCGGGAACAGCTCACCACTAGTGTGGTGTCAAACACACAGCGATACAGGACGGGATTGTGCCCAGGTGGCAGGCAGATGGGCAGCTAGGCGGGTCCACTCGCAGGCCGCCATTACCGATTTGCCCGAACCGGTCCAAACCAGTAGAATACCACCTCTTTCTCTCTCCCGTAAAGATGGCTTCCCACAAGGACCCCTCCCCTCCTCATCCCTTCTTCTTCCTCATCTGTTTTCTGTATTCCATTCTCTCTCTCTCTCTCTCTCTGTGTATAAATAAACCCGTTTTCTATTTTGTGGCGCAATTTTTCCAGTCCTGGGGCAAGATGTCTCCGTAGCGGGGGGCGGGCTGGGGGTGGGGGGGCGGGCCTGCTTGAGCCAGGCAAGATAGGAAACAAGAGGCAATTGCATTTTGTTCTATTCCGCAAAAGCGGAGAAATTCCTGGGGGGGGGGGAGGGGAGGGGCAGCTTCGAAGGCTTTGCTGGAGACCTCGAAGCGATGGAAGGGCGAGGAAGGTCTGGTTCTCTCTTCCCCGCCCCCCCCCCCCCGGCAAGGAATTGGGAAACTCTGTTTGCGTCCAAGGAGGCCGTGTGGCTGAACTCTTCTTTAACAGATGAACAGAGTCGGAAGGGACCTCGTAAGGTCATCTAGTCCAACCCCACCGCCTAAGCAGGAGACGCTACACTGTTTCTGACAGAGGGCAGTCCGGTCTCTTCTTGAAAGCCTCCAGGGATGAAGCTCCCACCACTTCCGAAGGCAACTTCTGTTCTGTTGGTTGACTGTCAGAAAATTCCTCCTTATTTCCAGGTTGGATCTCTCCTGGATTAGTTTCCATCCATTATTCCTTTTCTGGCCTTCCGGTGCTTTGGAAAACAGCTTGACCCCCTTCTTCCTCTCTGGGGCAGCCCCTCAAACATTGGAAGATGCTCTCCTGTCTCCCCTGGTCCTTCTCTTCACTAGACTAGCCAGGTCCAGTTCCTGCAACCGTTCATCGTATGTTTGAGCCTCCAGTTCCCTCATCCTCTTGGTTGCTCTTCTCTGCACTTTTTCTAAAGTCTCCACATCTTTTTTTAATAGCGTGATGACCAAAACTGGATGCAGGATTCTAGATGGGGCCTTACTATGGCTTTGTAGAGTGGTATTAGTCTCTCCCTTGATCCTGATTGTATCCCTCTGTTAATGCAATTTAGGATTTTGGCTCTCTCTCTCTCCCTCCCTCCCCCCTCTTTCTCTCCCTCTCTCTCCTGATTTTATCCAGACATACAGGCAGTCCTTGATTTGCAACCATTCATTTAGTGACCGTTCGAAGTTACAACAGCCCTGAAAACCTGACGTAGGACCGGTTTTCCTGTTTATGAGCCTTGCACCATCCCCGGGATGACGTGATCAAAATCCGGAGGCTTGGCAATGGGTTCACATGGATGACGGCTGCAGCGTCCCTGGTCACGTGATCTCCCCTTTGCAGCCTTCTGGCAAGTAAAGTCCACAGGGGAGTCTGATTCACTTAACGGCCATGATACTAAACAACTGCAGCAATTCGCTTAACGAGGGTGGCGAGAAATGTTGGAAAAACCGGGGAGGGGGGGAAAGTCAGTTAACAGCTGTCTCTCTTAGCCATAGAAATGTTGGGCTCCGTTGTGGTCGTACGTCGAGGACTTGCAACCATTTGTTTAATCACTCTTACATTTTCCTGATGGCAGAATCCTGGAGCCCTGCGGTTAGTAGGATTACCTGTCAGTTAATGATTCCTTCCTTCCTTCCTCCCTCCCTCCCTCCCTCCCACCCTCCCTCCTTCTTTCCTTCCTCCCTTCCTTTCTTGTTTCTTTCCTCCCTCCCTCCCTTCCTTCCTGTCCCTTCCTTCATCCCTCCCTCCCTCCTTCCCTTCCTTCCTTCCTTCCTTCCTTTCTTGTTTCTTTCTTCCCTCCCTCCTTCCATCCATCCATCCTCCCCTCCCTAACTCCTTCCTTCTTTCCTTCCTCCCTCCCTCCCTCCCTCCTTCTTTCCTTCCTCCCTTTCTTCCACCCTCCCTCCTTTCCTTCCTTCCTTCCTTTCTTGTTTCTTTCCTCCCTCCCTCCCTAACTCCTTCCTTCCTTCTTTCCTTCCTCTCTCCCTCCCTTCCTCTGTCCCTTCCTTCATCCCTCCCTCCTTCCTTTCCTTTCTTTTCTTTCCTCCCTCCCTCCTTCCATCCATCCTTCCCTCCCTAACTCCTTCCTTCCTTCTTTCCTTCCTCCTTCCTTCTTCCCTCCCTCCCTCCCTCTGTCCCTTTCCGTCCTGCCCTCCCTCCTTCCTTTCCTTCCTCCTTCCTTCCTCCCTTTCGTCCTTCCTCCTTCTTTCTTTCTTTCCTTCTTTCCTTCCTCCCTTTTTTCCTCCCTCCCTCCCTTCCTTCCTCTGTCCCTTGCTTCATCCCTCCCTCCCTCCTTTCCTCTTCCCTCCTTTCTTCCTCCCTCCCTCCCTCTCTCCCTCTGCAAGTGTGTGCATGTGGAATTGTAGCTAAAAAGCTTGCAAAAATAAATACAAACTGTCCAAGATGAAAATCAAAGTAATTTGCCTTCATATAAAAAAACCCCACCTACATTAACATTTGAGCGGAAGGGCTGGGTGTTGCCCAGGTAGTCCTTGACCAAAAACAAGCTCTCCAGTTCATCTCCTGTAGACAACTGGAATATAATTATTCAAGAAAACGAGATTTCCCGTTCCCCTCCCCTCCCCCCACCCCAAACTTCCAGGTTTTACATATCACATGTGAATCAAGGCAGCACCACAACAATTGACCATCTGGAAAAAAAAATAATCCTGTCCCAGAGCAACATGATAATAAGGGAGGACTGAGAATTCATTAGGATAAAAGCAATTAGAAATTTATTTGATTTGCTAGAGTTAAATTACTTGTGCCGGAGCAACTGGGGACAATTTTCTGCAGAAAATTCCCTGTATTTCCAAAGTAGCTTTTCTGGAAGACTACAGTCCTGGTCTCTTGATAACCTTTTAAGACATTCAAAGTCAAGAATATGTTTTGATCCCAAAAGAAGCCGCACACTTCTGGGAATCCCAGAAAAAAATCCACAAATCACCATAGCTGAAGTTCACTTGACATCCCCAAATCTGATGAAGGTTTCCACCATTGATCACGTCCCACCAAAATCGATTGTCTTGACCAGGTCACGTTATGGAGGAGGTACGTGGCCAAAAAGTCATAAATCAGTTGCATCTCGGAGGCCCACAGCTTGGTATGGTAGACCTCTTCACTTGCTGGTCATCATCCTCAGGAATTCCTCATAATTAATCTGCCCATCTCCGTCCAGGTCCGCCATCTTCAACATCTCCTCGACTTCCTCGTTGGACAACTTCTCGCCGAGGTTAGTCATGATGTACCTCAACTCTGCGGCGCTGATGTAACCGTTTCCATCTTTGTCAAAGACCTGGAAGGCTTTCCGGATCTCATCACAATCTCTGTTCTTGACTTCCTTTTCCATCAGGTTCAAGAACTCTGGGAAGTCAATGGTCCCGTTTTGGTCAGTATCCAGTTTGTGGACAATCTCCCGCAGTTCAGCTTCGGTGGGATTTTGTCCCAAGGACCTCATGACCGTCCCAAGTTCCCTGGTGGTGATGGTCCCATCTCCATTCCGGTCGAAGAGCATGAAGGCTTCTTTGAACTCGGCAATTTCTTGTTCCGTCAGAGAGGACATGGTGTCTTCTTCTGTCCCACCAACTCGCCGATCGTCTTCTGCGGCTGGTTGCTCTTGTCGGCGGTGAAGAAATGCTTCCCTTCACTTGTCCCAAAGGTAGAGTTGTTTCTACTGGCTTGTTTCCAGAGATGTTCTGGCATCTTGCTATAAGAAGACAACACCCCGGCCTTGATTCCATTGGAGAAAAGACAACTGTGGAAATCTTCTACTGAAGGGTCCACACCCATTACATCAGGAACCTGTTAATCTTGTTTGGGCCAGGCCTGAAATAGATTAACAATTTCTGGATTTCATCCCACGTCTTTAGGGGACCAGGGGTTGTTACTGGTTTTCAGTGAGAAACTTCCAACCGCTCTGGAGAACATCAGATTGAGGAGAACAATGATAACTGATCATGGGACAGATGACCTCCAGTTGCCTCTCTGCACTTATGGCCCAGTCTGTTCACTCACAAGTCACGGTCACTGAAGAATGAAGCTTGTTCAAAACATGTACGTGAAGAAGTTAAAAGAGGTTATTAGAAACTTTTGATTTTAGAAATGCGTTTGAAGGAAAGTTCAGCATTTTAAAAAGGATGGGGGGAAAAGAGTACACGCACCCAAAAAAGTTTAGAAACTAGGGGATGGTGAGTTCTAGTTCATTCCCCCCCCCCCCCCCCTTATGCACAAAAGCTGGCTGCTGATTTTGGGCCAATCACTAGGAGACGGGGAGTTCTAGTCCTAGCTTAGCAGCGAAACTGGCTGGGAGACTTTGGGCTAATCACCAGGAGACAGTGAGTTCTAGTTTCTCCTTAGGCATGAAAGCCAGCTGGGTGACTTTGGGCGAATCACCAGGAGAAAGTGATTTCTAGTCTTCCTTAGGCATGAAAGCAGGCTGGGTGACTTTGGGCCAATCACTAGGAGATGGTGAGTTCTAGTCCCACCTTAGGTACAAAAGCCATCTGGGTGACTTTATGCCAGTCCCTTTCTCTCCTCCCAACCCACCTCTCAGGATTGTTGTTGTGGGGAATAGGAGGAGGAGGAAGGAATATTAGATATGTTTGCCGCCTTGAGTTGTTCATAAAAATAATAAAGGCAGGATGAAACAAATCAAACGAAATCAATCCAAATAATGGTGGCAGACAAGATGAAGGTAGAAATGGCTCTCGGATGTGGGAATGCTTTGGGAATGCTGATGGTGCCAAGATGGAAGATCCCTTTGCTCGAGACTCTTCTGCAGGGATTTGTTCCAACTTGTGTCAGTCAATCCCATGCTTGAATATATGCTGAGTGCAATTTAATTTAATTTATCTTTAATTTATGATTGTCTTTTGGTTGAGTCAAATGACTTAATGAGTCAAGAATGCTTGCAGGAAAATATGTGTGCCTTTCTCTCTTCATTTTAATTTGACGAAGAATTTTACCATCACCTTCTATTCCCTCCCATTTATTGATTTACGAAGCCTCACCGAAGCCCTTTCATCTCAAAGGGGAGCCGAACGTTTCATATATATGTAAATAAAATAAATATATAAATTATCTAAAGCACCCAAAGGCCAAACAAGGAACAACAGATGGAAACTGATCAAGGAGAGATTCAACCTGGAAATAAGGAGGAATTTTCTGACAGTGAGAGCAATCAACCGATGGAAGTAAAGTTGCCTTCGGAAGTTGTGGGCGCTTCATCCCTGGAGGCTTTCAAGAAGAGACTGGACTGCCATCTGTCAGAAATGGTGTCAGGTCTCCTGCTTGGGTGGAGGGTTGGACTGAATGACCTCCAGGGTCCCCTCCAACTCTGTTAATCTGTTAAAAATCTGTTAAACCGGTGATGAAGAAGAGGAGGCTTTGGCCAGACGTAAAGGTGAGATGAAGTTTTAATATCTTATTGATGCCAGCGCTGTTTTATTTTGTCAAAAGTCAGCATTAAAAAAAGACATCATTCGTCCATGCCAACCTGGAGCCTGCTCACATCCAGCTGCGGGGACTTCAATTCCCAGAATTCCTAGCAGCAGTTCACCTTGGATGTGGAATTCTGGGAGATGATAGGCGAGAAAACTGAGCTCAGGAAAAAAAGATGGCAGGGAAAATCATCCCGTTTGCAAAGGGAAAAGGAAACCTATTTTGCAGGGCACCCGCAGTCTCTCATTTCTCCACGTTGCATTCCCACAACAGGCTCAGACAAGCCAGCGGAGGACTTCGCGGCTGCGTTTGCCTGCAGGTGGCTCTCAATTTATGACCGCAATTAAATTCAAAATTTCCCTTGCTAAGCAAGACAAGCCTTACGTGAGTTTTTGCCCCATGTTAGGACTTTTTTTGGCCACCGTTGTTAAGTGAATCACTGCAGTGGTTATTAACAGGGTTGTTAAGAGAATCTGCCTTCCCCGTTGATTTTGCTCATCAGATGGTCATAAAAGGGGATCACGTGACCCCCCCCCCCGTCGTAAATATGAGTCAGTTGCCAAGGGTGTGAATTTTGATCACGGGATGCTGTAACTTGCAATGGTCACTAAACGAACTGTTGTAAGTCGAGGACTAACTGCAAAACATTCCAAAGGACTCAGCTCAGAATTGACTATGAACAAGACCGGAAAAACGAAAGACTTTAGTTAACCAGAGAAGCGTGTCGCACACACCCATCTACTCCAGTGGTGAAATTTTATTTAATTATTTTATTACCGGTTCTATGGGCGTGGCTTGGTGGGCGTAGCTTGGTGGGCATGACAGGGGAAAGATATTGCAAAATCTCCATTCCATCCTCACTCCAGGGAAAGAACATTGCAAAATCCCCATTCCCTCCCCACTCTAGAGGAAGGATACTGCAAAATCCCTATTCCCACCCTACTCCAAGGGAAAAATATGGCAAAATCTCCATTCCTACCCACTCCAGGTAAGGATACTGCAAAATCCCCATTCCCACCCTACTTCAGGGGAAGGATACGGCAAAATCCCCATTCCCACCCACTCCAGGGTAGGGATACTGCAAAATCCCCATTCCCACCCTACTCCAGGGGAAGGATACTGCAAAATCCCCATCCTCACCCCACTCCAGGGGAAGGATACTGCAAAATCTCCATCCCCACCCCACTCGGGGGCCAGCCAGAGGTGGTATTTGCCGGTTCTCCAAACTACTCAAAATTTCCGCTACCGGTTCTCCAGAACCTGTCAGAACCTGTTGGATTTCACCCCTGATCTAGTGTGAAGTTCAACAATGGAGATGCTGGGAGATTGAAGGAAAAACGTACGAGGGGTGTGAAAAGCAGATGGAAGAAGATTCTGGAAAGAGGGCAGAGAAGAACGACTAAAATGATTAGGGGACTAGAGGCTAAAACATACGAAGAACGGTTGCAGGAACTGGGTATATCTCTAGTTTTAAAGGAAAGCAGCTCACACCGATAGGATTTACTCCTGGAGTTCCACCTGCGGGTTCTGGGCTGCTCTCCTCTGCAACTGTTTGTGGGCATCGAAGATGACCAGTGATGAAGGACCAATTCCGAGAATATTGGTAGCTCAGGATCGAACTGTGGGGTTCTTGGTGCTCTCTAAACTGGGTGGTTTCCTTACAGACATTCCATGACTGTTTTTTAAAAAAAGCAAAACATTTTTTTTAGTTCCATGCAAGAGAAAAAGTAGACATTTATTTCACACTCGAGGCCTGGAGAAGATCCTCTCCAGGCAAAGCGAAGTAGGGATGTTTGCAAAAGTTTCTTTGGAGAGCTGTTTTGCTACCCAGGATTGCAGATAAAAGTTCTTCTCCTGTTCTCGGCATCCAGTTTTTGAACCTGAGGAAGAATTTCTGGGTTTTGGGGCAAAGGTGCAGGTGGAAGCAGAGCTGATCTTTAGTGGCGGAAAGTCCCTTGAAGCGACAAGCCATGGCTTGCTCCCTACCAAGTTCTTGGCGGACGCTGCGGAGAAAGAAAGAAAGAACAAACTGTAACGCAGAACTGACGGGAAACTCCCAGCGAGTTTTATTTCGGAAAAATACGGCTGGCCTCGAATTATGACCCCCAAATTTCTGTGGCTAAGCGAGACATGTGTTGAATGGGGTTTACCACTTTGCTTGCCACTGTTGTTAAGTGAATTGCTGCGGTTGTGCAGCGAGTAACTATTCAGTTAGTGTTTATTTTAGTGAAAAGAAGGACTAGGGCAGCTGTGGGTTTCACATATTCTTCAAAAACGCGGCTAAATAGGATGTCTTTACAGTGGGGCAGCTACATCCACAGTTGCCACTACCAGTTCGTCTGACTGGTACGAACCGGCTGAATATCCCCTCTGCACTAGGGGTGACATGATAGCAATCTTCCACTATTTGAGGGGCTGCCCCAAAGAAGAGGGAGTCAAGCTATTCTCAAAGCACCTGAAGGCAGGACAAGAAGCAACGGATGGAAACTCATCAAGGAGAGAAGCGACTTAGAACTAAGGAGGGATTTCCTGACAGTGAGAACAATTAATCAGTGGAACAACTTGCCTCCAGAAGTTGTGAATGCTCCAACACTGGAAGTTTTTAAGAAGAGGTTGGATAACCATTTGTCTGAAGTGATGTAGGGTTTCCTGCCTAAGCAGGGGGTTGGACTAGAAGACCTCCAGGGTCCCTTCCAACTCCGCTATTATCCTGACACTATCCCACAATTGAGCAACGATACAAATTCACAGGTCGCACCAACAGGATTTACTCCGGGAGCTTTCATGCACGTGTTCTGGGCTAGTCTTATAGGTTCATGGGGAAAACTACATCACAACAAAGATGCAAGGGAAACTATGGAACACCTGGAGTAAACTCTACCTGTGTGGCTGCACGAGCACACCCCGTGTGAGCCAAGAATTAGATTTCAGTAGGAGGTGGTTGGCACCTCTTGTTGGACTGAAGCCATCCACAGTTGCTCTGTCTTTCTCTCCACTCAATGCACCAGAGAGAGAGAGAGAGAGAAAGAGAGAGAGAAACGGAGAGACAGAGAGAGAGAGACACACACACACAGAGACAGAGACAGAGAGACAGAGACAGAGAAAGAGAGGCAGAGATAGAGAGAAAGAGAGACACAGAGAGAGAGACACAGAGAGAGAGAGACACACACACAGACAGAGAGACACAGAGACACACAGAGAGAGAGAGAAAGACAGAGACAGACACACACAGACAGACACAGAGAGACAGAGACAGAGAGAAAGAGAGGCAGAGACAGAGAGAAAGAGAGGCACACAGCGAGAGACACAGAGAAAGAGAGACATAGAGAGAGAGACACACAGAGAGACAGAGAGACAAAGAGATACACAGAGAGAGAAAGAGAAAGAGAGAGACAGACACACACAGACAGACACAGAGAGACAGAGACAAAGAGAAAGAGGCAGAGAGAAAGAGAGACACAGAAGAGAGACACAGAGAAAGAGAGACACAAAGAGAGACACACAGAGAGAGAAAAACAGAGAGAGAGAAACAGAGACAGAGAGAGAGACACACACACAGACACAGAAAGGCAGAGACAGAGAGAAAGAGAGACACACAGAGAGAGACACAGAGAAAGAGAGACAGAGCGAGAGAGAGAGAGGAACAGAGACAGACACACACACACAGAGACACAGAGAGACAGAGAAAGAGAGAAAGAGAGAAAGAGAGAGACACACAGAGAGAGACACAGAGAAAGAGAGACAGAGCGAGAGAGAGAGAGGAACAGAGACAGACACACACACAGAGAGACACAGAGAGACAGAGAAAGAGAGAAAGAGAGAAAGAGAGAGACACACAGAGAGACAGAGACAGAGAGACAAAGAGAGACACAGAGAAAGAGAGAGAGAGAGAGAGAGAGAGAGAGAGAGAGAGAGAGAGAGAGATACAGAGACAGAAAGAAATCAACACATACACACACGTATGTATATATATATAGAGAGAGAGAGCAACACAACTGATTCTGTTAAGCCCCCACTTGTTTGACGATGTTGTCATGCATCAACCACAATAACCAGATCTCTGCAACAGCTCACAAAGAACTTCATTTGCTTCGTCTTTGTGAAGTGCGTGACTCACGTTGCGTGTCCAGAAAGCACCTCCTTTACTAGAGGCGAGATGAAAACAGTCGGATATAGCGATACAACATTCCCCCCACTTCAGGTCTTCTGGATTGGGCTATTTCTCTCCTAATGGACTGGCTGAAGTCTACTTATTTTATTTATTTAGAAAATTTATATCGCCGCCTATTCGCACACAGCGACTCGAGGCACCTTAGAGCAATATTAAAAACATCATATATATAAAAATAAAACGCATAGAAGAAAATAATCCTGGGAAACTTCATTTTGACCCGAATAACAGAATAACAAAGGTGAAAGGGGCCTTGGAGGTCTTCTAGTCCATCCCCATGCCCAACCAGGAAACTTTACAGCATTCCACAGAAGTGGTCGTCCAATCTCTTCTTAAAAACCTCCAGTGATGGAGCACTCACAATTTCTGGAGGCAAGTAGTTCCATGGGTTAATTGTTTTTTCTGTCAGGAAATTTCTCCTTAGTTGTAAGTTTTGAAGCTTGCCTTCAAAAGTTGTAGGTGCTTCATCCCTGGGGGATTTTAAATAAAGACTGTCTGAAATGGTCTAGGGTGGTGATGTCACAGGTGGCAGGCAGAGCCATATCGGTGGGCACGCAAGCACAGCTCTGGTGCACATGTGCACGCCGGTCAGCTGATTTTCGGGCATTCTGGGCCCACTGGAAGTTGGCAAAAAGGCTGTTTCCAGCCGCTGGGGGGCCTCTGGAGGGTTTTCGCCCTCCCCAGGCTCCTAGAAAGGCCCTGGAGCCTGGGGAGGGCAAAAAACGAGCCTACTGGGCCCACTGTGTCATCACAGGGGAAGCACGGTGTGTGTGTGTGTCACAGACACATGTGTGGGGACGGGTCGCATAGAATTATGGGTGTGGGCACGCATGTACCCGACCCCCCCCCCACTCCCGCCACTTTTGGCACGCATGGTTCTCTCCTTGATTAAAGAACCAAGGAGAAATTTCCTGACAGAACAATTAAGATTTCTTCTTCTCACCACTCATCCACCCCCCAAAAAAAACAATCAGTGCTACAATTTCCGACAAAAATCAGAATATTGTATAGGTGACGAAGTCTTTAAAAAAATCAAGATATCATCATGCGGTCAATATCTTAATACGTAGACGGATGGTCGTTTTTTGAACATTTCCCCACTCCTCCCTTC
Organism: Masticophis lateralis; assembly: GCA_030761175.1. Lineage (NCBI taxonomy): Eukaryota > Metazoa > Chordata > Lepidosauria > Squamata > Colubridae > Masticophis > Masticophis lateralis. Next base: position 3,184,141 of record JAUDYJ010000006.1, on the reverse strand, counting down.
TCAGGAGATGCCTCAGAATTGCATAAATTAATGATAGATAATCCTCAAAATTGAGCCCGAACTTTATGTCGCTAAGCGAGGCGTTTGTTGAGTGAGTTTTGCCTCATTTTACGACCTTCCTTACTATAGTTGTTAAGTGAATCCCTCCAGCCACATGGTTGTTAAGTGAATCTGGATTTCCCGTTGGCTTTGGCGGTCAGGAGGTTGCAAGAGGGGATCATGTCACCCCAGCAAGCGTCATAAATGTGAGTCAGTCGCCAAACATCTGAATTTTGATCATGTGACCGCGAGGATGCTGCAATGGCCGTAAAAGTGAAACATGGTCACAAGTTACTCTTCCCATTGTTGGTCGCTAAATGAACTGTTGTAAGTCAAGGACTACCAGTACATAAAATTACATAAAATAAAATTCAACGCCCAGAATTAACATAAAAACGCCAGAGTTGCTTCCTGCTTCCTGAATTGTGCCAACTGTACCGAAAATTCTCAAAACGTTCTCCCCAAATGCAGAAAAAAGAAAATATAATATCTTTGTGGACGATCCTAACCTAGCTTCAGTGGTGGGTTGCTCCCGGTTCGCACCGGTTCGCAAGAAACGGTAGTAAAAATTTGTACTAGTTCAGAGAACCGGTAATAACATTGGCTGGCCACGCCCCCGAACCAGTCCCCGGCTCGGTCACCACTCGCTTACTCTGCCTACCTCATCGGAGGCTTTTTTCTTTTTTCCTTTTAAAAGCATTTTTTCTACAATCTCTTTGGCTGAAAAAATGCCTTTAAAAGTTAAAAAAAAAAGCCTCTGATGATCCCGTGGCTCAGCTGGGATCGTCGGAGGCTTTTCAAAGCATTTTTTTCTACAATCTCTTCAGCCGAAGAGGTGGTTAAAAAAATGCTTTGAAAAGCCTCCGACGATCCCAGCTGAGTTGCCTGATGGGCAGAGGCTTTTCAAAGCATTGTTTTCTGCAACCTCTTAAGGTTGTAGAAAAAATGCTTTTAAAAGTTAAAAAAAAAAGCCTCTGATGATCCCGCGGCTCAGCTGGGATCGTCAGAGGCTTTTCAAAGCATTTTTTCTAAAACCTCCTTGGCCGAAAAAATGCTTTTAAAAGTTAAAAAAAAAGCCTCTGATGATCCCGTGGCTCAGCTGGGATCGTCGGAGGCTTTTCAAAGCATTTTTTTCTGCCACCTCTTCAACTGAAGAGGTGGTAAAAAATTGCTTTGAAAAGCCTCCGACGATCCCAGCTGAGTTGCCTGATCGGCAGAGAGGCTTTTCAAACATTGTTTTCTGCAACCTCTTAAAAAAAAAAAAAGTTGGCCACACCCACCCAGTCACATTACCTCCCACACCAAGCCACGCCCACGAAATAAGCCACGCCCACAGGACCGGTAGTAAAAAAAATTAGAACCCACCCCTGCCTAGCTTGTCCATTCATGGTGGCCCTCCGTAAAACCTTAGATGTGGCTTCTTCGTACCCACAACTGATCAAATGGACTGATTCAAATAAATGAAGTTTCCACAGTTGGATTTGCCCCTGTAGCAAGGGTGAAATCTACTTACCTTCCCTACCGGTTCGGAAGTGCGCTCATGCGCCATCGTCACATCCTATTTTTGATCCTCTGTGCATGCGCAGAAGGCTTTGTGTATGCACAAAGGGTTAAAACCAGGAAGTAATGATGTCCGGGGTATGTCACCGCTACCGATTCGCCGAACCACGCGCCACCGGCGCTACCGGCTCCCACGAGCCGGATAGAATTGGCAGGATTTCACCACTGCCCTGTAGGTTAGTCCTCGTCTTACAACAGTCCGCCGTTTGAAGTTACAGCGGCAGTGGAAAAAAAAATGACTTATGTTTCCTTTTCACACTTACAACCGTTGCAGAATTCCCCCAGGGTCAAGTAATCAAACTCTGGACGTTTGGCAACTGGCATGTACTTACGACGGTTGCAGGGTTCCGGGGGCGGTGTGTGTGTGTGTGTGTCACGTGATTCTCCTTTTGAGACTTTCTGACCAGCAACATCAATGGAGGAAGACAGATTCGTTTAAGAACCGCGTTACATTCGCTCAACCGCCGTGGCAAGAAAGCTGCTCAAATGAGGCGGAACTCACTTAGCCACCGGCTCTCTTAGCGACGAAAAACTGGGGTTCAGATGGTGGCCATAAGTCGAAGACGACCTGCATCCTAAAATGTTTTGAACAACGACTTTCAGAAAGTAAGGCCAGAGTTGGGATTCAGCCGGTTTGTGGCAACGGTGGCTGGACTCGCCCACCCACCTCGGCTCCAGCTCATGCGATTTAGGCACATTTTCGAGGCCGGGCGCGTGCGTGGAAGTCCAGGGGCATGGCCAGGCAGCAAGTGTGCCAAGCAAGCCCACGCACGCGGGGGAGAACTGGTGGTAAAGGTAAGTGAAACCCACCCTTGAGTAAGACTGCCTCTCCTTCAGAAGTTTGGAGGATTTGGGGTTCCCGCCTAAGCAGGGAGTTGGACTAAGAGATCTCCAAGGTTCCTTCCAACTCTGTTATTCTATTCTATTCTATTCTATTCTATTCTATTCTATTCTATTCTATTCTATTCTATTCTATTCTATTCTATTTCACTCCACTCCATTCCATTCCGTTCCGTTCCGTTCCGTTCCGTTCCGTTCCGTTCCATTCCATTCCATTCTATTCTTCTAGTCCATTCTTCTATTCCATTCCATTCCATTCTTTTATTCCATTCTTCTATTCCATTCCATTCTGTTCCATTCTATTCTTCTATTCCATTCTATTCCATTCCATTCTATTCGTCTATTCCATTATATTCCATTCCATTCCATTCCATTCCCATTCCATTCGTCTATTCCATTATATTCCATTCCGTTCCGTTCCATTCCATTTCATTCTATTCTTCTATTCCATTCTTCCATTCCATTTCATTCCATTCTTTTATTCCATTCTTCTATTCCATTCCATTCTGTTCCATTCTATTCTTCTATTCCATTCCATTCTATTCCATTCCATTCTATTCGTCTATTCCATTCTATTCCATTCCATTCTATTTGTCTATTCCATTATATTCCATTCCATTCGTCTATTCCATTATATTCCATTCTATTCTATTCGTCTATTCCATTCTATTCCATTCTATTCCATTCCATTCTATTCGTCTATTCCATTATATTCCATTCCATTCCATTCTGTTCCATTCCATTCCCATTCCATTCCATTCCCATTCCATTCTTCTATTCCATTCTATTCCATTCCATTCTATTTGTCTACTCCATTATATTCCATTCCATTCCATTCCATTCCATTCCATTCCATTCTATTCTATTCTACTTTTTTTTTTAGTCTATTCACCGTTTCTGGTATGTCCGGAATGCAGAAGAAATGGTCAAGAGAGAGAGAGGGAAAGAGAGGGAAGGTTCTGAGCCTGGATAGCTCAACAGGCTAATAAGCAGACTAAAGCCTGTTATTAACATCCAGCTGTCTGCAATTTCTGTAGGTTCGAATCTCACCAGGCTCCAGGTTGACTCAGCCTTCCATCCTTTCTAAGGTAGGTCAATTGAGGACTCAGTTTGTGGGGGCAATAAGCTGACTTCGTATAAAACACACAAAAGTATGAAGGCTATTGCTTAACGCATTGTAAGCCACCCTGAGTCTCCGGAGAAGGGTGGCATATAAATCTAATTAAAAAAAAAAAAGGTTTGAGGAGAAAGATTGCGGTACAATAAAAAAAATGAAATGAAAGAAAGGCAGCTCTGAACAAACAAATATAAATATATTAAGATAAAGAATGAACTGTTTAAGAACAAAAGAGAATAAATATGAATAAATAGTAAAGTTAGACTCTAGGGACAAATGAAGATGGTGTTTATGTATGCAAGTATAGAAATATTGAGATATGTTTAAAAAAAAAGACGAAAAGGGGGGAAGACGATATCGGCAAAAATTGTAATGTATTTTAATTTAATTAATTGTATAAGATAAGAAATGGCCAACACTCTGTTTGAAAAAGAAAAGATGTGGGTGAATGTGGGAGAGGAGAAAAAAACCAATAAAACTTGTTTTTTTTAAAAAAAGAAAAATAAATGGTCAAGAGGGAAAGAGGGAAAGAGAAAGGAGAAAGAGAGAAGCCAGGAAACCAGGTTTAGCCCAAACCACAATGCACCCTAGAAACATCCTCCTTGGTTGTCCCAATTCCCCTGTCTTCCTCACTGTACCAAGACGAGAAGATCTGGTGGGTTGGGGCGGGGGTCCCCTTCATCACGACGCCTCCTTCTTGGCCAACATCTTCAGAAACTCCTCAAAGGTGACCTTCCCGTCTTCATCCAGGTCAGCCTCCTTCAGCATGTCCTCCACCATCTCATCGGTGAAGCCCTCCTGAAGGTGGAGGAGAACGTGCTCTAAGGATCGCATGGTGGTCCCCAACTCCTTCGTGGTGATGACTCCATCGCCGTCCAGGTCAAAGTGGGAGAAGGCCTCCTTGAAGATGCCAATCTCGGCTTCGGTGAACTCATGGGGCATCTTGCCGGTTGCGTTGCACCCAACGTTGTGTGTCTCTCCTCAGGAGAAGCACACTCTTTTGGGTTTCTCTCTGGTGAGACAGGAAAATCTGGAGTCTGTTATTAGGAGACAAGTGGCCCACAAGTCCGGTCTCCACCCTGCTTCTGGTTTCAGGCCCAGGTTTGGGACTGAGGAACCTCCTGGAATGCTAATGTGCCACAAGGTAAGTAGAAGATGGATTGTGGTTGGGTTGGTTGATGAGGTAGGAGGTATCCCACAGTCCATGGCAACCTCAAGCATGAGTAGAAGGTCGGGACACCTTAATTTTTGTTGCTTAACAAGCCTGGATGTGTGTGACATCAGGATGCTACTCTAACCCTGAGGTTCTCACGAAGCCAACGGTGTACAATTATCTAATGGCCTTCAAACACTCCTTCTCGTACATTTATTTTATGAAATTCTTTTTTAATTAAAAACGGCAATTACAAAAAAAGGAAAACTATTACAGGGACGTCCACAGCCGAGCCCCGAATTTTGGTCGCTAAGCAGGATGGTTGTTAAGTGAGTTTTGCCCCATTTTAGAACCTTTTTTGCCACAGTTGCTAAGGGGGTCGTTACAGTTGTTAAGTTAGTAACCTGGAATCTGGTTTTCCCGGTTGATTTTGCCTGTCCGAAGGTCGCAAAAGGGAATTGCAACCGTCATAAGTACACGCCAGTTGCCAAGCGTCCGGATTTGGATCACGTGACCGTGGGGATTCTGCAACAGTCGTAAGTGTGAAAAAGGTTGCAAGTCACTTTTTCCCCAGCCCTGTTGGAACTTCAAACGGTTATTAAAAGAATGGTTATAAGTCGAGGACTACCTGTAGAAACTAAAAAAGAAAATTAGTGCCAAAAAGGAAAGTGGAAAAGAAAGAAAAATATAAGAAATATATTGTATTTATTTTTTTGTTTATCAAATTTGGAAAGATAACTACGGTAAAGGCAAAGAACAGAAAGACGTAACAAAATGACTTCTCCCTTCTTCATAAGTATAGACCATGTTGATAACTTTTCAACATCTCTTAAAACACAACAAATGTCTCTTCTTCCGCTATCCCATCTCTTTTTCATATATATAAATAAATCTTTACATCCTGGTCATTTCAATCCTGCTGTCAGCAAAAAGTTCACTAAGGCTCACTAGTGATTACAACGAATCTATTTTAACCTCGGTCAAATAAACCCACTTCGCGTTCCTCCCTTTTAGTTCTCTTAACGATCTCGATCTTCGGTACCTTCCAATGGTGTCCCTTCTCAGCGTGTAGAAGATACTCTTTGAGTGGGAGGTTGTGCTCCTCTGGGAAGATTATCTCTTGTAATGATTACTCCTGGCCAGAGCTTGTAATTAATACTCAACTGAAGCATCACAACAATATGGATAGGCGTAAATTGTGCTGAGGCGTTGAAACGAATTCCTGAAGGCTGAGCGATTAGAGAACGGGGAAAGAATGTGATTTTAAAGATAATGGTTCTCTTCCTTGTAGGCAGAAGCCAGATTGCCAACTAGCAGGGATGGTGTAGGAATGAATTTGCTTCATTAAGTAGTTATGCTGTCTGGGAAATTCTGGGCGTCGAAGTCCACGGCACTTTAAAGTTGCCAAGGTTGAAAAACACCAAGTTAAATCTTGCCGGGTGGATAGGGTTATGGAACTGCAATAGGTGCATTATGGGGAGTCCTTGATTTATGGCCATAACTGAGCCTGGAATTGCAGTCATTAAGTGGGTCATCACATAACCAATTTTATGACTATTTTTGCAGTGGTGATTAAGCAAAACTGTTTTACCCAATGGCTGGTTCTTTTGTGGGAAATGGGAAGCATACATGACAAATTGTGTAGTCACACAACTGCAGGACACCACAAACAGATGTGAGTTGGTTGCCAAAGACACAAAATGTGATCACACGGGGGAGGTGGCCCTCTAGAACAGGGTTTGTAAGTAGCTCTGTTGAAGTCCATCATAACTTTGAATATCTGCTAAGCGATTAAACAAGGATGATCTATATTTGTTATTAGTCATAATAATTGAATGGAACTTCCAGGTTCAAAAGCAGTTTACCTCTCTGTTCCTGCAGGTAAGAATAAGCAAGATCTGGATTCATAATCCTGGAGGTTGTTTTTAGAGGCAATTGACTAGTCACTACAGGGAGTCCTCGATTTACAACAATTTGTTTAGTGACCGATTGTTCACTTAACACCCGGGTTACTAACTTAACAACGGCCGTGATTCGTTTAACAACAGTGGCCAGGAACGTCGTAAAATAAGGCACAACTCACTTAACAAATGTCTGGCTTAGCAATGTGAATTTTGGGTTTAATTGTGGTCGTACGTCAAGGACTATCTATAGTGAAATAACAAATTCTGGGCTGGATTGATCTTCGCAATTGTACATATCTGTCCTGCGAGTTTTTACTGCGATGTTGGGTTTAATAATTGATCAGGATTCGGATTGAAGGACAATTTATCCTCTTGTTCCCCCTCCAATCTGCAACCTTTTATCTTCCAATTGTCCTGTTTTCTTCCCTTTTCAACATCGGTCCTAATAAAATGGCTAAACAAAGAAATAAACAATGATAATAAACTGCAGTCTCTGATCCCATAAAGATTCCTACCTCCGCCTCTTTGTACCTTCCTCCCTTCCTCGCCATTTTTCTTCCTATTAATATTTATTTATTTATTTATTTCAATTTATAAACCGCCCTTCTCCTTGCGGACTCAGGGCGGTGAACAGCCAGAATGAAAACATGGTATACAAAAATTAAAAGCAATTAAAAATATTAAATATTTTCGGCCGACAATTAAAACAATCCAATTTAAAATCAGTTTCAATTTAAAACAGAGGATGGGATCAAGCCAGCCCAGCTAGATGGAACAAATGAGTTTTAAGGGCCCAACGAAAGGTCTGGAGGTCTGGTATCCTGCGTATCTCCGGGGGTAGGTCATTCCAGAGGGCGGGCGCTGCCACAGAGAAGGCTCTCCCCCTGGGGGTCGCCAGCCGGCACTGTCTGGCCGACGGCACCCGGAGGAGGCCCTCTCTATGCAAGCGTACTGGCCGGTGGGAGGCTATTGGCAGCAGAAGGCGGTCCCGCAAATACCCAGGTCCTAAGCCATGGAGCGCTTTAAAGATGGTCACCAACACCTTGAAGCGCACCCGGAAGACCACTGGGAGCCAGTGCAGCTCGCGCAGGAGAGGCGTCACATGGGAGCGTCACGTCGCTCCCATAATTCCCCGCGCGGCTGCATTCTGGACCAGTTGGACCCTCCGGGTGCACCCCAAGGGGAGCCCCATGTAGAGAGCATTGCAGTAGTCCAGGCGGGAAGTCACGAGAGCGTGAGTTAAAATCTTAATTTTAACATCAATATTTATGACCTTCAATGTTTTCGTGTTTGATCTCATCCTGTTTATTCTGTTGTAAGTCAAATGGGCGGCATATAAAATGGATGGATGGATGAGAAGGTTGGAGGAAAGATGGTGAACGAAGTAAAAGAAGATTACTCGGTTTGGTTGACTGTCCTTATTTCTCTCCCCACAAGCCATTTCTGGACTTTGTGCCTGGGGTGGGAAAAAAATGAAATTTCGATTTTGGGTTTTACTGATTAGATAGATCTGTGGCTAAAGAAATGAGTGCCCCACCACTAGAAGGTTCTTAAGAAGAGATTGACAGCCATTTGTCCTAAATGGTATAGGGGCGTGATGGTGAACCTATGGCACCGGAAGTCGGGAAACAGGCTGTTTCCAGCCTCTGGAAGGCCTCCGGGGGAGGGAAGGCCCGTTTTTTTCACTCTCCCCAGGCTCCAGAGGCTTTGTAGGTCCCACCAGAAATCAGCAAACAGACTTGGGGGGTGAGGAAGGCCGTTTTCGCCCTCCCTAGGCTCCAAGAAAGCCTCTGGAGCCTGGGGAGGGCGAAAAATGGGCCTACTGGGCCCACCATGCCATCATATGCCAAAAGCGGGGGCAGCTTGGTAGGGTTGAATGGGCATGCACAAGGGGGTGGGGTGCATTGAATTATGGGTGTGGTCACGCGTGCGTGTGACCCCCTACACACTTCCCCCACTTTTGACATGTGAGGGCCATCACTGGTATAGGGTCTCTGGAAGGAAGGAAGGAAGGAAGGAAGGAAGGAAGGAAGGAAGGAAGGAAGGAAGGAAGGAAGGAAGGAAGGAAAGAAGGAAGGAAGGAAGGAAGGAAGGAAGGAGAGACAATAGATGGAAGGTCATTAAAGACAGATCCAACCTAGAACTAAAAAGAAATTTCCTGAGAGCAAGAACAATTAATCGGTGGAACAACTTGCCTCTAGAAAGTTATAGGTTCTCCATCACTGGAGACTTTTAAGAAAAGACTGGACAGCCATTTTTCTGTAATTCACGCATGCTTCACGCATGCATGCTATCCGCGCTAACACGCGGCTCCTCCCCCCATGCGCTGTGTATGTGCAGCTACAGGTGAGTTGGGCAACAGCTCACATACCTGGAAAGATGGCTCTGTGTACCACCTCAAGTAACGGCGAACCTATGGCACGCGGCGTGCCATAGGTTCGCCGCGTGCCATAGGTTCGCCGTTACTTGAATAAGGGGTTCGACTAGAAAACCTCCCATGTTCCCTTCCAACTCTGTTATTATGTATTCTGTTGTATATTTTGGACTCATCCTCTAATTATTGGACATACGGTGGCCATCCCAAGCATCTGCTTCACAAAAGAACCCTGGAATAGTCACCAACTTGAAAAGAAATTGTACCTTGACATTACTTCTCCACCATGATTCGCGCAAATTCTTCATAGTTGACCTTCCCGTCCCCATTTTTGTCCATCTCCTTGAACAACAGCTTCACCTCTTCGTCCGTCAGCTTCTCCCCAACGACGGTCAAGACATGTCGCAGTTCTGCCGTGTTGACGTAGCCGTCTCCATTCCGGTCAAACACGCGGAAAGCCGCTCGGATCTCCTCCTCGGTGTCGGAATTCCTTGTCCTCCTGGCCATGACGGAGAGGAACCTTGGGAAATCTACCTTGCTCTTGTGGGCCTCTATCTCACCGATGATGCTTCGTACTTCAGATTCCGTGGGATTTTTCCCGAGGGATCTCATTACGGTCACCACCTCCTTAGAGGTGATCAGCCCGTCGCCATCTTGGTCGAAGAGGGCGAAGGCATCTTTGAGTTCCCTAATGTCGTCGTCCGAGTGCCGGTTGGCCATGTTGCTTCTCGGATCCCACACCCACGTCAGTCGTTCTTCTCAAACACAACAAACACAACTCATCCTCCTTGAAGGAACAGGAAAATCTGGTGGAGGATGAGGACATGGTGAAGGAACGAGAAAGATCACTCCTCACCCTCCAGGCGTGGATGTGGGTCGGTCGGTTTGAGAAAACATCACGTAGGGAAGGTAGGCTTCCAGAAGTACGTAGAAGGTGCTCCGTGCTAAATTTTCAACGTCTTCAACTTCAGCTCTTCTAACCAGAATTGGATATACAAGTAATCCTCAACTTATGACCACAATTGAGCCCAGAATTTCTGCTGCCAAGTCAAACAGTTGTTAAACGGACTTTTTGAACAGCCGTCACAGTGGTCACGTGAATCGAGGCAATTGTGCAGTTACTAACACGGTCGTTAAGTGAATCTGGCTTCCCCCTTGACTTTGCTTGTTGGAAGGACACAAAACGGGATCACGTCACCCCAGGACACTGCAACCATCATAAGTACATGCCAGTTTCCAGTGGTGGGATTCAAATAATTTAACAACCGGTTCTCTGCCCTAATGACCGGCTGGGTGGGTGTGGCCATGGTGGGCGTGGCTACAGAGTGTGACAGGCAGCATTCAGCCTCCTGCACCTCCCTGGGAGCAAAAATGGGCCGGGGGGGGGGACGGTGTTCCTGTGCCCCATTTTGGGCCTAGTAGGCCTCTCCGCACTTACGTGGGAGCCAAAATGGGGCATGTGGGGACTTTTGGGAGGGGAGGGGCCAACCAGCAATTTAACAACCGGTTCGGCCGAAGTGGTACGAACCGGTTGAATCCCGCCACCGCCAGTTTCCAAGCGTAGGAATTTTGATCACATGACAACGGGGATGGTGGAATACTTGTGTGAGAACTGGCCATAAGTCATTTTTTAACATGATGCGGTAACTTCAAACAGTCACTAAACAAATGGTTGTAAATTTATTTATTTATTGGTTCGATTTATATGCCGCCCTTCTCTGGAGACTCAGGGCGGCTTACAGTGCGTTAAGCAATAGCCTTCATACTTTTGTATATACCTGCTTAGTAGGGCTTTTGCCCCCCCCCAAGCGGTGTTCTTTTTTATACAAAGTCAGCTTATTGCCCCCACAATCCGGGTCCTCATTTTACCTACCTCGGAAGGATGGAAGGCTGAGTCAACCTTGAGCCTGGTGAGATTTGAACTCGCAATAATTGCAGGCAGCTGGCAACTAAGTGCTAATTAACAGCACTTTAGTGCACTGCGCCACCAAGGCTCTTTGAATGGAATGGTATCTCTACTTCAGCTTTATGTATTGTCAACAGTTCTCCTGACAAAATCATCTTTCCCACGTAGCAGCAAATAGGTTAAAAATAGATGTAATGAAATGAACTGAGAAGTGGCAGAAGTTTGGAACTTTCCATGTGGACACAAGATGGAAAAAGCGAACGAGTCAGCGGGTATGCCGGCGTGTTTAAAATTCTTCAGGCGCTGTTCTAATTCAAACCGAGCATGCTAATTTTGCCTCCTCTGTTCTGCGTTCACTTTCCTTTGCAAAAAATCATGTGGCTTGCAAGGATGCAGCTGTAGAGGTGGTCCAACAGTATTAAGTATCTGGGGTTGCAGATAACTAACCATCTGAACTGGTCTCTCCGCACGTCATCCTTAGTGAAGCGCACAAACCAACGTCTGCATTTCCTGCATCGGATGAGGAGCAAACCTCTTTTTCCTTCTGTCCTGGCCACTTTTTACAGAGGCACGATGGAGAGCATTTCAGCAAACTGCATCCCTGTTTCGTTTGGTGGCAGCAGTGCCTCAGATAGAAAGTCCCTACAGAGAGTGGTGAGGACAGTGGAGATTATAGGAAGCTTGCTTCCCGTTATTCAGGATACCGCTTATAAGCGCTATGCTCTTAGAGCTCAAAGCATTGTTAGAGACCCCACATGCCCAATTTCATGGTCTGTTTCTGTTGCTTCCCCTCTGGGAGGGGGTTTTGGAGTATTTCTAGCCATCCATCTGGGAAACTTGCAAGATTTGTTTCTCTCGCCATGTACATGTATACATCCAAACTAGACTGCGTTGTTTCTCTGCATCATATAACATATGTAGGTATATGTGTAATTTTGTATTTATTTCTTTTGACATGTTCATGTTGTGTATATTGGAGGGGTGACCTTTTGAAGAGCTGTACACAATAAAACTTCATTTTAATATACGCCAATTAGCATATATTCAAAATGACAATAAAGTCACTTGAAAATCCCTCGCTGTTTCCAGTGATTGCTGAACGGTGCTGTCCCGATTCAGGGTGGGCAGTCTGAAAGGCCAAATACAGGTAGTCCTCGATTTACAACGGCTCATTTAGTGACCATTTGAAATTACAATGGTAGTCAAAAAATATCTGACCGTTTTCACATGACCATGGCAAGCCTCTCCCTGGTCGCGTGATTAAAATTTGGATGCTTTGCAAACCGGTGTGTTTATGATGTTATCCTGGGATCACGTGATCCCTCTTTTGCGCCCTTCTGAGCAGCAAGGGAAAGGCAGATTCACTTACGATCTTAGCAACTGCAGTGAAAGTTCGTAAAATGGGACAAAACTCATTGAACAAATGTCTCGCTTAGCCACAAAAGCGTTGTACTAAATTTTGGGCTCAGCTGTGGGTCATAAGTTGGAAGACGATGCGTAAATGGCTTTCCCATCCTCCAGGTTCATCATGTCATCTGCCGACGGGGAAGACATCCGTCAATCACATTATAGCAATGTCAAATTTAGTTCCCACTCAGGTGATCAAATTTAGCAGGCGATGTTTGACTCTGAACTGGCTTCAACACCCAGCATATTTTTTTGCAATTTCACACTTATGACCGTCACCGCATTCCCGTGGTCATGTGATCAAACTGGCAACTGACTCATATTTACAACGGTTTAAGCATCCTGGGGGGTCACATGGTCCCCCTTTCGCCACCTTTCTGATGAGTGAAGTCCACGGAGAATTCTCCAGTCCATTCTCCAGAGATTCACTTAACAACTGTGTGACTGACTTCACGACCGCAGTGCTTCGCTTAACAACGGGGGTGAAGGGGGAAAGGTTGTTCAGTGAGGGGGAAAAAAATCAAATGTCTCAGCAACAGAAATTTTGGAGCTCAGTTGTGGTTGTAAGTCAAAGACTAACTGAATATATATATAGATAAATAGGAATAACCACCTACCTGCCTGTCAGCAACAGAAACGTTGGGCTCATTTTTGGTCGTAAACCGAGGACTGACCAAACTTCTCTTTTTTTTGAGTAATTTTCCACACAATGGGCAAGTTCTCCGCGCCCCTCCTCCCTCCGCCCCAGACAAAAATTGTTTGACATAATAAAAACAGGGGAGGGATGTTGCCGGTGGAAATAATGTTCCACACCGTTGTTTTACTTTTCTTTGGAAATTCCTGACCCTCTCTCTGCGTTTTAATGAACGCCACGCTCTCTTCTTTTCCAAAACGTGAGCGTGCCAGCCATTTAAAAAAAAAAGGAAAAAATGGGGTTTTATTTTCCGACATGGAAAGCTTTGGGCAGCCCCCTCCTCTCAGTTTAATTCCCTCCAGATGCATTAAATCACGTCCTGGAATGGCTCGCTGGCCGAGGGAGAAAAACATGACATTTTTTCCCCCAAAAAAAGTTTCCCCTACCCCAAAAGAATGCTTGTGGTGGGCCCCCAAGGAAGGAAAAGGTCCAATGTAGTAGAAAACGAGGGTAAAAATCATATCCACCCAACTCGTGGCCGGGAGCCAAATGACCTCAACCCAACCGTAGACTTCCTTCCATCTCTCGTTGCGGATTCGAGGTAGGTTTAAAATTGGGGATTTTGGGTGAACGAAGCATCAAAAGCTCCGATTTGCACATTTCCAGTGTTTATTATTGTTTTTTAAAAAAAGAGGTAAGAGGTTCTTAAAATGGAATTCTACCATTGCAGGTACTGTATTTTCCTGCGTATAAGACTACTTTCTAACACACAAAAATCTCCTCAAAAGTCGGGGGTCGTCTTATACGCCGGGTCTCATTCTCCTGTAACCAGGCAGACCAGCCCATAAGGCTCTGACGAGCCTTAAATGGCTCTGAGGAGGATCGTCTTATACGCCCAGTCGTCTTATACGCCGGAAAATACGGTACTTTAGCCCCTAAGTACAGTATAACCCCAATTTTAGCACCTTTGTTGTTCAGTTGCTAAGTTATGTTTGACCCTTTGGGCCTCCATAGCACGCCATTGTCTCCAGAGTTCGGCCAAATTCGTGTTCGTTGCTTCGAGGACAGAGATGGAATTCAGCCGGTTCAGACCGATTCTTGTGAACTGGTAGCGCCGACGATCAGTTCAGAGGTGAAATGCTACCAGCTCGGACCGGTTTGAGCAAATCGGTAGCGATAGCGGTGGGTGGTTCGAAGAACCGGTAGCGACGGCAGCACGAGGCTCCGCCTACCCACCTAGTTGTTGTTACTTCCTGGTTTTAACCAGGAAGTAACCTGTTTTTTACCCTCTCCACATGCATGCACTTCCAAACCGGTAGGGAAGGTAAGTAGATTTCACGCCTGGATCTGTTGGCTCCACCCACTCGTCCCCGCTCTATCCTGTCCGTTATTTCCTGCTTTGTAGCTCATCTCAATCGTGGCGCACAGCTGATTTCCCTCTCCCTCGCTGTTCTACTTACTGTTGCTGACTTGGAAGGTAAGCATCTGAGCTTCTAAATGCTCCATTTTCAGCGCTGAGCAGAAGTGTCTTAGGCGTACGTGCGCGCTCACCAAACCGGTTGTTAAACCAGCAGCATCCCACCACTGGTTGATGATGACCCTATCTAACCATCTCCTTCTCTGCCATCCCCTTCCCCTTCTGCGAATGTCTGCGGAGATTCTCGGTCATCCAGATCCTGGTTTTCCTAAATGTGCTTCTTTTTTTTTTCCCCCAAGAGGCAACCAGACTTTCTGGGTTTTTTCTTTGAAGATCTTTCGCTACTCATCCAAGAAGCTTCCTCAGTTCTGACTTGGATAGTGGGGAACAGAAGGATTGATACCCCTTGCAGACAGCTGGTCCTTTGCATCCTTTTTTTAGAGAGTTGTTGAGGCCTCTTGGATGTGTATCAAACTAGAAGTCCTCTGTCCAAAATCTGGACTTTGCTGTCTTCAAAAGAGTGGCCTTCGCCTTTCAAATTCAGAGAATCTAGTCCTCTTGGGTGCATTTTTCTATGCTGTGCCACACACTTCTCCTTCTGCCTTCCATCTTACCCAACATCGGGGTCTTCTCTAAGGAGTCGTCTCTTCTCCTTTGGTGGACAAAGTCTTTTGAGCTTCGGCTTCCGGATTTCTCTTCTACAAAGAGTGCAGGGAAGAGTCACAAAGATGATTAAGGGACTGGAGCCTAAAACAGATGAGGAACGGTTGCAGGAACTGTGCGGGCAGTCCTCGATTTACAACGATGCATTTAGTGACCGTTCGAAGTTACAACGGCACCAAAAAAAGGGACTCGTGACCCAATCCCAAATCAACTCTAGTTTGTTTGACATTGTTAGGAGAAACTCCTGAGCTGCTCAGGCAGGGAGAACATGGGTGCAAAGAGGAGAAGGAGAAGGAGAAGGAGAAGGAGGAGGAGGAGGAGGAGGAGGAGGAGAAGAAGAAGAAGAAGAAGAAGAAGAAGAAGAAGAAGAAGAAGAAGAAGAAGAAGAAGAAGAAGAAGAAGAAGAAGAAGAAGAAGAAATAATCTCCAATAAATATCATCATATAACGTTGAATTCCCAGCCCCTTCCAATGGTATAAAAATGCTTTTTCTTGGAGGCCCAGCCTTGGAGAGGACCCTGATGCAAATGCCAGGAAAAGCAGACTAGAGTACTTTGAGTAAAGCTTCCATTTTTGGCTCGTTTGCTAAATAAAGAGATGGGGAATCTGTGGGCCAGGCCACCTGGCGCCTATGGAAGCAGCTTCGGGCCTGGTTCCCTAGAAGGAGCAAGGAGGGTGAGGACAACACGCAATTCTCCAGGGGAGCAAAATTCCAGATCTTTTCTGGTAAAAAAGGGAATGTTTGGGAACTGCAGAGGAGAGGCCCTTATCTGCTGCCTCTCCTCTGAGTAAGATTTCCCAGGGTGGCTGAAATTCTCTGCGGCCAAAATAGCCAGTTGAGGCCATTGGGTTCAATTATAGCACTTCCAAGCTCTGATGGGCTGTATTTACTTTCGGTTTAGTCCAATGTTTCTTAACTTTGGCAAGTTTAAGACAGATGGACTTCAATTCCCAGAATTCCCTGTGCTGGCTAGGGAATTCTGGGAGTTGAAGTCCACCTAGGGAATTCTGGGAGTTGAAGTCTTAAAGCGTGTTTGGCTGTGGAATTCTGGGAATAAGTCCATCCATCTCAAAGTTTGCTGGCTGGAGAATTCTGGGAGTTGAAGTCCATCCAATTTAAAGCATGCTGGCTGGGGAATTCTGGGAGTTGAAGTCTACCCATCTTAAAGCATGCTTTGCTAGGGGATTCTGGGAGTGGAAGTCCATCCATCTTAAAACATGCTGGCTAGGGAATTCTGGGAGTTGAAGTCCACCTGTCTTAAAGCGTGTTTGGCTGAGGAATTCTGGGAGTAAGTCCATCCATCTCAAAGTTTGCTGGCTGGGGAATTCTGGGAGTTGAAGTCCGCCCATCTCAAAGTTCACTGGCTGGGGAATTCTGGGAGTTGAACTCTACCCGTCTTAAAGCATGCTTTGCTGAGGGATTCTGGGAGCGGAAGTCCATCCATCTTAAAACATGCTGGTTGGGGAATTCTGGGAGTTGAAGTCCGCCCATCTCAAAGTTTGCTGGCTGGGGAATTCTGGGAGTTGAAGTCCATCCAATTTAAAGCATGCTGGCTAGGAAATTCTGGGAGTTGAAGTCCACCTGTCTTAAAGCATGCTGGTTGGGGAATTCTGGGAGTTGAAGTCCATCCAATTTAAAGCATGCTTGCCTGGGGAATTCTGGGAGTTGAAGTCGGTGGCCAATTAGCAGGCCCATTGCCTCACTTCAACATCTTTTTTTGTATCATGGTAACTAAAACTGGATTCAGTATTCCAGCTATGGTCTTACCAAGGCCTTATAAAACGGTACAGGTGTCACCTCAACAGGTGGAGTGTTACTAACACTTTGTGTGACTTTGATCCTATCCATCTGCTGATACAACCTAGGACAGGATCCGTCAAGGACTACTTGTGTATCAAGAATCTTCTAACCCTCATAATTCCCTTTTATCTGCCCTTTTGGAAAAGGAGCAATGGAGTGGTAAACAAGATCCTGAGCACTAACCACTCTACCTTTCTACCTTCTAGAAAAAGAATGTTTTGTAACTTGCCAATTCCGTCCCCCCCCCCCCAACAAAGGGTGCTGTTTTGTAAACAGGGCAGCCCCACCACCTGGGGACCATTTCACATTATTTCCAAAGTTCAAAAGTTTCCATTGGCCTGAAAAAGTGCCTTTTAAGAGAGGCCACAAAACTTGTGTGAAAAAATAAAATGTGTTTTGGCACCAGGAAATGGTTCTTCGCTCTTAAAGATGACACTTCTTGGAAATTTGGAAAAAAAGGATGGTGGTTTTGTGGTCTTTTGTGAGGGGGTGGGGGCGGGGGGGGTGGTGGAAATCTTAATTCTGGGTTTTCACCTGAATTATTTGATTGAGTTTTCCTCTCTGGTTTTCGAGCAATTTCCTAAGAACTGTACAAATAAAAGTCATCCTCAGCTTATGGCCACAATTGAACCCAAAATCTCTAGTGCTAAGTGAGGCAGTCGTTAAGTGAGATTTGCTCCATTTTACAAACTTTCTTGCCGAAATTGTTAAGTGAATCAGTGCCGTTGTTAAGTTAGTCACATGGTTCTCAAGTGAATCTGATTTCCCCGTTGACTTTGCTTGTCAGAAGGTGTTCTGCCCCAGCTACGGACCCCAAAGAACGCAGCACACACAAACTCTATACAAAGCTTATTTTACTCAAATAACTCAGTCTTTATCAACCAAGGGCTGTTAGTAAACTGTCTTAACAGCCTACCGGAATTCTAAGAGAAGGTAATCACAGTGTTACTAGAATTGGCAGAAAGCCCAGAAGCAATTTTGCAGAGAATCCAGAGGCGAAGGAGATTGAACTAAAGTTGTTCCCTACAGCTTGCTTCAGTTGGTGTTCTTCCTTAAATAGGCGAAGGGAGTGGCCAATTAGCCCCAAGCCTTACTTTTGAGGAGACTTCCTCCTGAGGAGCCACTCCTGCCTTTTGGCAGCTCTGCGCGCCCGTGCATTGAGAAGAGGCTCCTCCTCTTCGTCCTCTTCACTTATGGGAGCTTCTGGAGGTTCTGAAGGCCCTGGCTGAATCCCCACCTCTGGCACCACCTCTTCTCCAGCCTCCTCACTGTCCGACTTGAGCACCAGCTGCACAGGCTGCCGGCGCAGCACCACACCAGCCTCCTCGTTGTTGGAATCAACTACAGTCCACACAGGCCGCTGACGGGCCAAAACAGAAGGTTGCAAAAGGGGAACACGTGATCTCGGGACACTGCAACCGTCATAAGTATGAATCAGTTGCCAAGTGTCTGAATTTTAATCATGTGACCATGGGGATGCTGCAACAGTCATAACCGTGAGAAACGGTCACAAGTACTTCTTTCTTTCTAACTTTGAACGGTCCCTAAATGAATTCTTGCAAGTCGAGGACTACCTGTAATACAATTACAGGTAGTTCTCGACTTACGTCCGATCACTTAATGACCGGTCAAAGTCACAACGTACCTGAAAAAAAGGGGAGTTATGAGCTGTTTTTACACCTGGCTACCGAGTCCTACAGTTACACGACTGCAATTATTAATCAATTAATTTAAAAATTAATAAATCCAATTTATTTATTGGATTTACAACGGTTTATTTATTGGATTACATTAGCAACACTTTTGCCAAAAACAATCACTTCTGATTTTTTTTGGCAAAACTGCACCGTTAACAGACCCATTAGTTCACTTAATGACCCCTGCAAAAAAGGTCATAAAAATGTGTCAGTTATGTGACCAGTCCATTTTATGACTGTGATGATTTACAGCCCCAATGGGCAAACTCCATTACGGTTGTAACTTGAGGACTAACTGTATATCTGCTACTGAGAGGAATAGTCCGTGGTCTCTCCAGCTTCCTGATTTTGCTGCTTCGATGTCACGGCTGTGGCCGCCATCTTGACTTTTTTGACCTACCTCGCTGCCTTGAGGTGGGGAAGTATGATCGTTCCAAGATCAAAGATGGAAGCCAATGATTTTACATGCGTTTTGCAACCGAATGATGAGTGGACTTCAACTCCCAGAATTCCCCAGCCGGCTGGGGAATTCTGGGAGTTGAAGTCCACTCATCTTAAAGTTGCCAAGTTTGAAAAACATTGAAATAAGCTACGAACAAATAACTTCCCATTTAATATCCATATGCATCCCGGTCGAGATTTAAGCCAGTCAAACAGCAACCAAACCCTCAATTTAAGGTTCATTAACAAATTAACAACAGTCACGAGGCAGGAATTTAAATAATCGGTGCCGCTAAAGATTGTTTATGCCCCTGGCATCTGGAACATCACAAGTTGAGGGTTACACAACGGGAAGGTAAGGTTTGTAAACCATACCTCCCTGCTGACATGCGATTTATACATTAAATAAACGAATAAAAGACGTGCCAGAAAAATTAAATAACTATGTCATAAGATCGTGTCCAGGGCTGGTTTGTTTATTTATGGGTGTCAGAAGCCTCGCAATTCAAATAAGGCATACTATATAACTGTGATGGTAAACCTGTGGCAAGGGTAGCCATATCGGTGGGCATGCGAGCTCATCTCCGGTGGGACTGGAAGTCAGCAAACGGGCCATTTCTGGCTCCAGAGGGACTCTAGGGAGGTGGGGAAGGCTGTTTTCGCCCTCCCCAGGCTCCTAGAAAGGCTCTGAGGCTGGGGAGAGAGAAAAACAGGCCTACCGGACCATCACATGCCAGGAGAGGGGGGGAGCGGAGGGCACGGGCACATGCGCGGGGCACATAGAATTATGGGTGTGGGCACGTGTGTGTGTGACCCCCCCCCTCCCCTGGCACACAATGGCAAAAAGATTAGCCATCCCTGCTCTATAGGATATAAAATTTAAAATATCAAATACAAAATTAAAATATGTGCAAGTTAAAAGAGTAAATTAGTAAACATTCATTGCGTTCTGTCACGTTGCCATGAAGTCCTCACAGATCAGGACACAAGACGCAGGTATACGACGTATGTGGTGTTGTCGGCCTGGCACCACAATCGCAAAGGGCACCGGAGAGCCCCATTCGTTCAGAGTGTCTCTGGATCTTGTTGAACCCGTGCACAATCTGTTCAACATCTCTGGAGATTCTGTCATCCAGGTCGCGGTTGTCCCAAAGGTGCTTTTTTCCCAAGAGGCAACTGGACTATCTGGTTTTTCTTTGAAGACATTTCCCTTCTCCTCCAAGAAGCTTCCTCGGTTCTGACTGGATGGTGGGGAATGGAAGGATTGATACTCCTTGCAGACAGCTGGTCATTTGCATCCTTTTTAGAGAGCCGTTGAGGCCACTTGGGTACCCTCAGGGTCACCTGAGTGGTGCAAATGGGTATGGAAGCTTCTCAGGACTGCAGAAAGGATCGTGTTGTAGACTGGAGATAGATGATGTCATTTTCCTGTTCCTCTGTTGAGGGAGGGCTGCTCAAAAATTGACCTAGATGGCCTCTTGGACCCCTCTTTCAAACCAGCGGTCCTCTCTGTCCAGAATGTGGACTTTGCCGTCTTCCAAAGAATGGCCTTTGTCTTTTAAATTCAGGTAGACTGCTGAATCTTGACCTGAAGGGTTCTCCCAAAGGTGGTTTTTATTTTTCCAAGAGGGAATTGGATTCTCTAGTTTTTCTCTGAAGACATTTTATTTGTTTATTTGTTTGTTTGTTTGTTTGTTTATTTATCAGATTTATATGCCGCCCTTCTCCCATAGGACTCGGGGCGGCTCACAGCCATAAAAAAACCCCCGACAATAGACAAAATCAAAATAATATTAAAAGCCAATTTAAAATCTCCAAAATCCCCAAGTTAAAATCCACGACAGACCAGGGAAGTTGCTGAAAGAGCCATGTCTTTAGGTCGGCACGGAGGGTGCGGAGGTCGGGGGCCATCCGGAGCCCGGTGGGCAACCCATTCCAGAGGGTCGGTGCGACCACAGAGAATTCCCTCATCCTGGGTACTGCCAGCCGACACTGTCTGGCCGAGGGGACCCGGAGGAGGGCAGCCCTATGTGAGCGCACTGTGTGGTGGGAGACTGATAGGAGGTGATCCTGCAAGTACTACGGGTCCATGCCATGAAGGGCTTTACATCAGTGGTGAAATCCAAATTTTTTTACTACTGGTTCTGGGGGCGTGGCTTGGTGGGCGTGGCAGGGAAAGGCTATTGCAAAGTCCCCATTCCCTCCCCACTCCTGGGAGAAGGATATTGCAAAATCTCCATTCCCATCCCACTCTGGGGCCAGCCAGAGGTGGTATTTGCTGGTTCTCCAAAGTGCTCAAAATTTCCGCTACCGGTTCTCCAGAACCTGTCAGAACCTGCTGTATTTCACCCCTGCTTCGCATCCGAGGAGCTTCCTCGGTTCCGACTGGATAGTGGGGAATGTAAGGATTGATATTCCTTGCATTTGGTCATAAAACAATAACCAAGTTCAGAGAGCAACAAGGATCCCTCCGCTCATTTCAACCCCAAGCTACAAATATCCTCCTTTACAGATTAGTTCTTGGATGGAAGGACTACTGTAAAATTCCGGAGCTATGGACAAGATTGCTGAAAGTTGAAAAAGTCTGGAAAATGACCAAAAATTTAATCTCGCTGAGAAAGCTGCCCCGTTCCATAAGACTTTGGAGATGCAGCTTTCTATCAAATATCTAGGCCCGTCATGGCAAACCTATGGCACAGCTCCACATGCATACGCATGCTCGCCAGCTGATTTTCGGGCCTTCTGGGCCCACCGGAAGTCGGGAAACGGGCTGTTTTTGGTCTCCGGAGGGCCTCGGGGGGCGGGGGAGGCCATTTTTGCCCTCCCCAGGCTCCTAGAATGGCTCTGGAGCCTGGGGAGGGTGAAAAACAGGCCTACCGGGCCAAAAGCGAGAAAAGCGTGGGGGGCTTGTGTGTGCATAAGCGGAGGGGTGGGGCTCATTGAATCATGGGTGTGGGCACACACGTGCGCGACCCCCCCCCCCGCCATGTTCCCTCCGCTTGTGGCACGTGACGGCAAAAATGTTAACCATCACTGATCTAGGCTAAGATTTATTTCTCCTCCCAGCAGAACCAAGTTTAGTCATGGTTTCATGAGGCGCAAAAATCTCTCGTTTTTGGCACCAACCAAGCAGCATCGAGTGGGGTCCTTTTCTCATTTCATGTCTTGTCTGACGTGCCGTCTAGCAGCTGCAAACAATTACGCTTCGGATTGTTTCGATTTCATTTCTTTTTCCCAACAAGACGGTTCTGCGCCAGATGTTTTCCGAAGGCACATCACGCACAGCCAGACACGGAAAACCAGACGTTGCTTTGAACGGCGTTTCTGAATCCAGCTCGGGTCGAAGAAAATAATTTTACGAGGATTCTGCGAGCTCTTTGCTGAAAGGGCGTTTGAAAACAGAACTCTGTATTTCAACAACATCTTTAAAAGGAAAAAAAAAAAGGATCTGGAGATCGAGGAATGTTGATTTCCCCCCAAAAAATGTCATCTAAGGATTTTGAGGATGGAGGTCATTTTAATTTCTCTTTGCTACTGGGAGGTTATCCAACGTTGGGATGAACCGAGGACATGAAAAAATCTAACAGGAGAACCACCAAAATCAGATTGATCAATATTTGTTCATATATTAGGAAATCAAACTCGGGAATCACCGTTAATTGAGAGAAAAGGAAAAATATAGCTAAATATATCTAAAAAAGGTTAAAATTATTACTCGAAGGTGCTTTTTTCAAGAGGTAACTGGGCTTTCTTGTTATTCTTCTCATCCAAGAAGCTTCATCGGTTCTGACTGAATGGTGGGGAATGGAAGGATTTATATTGCTTGCAGCCATCGGGTCAATAGTACTCTCTCTGAGAGTCATTGAGGCCACTTGGAGAGTTATTTATGTCCTCGGGGTCACCTGAATAGTGCAAATGGGTGTGGGGCCTTTTTGGAACTGCTAAAAAGACTGTGTTGTAGACTGGAGATAGATGATGTCATATCCCTCCCCCTCTTTTGGGAGAGGGCTGTTGAATATTGACACAGATGGCCTCTTTGACCCCTCTTTCAAACCAGAGGTCCTCTCTGTCCAAAATGTGGACTTTGCTGTCTTGAAAAGAGTGGCCTGTGTCTTTCAAATGCAGATGGCCTGCTGAATCTTATCCCGATGGGTTTGTTCTCCTATGTTGCGCCATGCGTTTGTGAAATGGCTGTTTTGTTTCCCCAGTGTACAGATCTGCCCATGTGTACCGCATAGGCCACGTTGCTCAGTTTGTAATGAAAAAGCGAAACCAAGGTTAACAAGAAAGTCCAGTTGCCTTTTGAAAAAGCACCTTTGGGACAACCATGACCTGGGGCCCTGCGCATTTCCGTAGAGTCGTAGACGTTAACATTAATACTACAGCAGACCTGAGTGCTATATGGCCCCCCCCCCGAGCCACATCTGGTCCTTTGGCTGTCCCTGTCTGGCTTAGGTGAGGTCTATGAGAAATTAGAAATCAAATGTAAGTAAGTAGACGTCGGGCAATCAATAAAACTGCATTGCTTTCCATTTGAAGGCGGTTGCTATGTATATATTTCAATTTATGTATGTGTACGAGTGTACACCTATTCATCTACACAGTCCTATTGGTTTGGCTCTGCTTTCTTCCTCTCTCACTCTTTTCACCTCCTGGAAAATGATCCAAAATTGGGATGAATTGAGAAGATGAAAAAAGGAAGTCTATAGGAGACTTCAGACTTCGACTCAACCCTGCCAAGACTGAGTGGCTATGGGTACCGGCATCTTGGTTCATAGGAGAGGTTCCATCGTTGGCTATAGGGGGTAAGGTTTTCCCCCCTGTAGATAGGGCACGCAACTTGGGTGTCCTCTTGGACTCATGGTTGAGTCTAGAAGATCATATAATGACCGTGACCAGGGGGGCATACGCCCAGATCCGTCTGGTGTGCCAGTTGCGTCCCTACTTGGACCGACATGCCCTACGCAGTTACTCATGCACTAGTCACCTCACGTATTGACTACTGTAATGCTCTCTACATGGGGCTGCCCTTGAGGGTCACTCGGAGGCTTCAGCTGGTGCAAAATGCAGCTGCGCGGGTTGTGATGGGAGAGTCCCGATACTCCCATGTTACACTCCTCCTGCGCAACTTGAATTGGTTGCCGGGTGAGATTCAAGGTGCTGGTGATGACCTATAAAGCCTTACATGGTTTAGTCCCAGGATATTTGGCTGACCACCAGCAGCCAGCAACGACATCCCATCGCCCGGTCCGCGCTCAGAGAGAGGGCCTGCTCAGGATGCCGTCGGCTAAACAATGTCGGCTGGCGGCCCCCAGGGGTAGAGCTTTCTCTGTGGGCGCACCCACCCTCTGGAATTGACTCCCCTTGGAGCTCCGGTTGGCTCCTGACCTTCGCACCTTCCGCCGCGAATTTCAGACTTGGTTATTCAAGTTCCCCGACCTGGACTGATGAGGGTTTTAAATTTTATTGGGTTTATTTAGTTTTGTAACTTTGTATTGTGGCTTTGTGCATCTTGTTGTTGTGACCCGCCCTGAGTCCATTGGGAGATAGGGCGGCATATAAGCCAAATAAAAAAATAAAATAAAATAAAATAAAATAAAATAAAATAAAATAAAATAAAATAATAAAATAAAATAAAATAAAATAAAATAAAATAAAATAAAATAAAATAAAATAAAATAAATGAATGAATGAATGAATGAATGAATGAATGAATGAATGAATGAAAGAAAGAAAGAAAGAAAGAAAGAAAGAAAGAAAGAAAGAAAGAAAGAAAGAAAGAAAGTCTACTGACGGCACAGAAAGACAGTGCTACACTTGGGCATTAAAAAAAAAGGATGGGGATTGTTGACTACCATATTTCCCTGAAAATAAGCCCTAGTTAGGCACATGGTTAAAAAATTAAGAACTGCCCTATAGCTTCTTTGGACAATTGCAGCCAGGCCACAATCCGGAGGTGTTATCGGCTGCAGAGGCCTTTCCTGAAGGGCACTGATGGTGAAACGGAGGCCAGGAACTACATGTGCACCAAACTGGGCCTCGTTTCTTGGCTGCAAAGGCCTTTCCTGAAGGCTTTCTGACTGGGAAACGGAGGTGAAGCGCGCAAGCGGCAACAAGCGGCGACAGAAAAAGTGGACCTGCAGTGGGCTCCTGCTGGGAGGGGCCGTCGGTGCCGCCGCCGCGAGGTGAGTCAATGGAAGACATCGGTGGTGGGTTTCTACCAGTTCGCCCAGGTTCGGATGATGCTGGATGTCATCACGGATGCTCTGCGCACACGCAGAAGTGCCGCGCGCGAGCAAAAGGAGCACGCACCCACGCACGTTCAGGGTTCTGAACCGGTACCAAAGTAAGTGAAACCCACTACCGAAAGACGTCCCCGAAAAGAAGACCTGGTGCCTTTTTTGGTAGCAAATAATAATAAATAAATAAATAAAGACTAGGTCTTATTTTCAGGGCAACGTGGATGAAAGAGAATGTAAACAGATCTCCCCATTGAAAATTCAAAAGGAAAAATAGAAAAATGGATCGGATCAAATCTCGTAATCTGAGCTCCGTATCCAGAAAGGGGATTGCATAACGCATTGAGCAATGACTGCTTAGCGGTTATTTGCCGAGATTTCTTATCAAGACGGACGCATAATAAAAAGTTTTCCAGGAGGCCGAGGATTGTCCGTGTATCTGGATGACGCCAGATTTAATCCTAAATCCGAGTTAATAAATCATAGCAACGTTTAGCGGACATGCCCTACCTACCCAGAGAAATAAACCGTATCCTAACAAATGGCCAGGGTTTTTTTTTTTTCCTCATTTGCAAACTGCCCAACCCTTTTTAATTCCGTGTCTGGGATAAAATCCCTCCAGATTTAGATCTTTTAAGGAAATCTGCTTTCGTTGATGGCCTTCAAACAACCAGAATCAAGATAGGTAATTCTCAATTTATAACCGATTCATTAAGCAGCTTTTCGAAGTTACGACGGCATTAGGAATAGGGACTTCAGACCAATCCTCGTACTTACGACCGTTGTAACATTCCTGACAGCCAAGGGATCAAAATTTGGGCTCTTGGGCCACCGGCATGCATTTACGATGATTAAAGTTGCAAGGGGGGTGTCAAGTGATCGTAATTTGTGACCTTCCTGGCCAGCTTCAGACAAGCAAAATTTAATGGATTTGCTTAATGTCAGCATACAGGGAGTCCTCGATTTACGACCACAAATTTTTGTTGCAAAGTGAAACATTTGTTCAGTGGCCATTTCAGTGGACTTTTTGTGCCATGTGAATCACTGCAGTTAAATTAGTCATATGGTTGTTAAGTGAATCTAGCTTTCCCATTGACTTTAATGGTCAGATGGTCGCAAAAGTGGATTGTGTGACCCCGGGACACTGCGACCGTCATAAATGTGAGTCAGTTTCCAAGTATCTGCATTTCCATTACATGATGATAGAGACGCTGCAACAATCCCAAGTGAGAAAATCGGTCCCAAGTTACTTTTTTCAGTGCCGTTAACTTCGGTCACTCAATGAACTGTTGTAAAACGAGGATTGCCTGTAATTCATTCAGCAACTGTAGTGATTTACTTACATCAAAAAAAAAGATAAAATTGTGTGCCGCCAGTTTTCAACACTGCTTTGCTTAGCAACGCGAGTTTTGTTCCAAACTGCGGTCGTAAATGGACGACTATCCCCGCTGCCCGGGACCTACAGGGAGTCCTCGACTTACGAACACAATTGAACCCAAAACCCTTGCTCTTAAGTGAGACATTTGTTAAGTGAGTTTCGCCTCATTTTACAACCTTTCTTGCCACCGTGGCTAAGCGAATCACTGCAGTTACTAAGTTAGTCACACAGTCGTGAAATGAATTTGGCTTGCCACATTGATGCGGCTTGTCACGCCAAAAGGGGTCACACGACCCCGGGATGCTGCGACCGTCGTAAGCACGAGTCAGTTGCTGAGCGTCTGAATTTCGGTCCCAAGATCACGGGGGAAGCTGCAAAGGTCGTAACTGTGAAAAAAAACGGCTGTAAGTCACTTTATTCAGGTGCTATAACTTTAAACCGTCACTAAACGAGGTTTAATGTCGTTAAGTCGAGGACTACCTGTACTGACGTTAGCGAAAGCTGTACGGCTGTCCAACAAAACCTGAATAGAAGTGAGGGCTACACTTGCCTTTTCCAGATTTATCCAGGAGGCTAAGACACAGAGCTTGTCTCCTGCGTGAGAAGGGGGTTGGATTAGATGACCTCCAAGGTCCCGTCCAACTCAGTTACTGTTCCTTAAGTTGTGTTTTTGCTCGAGTTGAACTGCAACTCAATAAATCCGCCCCCCCCCCACCCTAAGGCTGGGCGCCATGCCTGGATTCGGTTGCCGTGACCCTAAAAATTAAAACATGTGTCGCTTTGAAGATCTGAAGCCGCAAAACACCCCCTCCTCCCACTCGTCCTCCCCCCACCCCCGAATCAAAAGAGGCCCACGCAAAGATCGATGCGATATGAGCTTTTAATCGTTATTTTCCATTTCATGTTACTGTACAAGGAAACATTTACAGAGCTTTGGTAATTCTCTTATTTACATTTGCTGGCAGGGACTTCCCCCCTCCCCCTTACCTACCCTCAATGCTGGCCCAGGTGCCTTTTTGCACCAGAATTTAAAATTTAAATTAAAAAGGAAAAAAAAAAGCAGAAAACCCCACACTAATTTTATTTCATTTTTTTTTAAAACATCTTACTGGGCCAATTTTGGGGAGGTCATTTTTCAAGTGGCTTCATTTTATTTTATTCATTCGTTCTTTGGATAGCTCTTTGCGTTTTGAGCAAGATCTCCGACCTGGAGATCCAATCCTCGGGAGAGAATTGCCAGTAAACCCAACGTTCGTATTTATCCTTCCCCGTTCCCAACACATTAACAAACCCCTCGCTAACCCTCTTTAATCGACTTACGACGTGCTTTTCTCTGCTTCCCACAACGGCTGCATCTTTTGATGCCTTTCAAAAGACTTTGTCTCCTTTTTATCGCAAACTTGGTCCCTTTATCCACATTTTCGGTAACCCTTTTCTTCCTTCACTTTCTTCCAGCAGCTGCAATTCAGCCTTGCTGGGGGGGTCAACCTTCCCCAATTGCTACATTCCCAACCAACTTCAGTCTCCCTCCTTATTTAAGATAGCCAATTCCTGACCACCGGAGCTCCACCTTGGACATGGAAATTCTCTCTCCTCGGATAGATTCAAAAGGCCCACCCAAATCCCAGATCGGTTGGAAAAAGTGGGAACACCGGTCTGTTTCTCCCTCCTTCCAATGTCTCGAGTTATCTATGGCTTGGTTTCAACCGGTTTGAAACGGTCTGAATTGGCTTTTCGGTTTGAATCACAAATCGTATATATATATATATATATACATACATATATATATACCAGCACACATGCATCAAGAAAAGGGGAAGGGGAAAAAAGGGTGAATTTCGAGAAATAAACGACACAGGAATCAAAGTACAAAATGGAAAGGGTCTACAAAAGTATTCAAATAATATTTAAAACAAAAAACAAAAATTAAATACGTGGCGTAGCAATTCGCAGGAAGGAAAGCACACCAAAAAGTGTAGAATTCCAGTCATTCGAATGGAAACGCGTTGAACCTGGGGTCTTTTTGTGAGGAACACAATAAACCGTGTCAATTTAGAGCAGTGTTTCTCGACCGTGGTGACTTTAAGACGGGTGGACTTCAACTCCCAGAATTCCCCAGCTGGGGAATTCTGGGAGTTGAAGTCCACCCGTCTTAAAGTCACCACGGTCAGGAAACATTGCTTTAGAAGAAAAGTTGATAATTGGGACTACTTCTGTTCAGAGAATCAAAATCATTGAGAGTCACAATACCCCTCCAAAATTCCAATTATTTCCGCCCCCCCAATGAATTGTTTTTTTTTTTTAAAGAGCTGATTTGTATTTGGAAGGCAATTTTAACACCTTTTCAGCCTTTTGGAAAGGGCTTTTCCTTCTTGTTATTAACACTATGTACAGAAGAGATCGTGACCTTCAGACTCTGCTATTGCAATCCAGATATTGAGCTCTTAATTTCGACCCACCCACGGGATCAGACGCCGGTTCAACAACGTTTGCAGAAAAACCAGTAGCTGCCTTTAAAAAAAAAAAGAAAGAAAAAGAAAGGAAGGAAGGAAGGAAAGAAAGAAAGAAAAAGAAAGGAAGGAAAGGAAAGAAAGAGGAAAGGAAAAAGAAATCAAGACTCACATGTAACACAAAAAGACCAACAAAGAGAGAACAACAGACCCTTCACCATTCTCACATTACAGGAAAGAAAATGTACACTTTATTTATAAATTAAAGAGCGAGAAAGCCGTTCGCTCCCGCTATTTAAACCAGAGTCTCTTTCCGTTTGACGCTCGTCTGGCTTTTGTCCCTGCTTTTCCGGAGCGCCGAATGCATCCGGTAAGTTTTGACGTGCTTCATCTCTCCCGCCACGTCGGCTTCGGAGCCGTTCTCGCCCAGCTCCATGCGGAAACTGCCCGAGGCGGA
The DNA here is from genome assembly GCA_030761175.1 of Masticophis lateralis. Lineage (NCBI taxonomy): Eukaryota > Metazoa > Chordata > Lepidosauria > Squamata > Colubridae > Masticophis > Masticophis lateralis. The sequence continues at coordinate 3,154,665 of JAUDYJ010000006.1, read as the reverse complement.
CGGCTGCCTCCTTTGGATCTTGGCGCTGGAGCCGAAAGGTTGGTTCTCTTCGCCTTCCTCGCTCAGCTCGGGCAGGTCCTTCATCTCGAAAGGCACGGGGCTCGGCTGGAAGGGCGCGATGGCCCCCTGGATGCAATTGAACCACTGCTGCTTATGGAAGATGTCGTTGGCCTGCAGCGTGTGGGACTGGCCCGAGGAGGAGTCCCGGAAACGGACCCGGAAAATGTTCTTGGCTGGAAAAGCAAGCAAGGAGGAGAAAAAGGAAGTTTATGGAGATGCTCCATCATCCAGGTCAAGGTTGTCCCAAAGGACACCACCAGCCCCGCCCTCCCCCCCCCCCCCAAAAAAAAGGCCACCGGGCTTCCTTATGTTCTTGGAAAAGATTTTGCTTCTTGTCCAAGGAGCTTCTTCCATCCTGACTTGAGGCCAGAACGGAAGACATTCTAGAACGGATGTTAGAACGGAAGTTCTAGAAATGATTCTAGAACTGAAAGAAGCTTCTTGGGTGAGAAGCGGAATGTGATGAAAGAAAAACAACAGCAACCACCAAGAAAAACCAGTCTCAAAATGTTTCTGCTTCTCATCCAAGAAGTCCCTTCAGTTCTTATCTGATGTTAGAATGGAAGACACTCTAGAACCGATGTTGGAAGCGAAGCAGCTCTAGAACGGAAAACAGTCTAGATCTGATGTTGGAAGCAAAGCAGCTCTAGAACGGAAGACACTCTAGATCTGATGTTAGAAGCGAAGCAGCTCTAGAACTGAAGACACTAAAACTGATGTTGGAAGCGAAGCAGCTCTAGAACGGAAGACACTCTAGATCTGATGTTAGAAGCGAAGGAGCTCTAGAACGGAAGACACTCTAGAACTGATGTTAGAAGCGAAGCAGCTCTAGAACCGAAGACACTAAAACTGATGTTGGAAGCAAAGCAGCTCTGGAACGGAAGACACTCTAGATCTGATGTTAGAAGCGAAGCAGCTCTAGAACGGAAGACACTCTAGAACTGATGTTAGAAGTGAAGCAGCTCTAGAACGGAAGACACTAGAAACGATGTTGGAAGCAAAGCAGCTCTAGAACGGAAGACACGATCTGATGTTAGAAGGGAAGCAGCTCTAGAACGGAAGACACTCTAGAACCGATGTTAGAAGCAAAGCAGCTCTAGAACAGAAGGCACTCTAGAACCGATGTTAGAACTGAAGAACCTGTCTGGGATGAGAAGCCAAGAGAACAAACACCAAGACGGTCCAATTGCTTTTTGAAAACTTTCAGGAGAAGGAGAGAAGGATGTCCTGGTCAACTCTTGAAGGCCACCTCAGGTGTGGCTCCTGGCTGGGAATCTCTTGGTGAAAGGTCCCGAGAAGAAGATCTTTTGAGGGAGATGGGCTTTTAGGTGTAGGAATCTAGAGGGTATCTGACTGCTGCTTTTAGGGACCCAGGAAAGAATGCGTCATGTAGAGGAAAAAGTGGGATCGGGATGTCTGGGGAAACTTGGAGAGGGCCCAACTTTGTAAAGAACATTGCAGAATTCAGAAGCTCCCCTCTTCAGAACAGCCTCTTGATTAATGGCAGGCTAAAGAAGGGGGTTGTTTTTCTCAGAATCATAGAGCTGGAAGGGACCATGGAGGTCTTCTAGTCCAACTCTGTGGTCAAGCCAGAGTCCTTATACCATTTTGGACAAATGGCTGTCCAATCTCTTCTTGAAAGCCTCCAGTGATGGAGCATCCACAATTTCTGGAGACAAGGAGTTCCACTGCTTAATTGTTCTTACTTTTCTCCTTAATTCTAGGTTGCTCCTCTCTCTGACAAGCTTCCATCCTGTCCTGCCCTCAGGTGTTTTGGAGAACAGGTCAACCCCCTCTTCTCTGGCCCAGCCCCCCCCCCCCCCAAATATTGGAACCTTCTACCTACCTTTATCTGAATTGCCGAAGGCACCTCGGAACGACCCGCCCATTTTGACGTCTCCATCTTGCAAGTCCTCCAGCACCAGGTCTTGTACCGGGATCGGCTGCCGATACACTTGGTAAGAATGGCGCTCGTTCCGCGTGACGGGCCGGCTGAGGACCAGGATTTCTTGGAAAAGGAAGATGTAAAGCTTCTGGAAAGAGGAAAGTGGAACTTTTAAGTGAAATTCAGCCACCGTCAAAGAGAGGGAACTCAAGTTCAACATGTATATTTTTTACATCAATGGAAAGGTTCTGGAACATTCTGCTGCCATCTCTTTGAAAAAACCCATCTTTTAACCACAAAACATTTCTTTTAGATTAGGGGGGCTCTAACCTTGGCAGCTTGAAGACTCGTGGACTTCAATTCCCAGAATTCTGCAGCCTGCATGCACACAGCCATGCTGCCAAAGGCAATGTATGGATTGGGAATTCCGGGAGTTGAAGTCCACCCATCTTAAATCATGCTGGCTGGGGAATTCATCTTAAAGCAAGTTGGCTGGGGAATTCTGGGAGTTGAAGTCCACCCATCTTAAAACCTGCTGGCTGGGGAATTCTGGGAGTTGAAGTCCACCCATCTTAAATCATGCTGGCTGGGGAATTCATCTTAAAGCAAGTTGGCTGGGGAATTCTGGGAGTTGAAGTCCACCCATCTTAAAACCTGCTGGCTGGGGAATTCTGGGAGTTGAAGTCCACCCATCTTAAAGCATGCTGGCTGGGGAATTCTGGGAGTTGAAGTCCACCCATCTTAAAGCATGCTGGCTGGGGAATTCTGGGAGTTGAAGTCCACCCATCTTAAAGCAAGTTGGCTGGGGAATTCTGGGAGTTGAAGTCCACCCATTTAAAGCAAGTTGGCTGGGGAATTCTGGGAGTTGAAGTCCACCCATTTAAAGCCTTCTGGCTGGGGAATTCTGGGAGTTGAAGTCCGCCCATCTTAAGGCCTGCTGGCTGGGGAATTCTGGGAGTTGAAGTCCACCCATCTTAAAGCATGCTGGCTGGGGAATTCTGGGAGTTGAAGTCCGCCCATCTTAAGGCCTGCTGGCTGGGGAATTCTGGGAGTTGAAGTCCACCCATCTTAAAGCATGCTGGCTGGGGAATTCTGGGAGTTGAAGTCCACCCATCTTAAAGCAAGTTGGCTGGGGAATTCTGGGAGTTGAAGTCCACCCATCTTAAAGCCTGCTGGCTGGGGAATTCTGGGAGTTGAAGTCCACCCACTTAAAGTTTGCTGGCTGGGGAATTCTGGGAGTTGAAGTCCACCCATCTTAAAGCAAGTCGGCTGGGGAATTCTGGATGTTAGAAGTTCACACATCTTAAAAATGTTCGAAAAGCACCGCTCTAGCTGGCTTGCAAAGCATAGGATGTGCCAAATGTGACCCATGCATTCTCCTACTACTCTTCAAGCTGCCAGTTCTTGCTAAAGACTTTGTCTAAATAATTTTGTTATGATAAAGACCTAACAGAAGGATTAAAAAAACCCTATAATGGAAGAGATGAAAGTGACCAACGAGAACATGTCATGTTTATAGCCGAGACAAAAGATTTTTTAAAATGACCCTCTGAACTCCATCTTTTAATTCTCCAAAGCAGCCCTAAGTAAATATTGATGGAACAGTCTTTAATTGTCCTCCCACCTGATGCTGCGGGCCCAGAAGGCCACTTAATAAAGTGAATTATCCCACCAGGAATGCATCTCTCCCCCCACCACCCACTCTGCAAAAGTCAAATTGTGAATTACGTCCCAGCCATCTGGAAACTGGACAGTTACCAGCTCCGCTCTCTGTCTCTGAGTGCAAGGCTGGTGCCTTTAAATGGACTTCTTCAGCCCCAACCTCAACTCGGGCTCAAGTGGCGCCAAGGCTGACATGGGGAGAGAGTGTTCTCTTGTGGTTTTATAAAGGAGAAGACATAAAGGGCACCTGGCAGAAGGCACAGGGTCCTTACTTTTATTGGATTACAGATCTTTGATAAGAAATTGAGGAACAGAGGCTGCACGGTCCTGTTTTCTGGGCTCATCCTCAATAATTTATTTTGATTTTTTAAAAATCCCATCTTTATTACTAATATGTAATTCGGGAATAGTTATTGCTGATTGGTCCAAGGTCACCCAGCTGGCTTTCATGCCTAAAACGGGACTAGAACTCACAACCTCCTGGTGATTGCTATCAATTCACTTAGTCAGCTTTCATGCCTAAGATGAAACTAGAATTCACTATCACCTGGTGATTGGCTCAAAGTCACCCAGCTTCTTTCATGCCTGAAGCGGGACTAGAACTCACCATCACCCAGTGATTGGCCCAAAGTCACTCAGGTGGCTTTCATGCCTAAGGCAGGACTAGAACTCACAACCTCCTGGTGAGTGGTGTCAATTCTCTTAGTCAGCTTTCATGCCTAAGGTGAAACTAGAATTCACTATCACCTGGTGATTGGCTCAAAGTTGCCCAGCTGGCTTTCATGCCTAAGGCGGGACTAGAACTCACCATCACCTGGTGATTGGCCCAAAGTCACTCAGGTGGCTTTCATGCCTAAGGCAGGACTAGAACTCACCATCACCCAGTGATTGGCCCAAAGTCACTCAGGTGGCTTTCATGCCTAAGGCAGGACTAGAACTCACAACCTCCTGGTGATTGGTATCAATTCTCTTAGTCAGCTTTCATGCCTACAGTGAAACTAGAATTCACTATCACCTGGTAATTGGCTCAAAGTCACCCAGCTTCTTTCATGCCTAAGGCGGGACTAGAACTCACCATCACCTGGTGGATTGACCCAAAGTCACTCAGGTGGCTTTCATGCCCGATGTGGGACTAGAACTCACCGTCTCCTAGTTTCTAGGCCACCCCCTTAGGCACTCTTAGCTCCCAGATGTCCGCAGTTCCCCCATTTCTACTTACATGCCCGTTTTTGTTCTTCAGCTCCCCGTGACAGAGCAAAACTTTGCTGGCTTCAATCCGTGGGTCCCGCTGCTTCTCATCCAAGTATTCCAGCTTATCAATGTAGTACTGGCATTCCGACTCTCCTTTCTTCAAGTTGATGTCCGAGAGGACCCCCTGGATGAGGCAGATCTAGGAGGAAAGCATCCATCAGTAAGGATGGGGGAGATGCAGGGAAGGAAGCGCTGCCAGACTAAACACTGAACGCTGGCCCTGATGAAGTTACCTAGTTTGGTAATGAAATGTCTGCAGCAGGACAACCAGGCGTAGAGGGCACCAAGGAACCCCACAGTCCTCCTCCTCCTCCTCCCCTTCCTTCTTCCTCCCCTTCATTCCTCCTCCTTTTCTTCCTCTTTCTCCTCCTCCTCCTCCACTCCACAAACCTCACTCCCTTCTAGCACTGAGGGTGTTCCCTAGTTGGGCGATAAAACGTCTGCAAGAAAACCACGAAGCTGAGAAAAGCACCCAGGACCCCACTTTCCCCCTCTATCTGAAGCCCAGAGGGAGCAAAGCGTAGCCTCTTACTGCTTCTTCCAGACTCTGGACATCGGGGTGATCGTTGGGCGTGTGCCGGAGGATCTCCTTCAAGAGGAGCGGGTACTTGACCAGGCGACTGCGAGGAATGTCCAGGAAGCTCCAGAGGTCCAGCTTGCGGCTGAAGGGAGATTCCAGGCAACGCTGCAGGAAGTCCTGCACTCGGGCATCCTGCTTCTTCTGGTCCAGGAGGGCTTTGGCCGCCAGCTGGTTGCTGCAGTAGGCCTTGTAGGCGTTCAGCCCGGGGAGCTGGGGAGGAAGAGAAGGCCATGCTTGTGAGAAGAGCAGGGGTGGGGACGCTGCTGGCTTTTTCTGGAATTAGGGCCTTGCAAGTTTATGTTGAGCAGTTGCCCAAATTTAGGCGGAGGAGGAGGGGAAGGAAAAAGGAGGAGAAGGAGAAAAAGAGGAAGAAGAGGAAGAGAAAGAAGAGGGAGAGGAGGAAGGAGGAGGAGGAGGAAGAGAAGGAGAAAGAGAAGGAGAAGAGCCTCTTAAAGAAGAGGGAGAGGAGGAAGGAGGAGGAGGAGAAGCAGCAGCAGAAGGAGGAGAGAAGGAGCCTCTAATGAAGAGGAAGAGGAGGAGGAAGGAGACGGAGGAGGAAAAGAAGAAGGAAGAGGAGGAGGAGGAGGAGGAGGCTAAGTTGCCAAGGTTGAAGACCCCTGATTTAGGGTGTCTTCCTCAGTTCTGGGATCTTAACAGATCAGCAGCCATCAAGAGGAAAATCTACAAGGGGTAGGAAGTGGGTGGATTATAGTTTTTTATTCTTTTGATATTATACAGGTAGCCCTCGACGTACCACTGTTCGTTTAGGAACCGTCCAAAGTTACGACGGCACTGAGAAAAGTGGCTTAGGGCCGTTTTTCACACTTACGACCCTTGTAACATTTCCCGCAGTCACGTGACTTACATTCAGACGCTTGACAAATGACTCACATTAATGACGGTCGCAGCGTCCCTGGGGTGTGTGTGTGTGTGTGTGTGTGTGTGTGTGTCACGTGATCCCTTTTTGCAATCTTCTGACGAGCAATGTCAATGGGATTCATTTGACAACCGAGTTACTCATTTCAGAACCGCAGTGATTCAACTTAACAAATGTTAAGTTGTCAACAAATTTTCTTAACAAATGTTAAGAAAAACGGGGCAAAACTCACTTAACGCATGTCTCTCGCTCAGCAACGTAAATTTGGGGCCCCAATTGCGGTCGTTAAGTCGAGAACTATCCGTATATGAGGTATATGAGAGTGAGTGGGCAGGCCAGGTAAATCTTCTCAATAAATGAATAACTAAATTGAGTGGAAAACTCAGTGAGATCTGGAAGCCGAATAAAAACTGTGAATAAAATAATGACCGGCAGGCATTAAGCGGAGGGGAGGAGAGGGAAGGTTGGGAGGATTCACTCACCCATTCCACAAGAATGGGTCCGATTTGTTCCACCGTCCCATCCGGCCGGGTCACCTGGCCCAGTTTTTCCAGGAAGTCTGTAAGGGAAAAGGGAAAAGGAGAATTGGGGAAAAAAGCAAACACACTGGAAGAGAGTCAATCAAAAACTGGAAGAGATTCCATCAAAAACTTTTTTAATTTTAATGCAAGGATTAAATACAGGTAAATCCTTCGGTTATAACCGTAATTGAGTCTTCCCATTACGGTCATTAAGTCGTAAAACGAGTCGAGCGTGTGGCCGACCCGATGTTATGTTTCTTGCGGTGGTCTTTAAAGCAAATGTAGCAACGGTCGTTAAGCGTGAATCCACTGTTCATTGTGGGTGTGGTTTCGTCAAAAAATGCACGTGAAATGCAATGACAGATAGTCCTCAACTTATAACCGTTTATTTAGTGACCATTCAAAGTTACGGCACTGAAAAAGTGACTTATGACCGTTTTTCACACTTACGACCACTGCAGCGTCCCTGCGGTCACATGATTTAGATTCGGATGCTTGACAGTTGACTCATATTTATGACGGTGGCAGTATCCCGGGGTCATGTGATCCCCTTTTGCGACCTGACCAGCGGAAGTCGATGGGGAAGTCAGATTCACTTAACTATCACATGACCCACTTAATAACTGCATTGATTCAGTTAACAAACGTGCCAAGAAAAATCGCAAAATGGGGGCAAAACTCACTTAACAAATGTCTCACTTAGCAACATACATTTGGGGTTCTAGTTGTGGGTCGTAAGTCGAGGGCTACTTGTATGTGACCGGGGGATGCTGCAAATTAAGGAATTGTGGCCGTGTTGCCGAGCAACCCGAAGAGCAGTCATGTGACTACTCAACCATAGGAAGCTTGAATTCTGGTTGCCAGTCCCCTTTCCAGATAGGCTGTAACTTTGAACGGTCGCTAAGCGACCGGTCATAAGTCGAGGACTACCTGTAATTACACTGAAGGAGGGAAATTTGAATTAACTTGAAATGCTACATGGAAACAAGCTTGAATTCAGGGTCCTGGTGTGTTTCAGCCCTACTGGCACCAGACCAGAGCAATATATCTCCTTCAACCATCCGTATCTTGCAGGGAAAATCGGAATTTGAATGTTTTATTTGGCCAAGTGTAATTACGCATACAAGGAATTTATTTCCGGTACAGAAACAATACCAATAAAAGGAGGGAAATAAAGAAGATTGTAAGAATAAATGATAATAAATCATAAAGAATTTAGAAAATAAAAACAGCCGGAGAAGCCACCATTGATGGTTGGATGCCAAGTTCACAACCCCTCTGAGTTCTTGTAGGTAGCTTTTCCTTATAGATATAGCTTTATCCGTAACTATTCTGAGTCTTTTTTTTGGTTTATGTTTTATAAGAACATTTCAAGGGAGCGTGAAACTATTTGTACAGTGATACATGTTCCTGGATCCATTTTTTCTTTCTGAGTCACACCCTGGGTGGGTCTGGCCCCGAGCCATTCGGGACATTGAAGAAATCCTGACTCGGCTAGGAAGGGCCCGGCGTTTTTACCTTCGTGCAAGGGGATGTAGGAATCCAGGTCTCCAAAGATGTGGCTCAGTTCCTCTTCGGACATGATGGACAGCTTCAACATAGGGTCATGGTAAGCCTGGAGATAAGAGAAGGGGAGAGGTCACCCTCTTAGCCAAAAGTTGGATCTCCAGCTGGGAGACTTCTGATGGGAATGGTAGAGCCGTGCCAGCTTCAAAATGGGTGGACTTCAACTCCCAGAATTCCCCAGCCAGCATCGCAGGTGTTTCACTTAGCAACAGAAATTTGGGCTCAATTGTGGCCATAAGTGGAGGACTATCCGCATGTGAATTCCTTCACAGCCACTTCTGTTTGGGGGATGAAAGTATTCCCCGCCAGTTTAGATCAGGGGTCTCCAATCTTGGCAACTTTTAAGATTCGCTTAATGACTGATTAACTTAACAACTGCCGGGATTGGCTTTGCAATTAAAAAAAAACAAAAAACCAAAAACAGCAAAAGTGAAATTGCGTTTGCTTAACAACTGCAGCGGAAAAAAAACCAAAACCCCACGTGATAAAATCAGCCGTGAATCCTTTCATCACTGCTTAGCAGCAGAAATTCTCCTCTCCATTGTGGTCATAAGTTGAGGACTACCTCTACAGTCAACAGACTCTCTTGTCCTGCTAATCGGAGGAGGAGGAGGAGAAGGAAGGAGGCCAGGCGATAGGAAAAAACAAACAAACCCCATTTTAATCGGCGGCTTGGGATCTCTTTGAAGAAACTGAGTCACCGGCAGGGTTATCAATCAAAGTCAACAGAGCCGGGAGAGGCCTACCTTTCTGGCAAGCTTCAGGTCCTCGATCAGATCCTGCTCTCCCCGAGAAAGTTCATAGATTGCCTGCCAAGCACAAGAAAACAACGGAAAGGCCAGATTATAACAAGCGCTTTCGTCTCTGGAAGACTGAACAATCGGGCTCAATTCGTTTAGTTATTATTTGTCGGACTGCTAAGCTGCTTTCTGACAAGGAACAAGGACCGCAAATGGGGTTAAGAAAGAGAATCACGGAGTTGGAAGGGACCATGGAGGTCTTCTAGTCCAGCCGCCTGCTTAGGCAGGAGACCCTATACCATTTTGGACAAATGGCTGTCCGGTCTCTTCTTGAAAATCTCCACCGTTAAGAGCACCCACAACTTCTGGAGGCAAGTCGTTCCACTGGTTAATTCTTCTGTCAAGAAATTTCTTCTTTCTTTCTTTTGTATTTCTCTCCTTGATTGCATGCATTGACTCTTATTCTGCCTTCAGGGGTTTGGAGATAGGTTGACCCCTTCTTCTTTGGGGCAGCCCTTCAAATGTTACCAGGCTTTCATGCCTAAGGTGGGACTAGAACTCCCAGTCTCCTGGTGATTGGCTCAAAGTCACCCAGGTGGCTTTCATGCCTAAGGCGGGACTAGAACTCCCAGTCTCCTGCTGATTGGCTCAAAGTCACCCAGCTGGCTTTCATGCCTAAGGCGGAACTATAACTTAGTCTCCTGGTGATTGGCTCAAAGTCACCCAATTGGCTTTCATGCCTAAGGCAGGACTAGAACTTCCAGTCTCCTGCTGATTGGCTCAAAGTCACCCAGCTGGCTTTCATGCCTAAGGCGGGACTAGAACTCTCAGTCTCCTGGTGACTGGCTCAGTCACCCAGCTGGCTTTCATGCCTAAGGCGGAACTATAACTTAGTCTCCTGGTGATTGGCTCAAAGTCACCCAATTGGCTTTCATGCCTAAGGCGGAACTATAACTTAGTCTCCTGGTGATTGGCTCAAAGTCACCCAGTTGGCTTTCATGCCTAAGGCAGGACTAGAATTCCCAGTCTCCTGGTGATTGGCTCAAAGTCACCCAGCTGGCTTTCATGCCTAAGGCGGGACTAGAACTCCCAGTCTCCTGCTGATTGGCTCAAAGTCACCCAGCTGGCTTTCATGCCTAAGGCGGAACTATAACTTAGTCTCCTGGTGATTGGCTCAAAGTCACCCAATTGGCTTTCATGCCTAAGGCAGGACTAGAACTTCCAGTCTCCTGGTGATTGGCTCAAAGTCACCCAGCTGGCTTTCATGCCTAAGGCGGGACTAGAACTCTCAGTCTCCTGGTGACTGGCTCAGTCACCCAGCTGGCTTTCATGCCTAAGGCGGAACTATAACTTAGTCTCCTGGTGATTGGCTCAAAGTCACCCAATTGGCTTTCATGCCTAAGGCGGAACTATAACTTAGTCTCCTGGTGATTGGCTCAAAGTCACCCAGTTGGCTTTCATGCCTAAGGCGGGACTAGAACTCTCAGTCTCCTGGTGATTGGCTCAAAGTCACCCAGTTGGCTTTCATGCCTAAGGCGGGACTAGAACTCCCAGTCTCCTGGTGACTGGCTCAAAGTCACCCAGCTGCCTTTCATGCCTAAGGCGCAACTATAACTTACAGTCGCCTGGTGATTGGCGCAAAGTCACCCAGTTGGCTTTCACTCCCAAGGCAGAACTAGAACTCACCCTCTCCTGGTGATTGGCTCAAAGTCACCCACTTGGCTTTCATGCCTAAGGCGGGACTAGAATTTAGTCTTGGTGATTGGCTCAAAGTGACCCAACTGGATTTCATACCTAATGTGGGACTAGAACTCACAACTCCTGGTTTCTAACCTGATTCCTTCACACTAGAGCAAACTGGCTCTCCAAATTACTTAGCAGCATGAAATTACTATCGTCCGCAGATGAGGACACGCTCATCAAGACAGAGGATATGATGTCGTGCCTTGGGGGCAGTGGGGGAAGGGTGGAAGGATAAGCAGAAATAGTACCGCTTACTCACTGGAGCCTCCTTCTTGAGCCACCTTCTCATCCTCCAGTAAAAACGGAGAAACTTCCTTTTTTTCTCCATTTTTAGAATTTTAGCACCCTGAAAGTGTCAGGGGTACCTGTGGCTCAGAGCCCAGCCTTACCTCTTGGCGTTTGATTTCCTTGGTGCTCAGCGTCTCCTTCATAGTGACATCCAACGTCTCGGACCAGAGGACGCTGTTCCTTCTTTTGGGAGGGGTGGGAGCTGTTAACCGGCTGCACGGCTTCTGACCACTCGCTGGGGATTTGTCGCCGCCGCGAAGGGAGAACGACTGGAGGGAACAAATGGGGAGGGAAGGGGAAAAAAAAGGTCCGTCAGCAGGGATGGGCGTGAGAAATTCCGTTTATTTTCAACCTTTTGCGATCTGGGCCACCTGCAGAGGCGGTTTGGTTCCTGTCCAAATGGTCCCCACCTGAGCAGGTAAGGGCTGAGGGTATAGGACATCAGCCATGCCCAATTCTCGGATCCCTTTGAAAATACCCAGAGTTTGTCAAACCAAACATAATCCATCCAGGTTTAATGAATCGGATAAAGTATGTAGATAGTTCTCAACTTATAATTGATCACTTTAGAGGAGGGGTCTCCAACCTTGGCCACTTTAAGACTTGTGGACTTCAATTCCCAGAGTTCCTCAGCCAGCAAAACTCTGGGAATTGAAGTCCACAAGTCTTAAAGTGGCCAAGGTTGGAGACCCCTGGTTTAGAGGAATTTAGGATGGACACCCCCTCCACCCCAAAAACGGAAGATACAGATAAGTCCTCAATTTAGGATCACAACTGAGCTCAAATTTGATGTGGCAAAGTGAGAAATTTGTTACGGAAATTTTGCCCGGTTTTACGACTTTTCTTAACAGAGTCGTCAAGTGAACCACAGCACGGGTTACATTAGTTAACCTGGTTAAGTGAATCTGGCTTCCCCCATGGATTTTGCTTGTCAGAACGTCGCCAAAGGGAATCACGCGACACACACACACACAGACCCAGGACGCTGCAACCCGTCAGAAATGCGAGCCGGTTGCCGAACGTCTGCATTTTGATCGCGTGACTATCGGGATGCTGCCACGGTTGTGTGAAAACTGGCTTTTTTTTCCAGCGCCGTTGTAACTTCGAATGGTTACTAAATGAGTGTCGTAAGTTGAGGACTACCTATATCAGCAATAGTGTCCTAGCAAAGCTTACTATCGTTCCCTCTAGGGTAAAGGTCTCCAAACTTGGCCACTTTTAAGGCTTGTGGACTTCAATTCCCAGAATTCCCCAGGCAGCTATGGGAATCCTGGGAATTGAAGTCCACAAGTCCTAAAGTGGCCAGGTTTGGAGACCTTTACCCTACAGAAAGCAAGTTGAAGATCTTACACAAAAGGTTCTGTTGAGGACATGTCCCCATGGTGGACAATCAGGTTTCCACCCCTGGTAAAATATGTCCCTTTTCAGTCTCCACACCAGTAGCAACCAAATGGCCCCATTTCTTCCTCTGGGCTTGGCCCAACATGAAATGGGTCTGGGCTTTTGATGCGTTGAGGCCTACAAAATGTCATTCTGCAACTCTACTCTAAGGTAAAGGTTCCCCTCGCACATATGTGCTCGTCGTTCCCGACTCTAGGGGGCGGCGCTCATCTCAGTTTCAAAGCCGAAGAGCCAGCGCTGTCCGAAGACGTCTCCATGGTCACGTGGCCGGCATGACTCAACGCCAAAGGCGCACGGAACGCTGTTCCCTTCCCACCTAAGGTGGTTCCTGTTTTTCTACTTGCATTTTTTTTAAAAAAAATTGGATTTATATGCCGCTCTTCTCCGGAGACTCAGGGCGGCTTACAATGTGTTAAGCAATAGCCTTCCTACTTTTGTATATTTATACAAAGTCAGCTTATTGCCCCCACAAACTGGGTCCTCAATTGACCTACCTTAGAAAGGATGGAAGGCTGAGTCGACCTGGAGCCTGGTGAGATTCGAACTTACAGTAATTGCAGACAGCTGGTGTTAATCAGAATGCTTTTAGTCTGCTGAGCTATCCAGGCTCCTGTTTTTACCTGCTTTCAAACTGCTAGGTTGGCAGAAGCTGGGAGAAGTCATGGGAACTCACCCCGTTACACGGCACTTAGGGATTCGAACCGCTGGACTGCCGACCTTTCGATCGACAAGCTGCAAATACTTGTTTTTTTCCAGGTCTGCACTGAATGGCAGCCTAAGAATTCGAAGCCAGTGGTTTTTATAGGAAGGTGGAAATCCCCGTTTGCTTTTCCGAAGCCCCAAACCCTATTCTTCTAAAGCAGGAGTAAAAGCAAAAGTCTTCCAAACAGACTGGACGATATTCCGGAAATTTTTTTCCCCAAAATCTGGCCGTTCTCCCAGGTTTCGGGACAGGGGGCAGCCCGTGATGCTAGAAGCAGTTGTTTGTGGTGCACTTTGTTCCAACACGTTTTTTTTTTTGCATTGTTCTTCTATTTTAAGTGCAAGCTGAAGACGGCTTCGAAGCCAATAAACAAACTCGCATCCTCAACTTGGCTTCGTTCCTCCTCGCCTCTTAAGATTCGCCAGGATTAGGAAGCGTCTTTAAAGGGAAACGTCCTGGCACGGGGGTGGGATGGGGTGGGATTGGCAGCCGAGTCCTGTCTGGATCAGAAGATCCTTGATATCTCCCTCTCAGGCCCACCTACCTGTATGGTCTGTCCGAAGCGACGCACTGCACCATTTCGTACAGGCGAAATCAGGTTTGCCAAGGAGGTGACCCGGGCCAGAGATCGGACACGTTTATTGCTAGGCTCCTGCAAAGAGACAAAATGAGAGAACAAGTTGTACAACTGGTTTACTCAGGACTTAAGAGCACTGGACAGACAGAGTGTTGGGGTCAGGGGGTGCAACATCAAACATAATTGGTCATTATTTCAAGTCACCCTGCCCCGAAAGAAATTTACATATTATCCTTCCTTCCTTCCTTCCTCCCTCACTTCCTCTCTCCCTCCCACTCCTTTCCTTCCTTCCTATATATACACGCGCACACAATTTAACTAATGCTTCCCTTAGTTATGGGTGATTCATCACTGGAGGTTTTGAAGAAAAGACAGGGCAGCCATCTGGTCAAGTGCCTCCTGATTGAGCAAGGGGTTGGACTAGAAGACCTCCAAGGGCCCCTCCAACTCTGTTATTCTGTTATACACACAGCCACCCACCCATGGCTCTATCTCTACCTGTCCACATCTCTCTCTCCCTCCCTCCTCTACACCCACCCACACAAGCACACCCACCCATCCATCCATGTCTTTTTCTCTCTCTCTCTAGCCACCTCTCTCTCTTTCTTTCTCTCTTTGTCATTTTACAACCAGCCATCCCTCCCTCTCTCGCTCTCTCTGCATATTTTAAAGCAATGACCTTAGAAGCAAGCAACAAGTTTTTCGGTCTGAAAGAAGAATCAGGAGGATTTTAGGCTGCAGGCTTCCAACTGCTTTGTGACCCTTGTTAAGTTTTCAAACTACCCTGCCTTTTAGGCAAATATTGGGAGAGCTGATAAAAATCCATCATCTGCAATATACTTTAAGGTACGCGGCAAATGGCTACGATTATTTCCTGGTTGCAAGAAATGATCAAAGGCAAAGACCACTAATTTGGAAGGAGGTGGGAGAAACAGCAGAAAATATCTTTTTTCTCTCTTGGGAAATAATGCCCTGTGTAAAAAACAATAACAAAGGAATACGGGTAATTCTCGATTTACAACCATTCATTTAGCGACCATTCGAGGTCAAAATGGCACTGAAAAAAGTGACTTAGGACCTCTTTTTGCACTGATGAATCTTGCAGCATCCCCGTGGTCCCATGTTCAAACTTTAGATGCTTGGCAACTGGCATGTACTTATGACGGTTGCGATGTCCCCGGGGTCACGCGATCATCTTTTGCAACCTTCCGATGAGCAACGTCAAATGGGGAAGCCGGATTCACTTAACAACTGGGTGACTAACTTAACAACGTAGCGATTCATTTAACAACCATGGTGAGAAAGTGAGGGGGAAAAAACCTCACTTAACCGCTGTCTCGCTCAGCAATAGAAATTTAAGGCTCGCAAGTCGAGGAGTACCCGTAATATGTCCGTCTCCTTTCGGTTTCCTATGCCAAATGCAGGTAAGAGATGGAAAGATAGGAAGCAGGTAAGCTGAGTGGCACAACAGAGAAGCCAAAACTTAAAATGCACAAGAATTTAGTAACCGGATTCCAAGCCAAGAAATAAATTTATACCACCGATTATGTATTGGAGGGAGAAGGGGTTTTTTTTTCCCTCAAAAGGGAATATAGAGATACGGGCACCAAATACCTTAGCTCTGGACAAGTGGAAATCATGGTCAGGCTAGAACCAGGATAAGCCACATCTCAACACCAGCCTCCTCCAACCGGTTGAAGAAGTCTGGAGACTGGCAGCCCAGAAAGGATTAGATCTCAGGGAAAGTGCTTTCTTTTTGAGTGCCCTTGAGAATGTAATCTGTTTTTTTCCCCTCCTTTTTCTTTTGATCTGGTTTTCCTTTTGATTAGATTTCCTGGTCCCAGTCCCAAACTGCCTTCCCCAATTCGATTACAAAACCTTGCTAATCTACAGGGTAACGTTTGAGTTTCTGCTTGCAGAGATGTGGAAAGAATAAGGGACAGCCGGTCCCTGCCTCTAAAGACTGCTTCGAGAACAACAGCCCTGAGAGGCAGGCCGGGGCGAAAGGCACGCGTCTGGCCCAAGGTTAGACCGCGCAATCCTGGTTGGGAATAGACCTGGCTTTGGTTCTCCTCCTGGATAGGTAGTCCTCAACATACGACCCCAATTAACCCCTGATGTTTATGTTGCTAAACGAGACCTTTGTGAAGTGAGGGTTTGCCCCGTTTTATGACTATTCTTTCCACAGTTGTTAAGCGAATCAACTGCAGTTGTTAAGCGAATCCGATTTCCCCCATTTTCGTCGGAAGGCCGCAAGTGGGGATGACGGGACCCCCGGATACTGCGACCGTCGTAAATGGGAGTCAGTTGCGAAGGGTCTGAATTGCGACCCCATGACCGTAGGGTTGCTGCAATGGTCGTTAAGTGTGAAAAAATGGTCATAGGTCACTTTTTCCAGTGCCATGGTTAACTCTGAAGGGTCACTAAATGAATTGTAAGTCCAGGTCTCCCTGTAATCCTTCCCTGTGTTGATAGGCGGATATCTGAGCGGCTTCAGGAATATTGTGTACTTTTGTGTTGCTCAGAGTGGGTGTGGGTTGTGTTACTTTTATTTCTGGTGGGGGAAACGGCCGCTATCTTTGTTTGACTTCATCACAAGACCGGTGGCGTCAGAGAGAGAGAGATGGCTCAAAAAAAGCCAAAACCTTCTTGAATCGACATGGGTTTCCCCCCCTGGGCTACAAAGATCGTGCCAATTGCGGTTCGCAAACCGTAGTTTACAAGAGATGATGTCGCAGGAAGGTGGCCAATTACAGGTTGTTCAATCAGGGGGTGCGAAACAAAATCTTGGCTGAGCGGACTGGGTGAAACACCACAGTGTGTGTTGTTGTGTGTGGTTTCCTTCACGGCTACGCACAACTCGAGTGGTTTCCCCAACTTTTTTTGACTTCGAGAAATCTCCCAAATTTCTCTCCTCCAAAGCTCAGAAAGGCCCAGGAGGGATTAGATGTCATCCAGGGTTCATGGTGGAGCTTCCTTCCCTATTCCCCCTCTCCTTCCCTCCTCTCTTTCCTTCCATCACTCCCTCCCTTTTCTCCCTCCATTTCCTTTTCCCTATTCTTCCTCCCTCTCTTTCTTTCTTTACTCTCCTTCCTTCTCTTCTCCCTCTCTCCTTCCTTCCTTCTCTCCATTTCCTTTTCCCTATTCTTCCTCTTTCCCTCCCTTCCTTTCTTTTCTCTCCTTCCTTCTTCTCCCTCTTCCTTCCTTCTCTCTTCCTTCCCTTCTCCCTCCCTCCTTCCTTTTCCCTCTTGTTCCTTTCTCTCTCCTTCCTTCCCTTCTCCCTCTCTGTCCTTCCTTTTCCTTCGTCTTCCTTCCTTTCTTCCTCCTTCCTTCCTTCCCCTTCCCTCCCTTGTTTCCTTTTCCCTATTCTTCCTCTCCCTTTCTTCCTTTTCTCTCTCCTTCCTTCCTTTCTTCCTCCCTTTCTTCCTTCTCTCCATTTCCTTTTCCCTATTCTTCCTCTTTCCCTCCCTTCCTTTCTTTTCTCTCCTTCCTTCTTCTCCCTCTTCCTTCCTTCTCTCTTCCTTCCCTTCTCCCTCCCTCCTTCCTTTTCCCTCTTCTTCCTTTTTCTCTTCTTCCTTCCCTTCTCCCTCTCTGTCCTTCCTTTTCCTTCCTTTCTTCCTCCTTCCTTCCTTCTCTCCCTCTCTCCTTCCCTCCCGTTTCCTTTTCCCTATTCTTCCTCTCTCCCTCTTTCTTCCTTTTCTCTCTCCTTCCTTCCTTCCTTCCTTTCTTCCTCCCTCTCTCCTTCTTTCCTTCTCTCCCCTCCCTTCCCCTTCTCCCTCCCCCACTCCCTTTTTTAGTGGATCCCAGTCTGGAGAAGCCCAGCCCATTAGGGAGAATGGAAGTGGGAGGAATAAACTGGTGGTCTTCAGAATTTTCCCTTCTTCAGAACTTTTCGGAGGGTAGCTGAGTTTGCAGGCAGGATGGTTTTTTCCACGCTTTCTAAATCCCTTGCAGGAAAAAGGAAGTGGGCCAAGAGGAGGAAAGCCCGGCTGAGAAAGGCTGAGCGATGCAGGAGTTCAGACTGAGAAATTAGTGAACAAAGAACAGAGCCCTTTGCTGGGGGACCGAGATGCCGAAGAATATTAAGGAATGAGGTCATGCATTCCACTTAACTGGGGGGTGGGGGGGGGTGGGGGGGGGAGAGAGCCCGGACCAGGATCGATTCTTGTTCCTGGAAGATAAAGGAACCACAGACGCCGACACCGAAGTAACGTGGCTACAGATCAAAGGGCCACCTGAAAATGGGTTGATAATTCTGTAATTCAG
The DNA here is from genome assembly GCA_030761175.1 of Masticophis lateralis. NCBI lineage: Eukaryota > Metazoa > Chordata > Lepidosauria > Squamata > Colubridae > Masticophis > Masticophis lateralis. Next base: position 3,136,545 of record JAUDYJ010000006.1, on the reverse strand, counting down.
AACAGGGGCGTCCAACTTTGGCAACTTTTAAGACTTCCCCAGCCAAGCAGGATAATTTAATTTAATTTTTAATTTGATTTATATGCCGTCCTTCTCTGGAGACTCAGGGCGGCTTACAATGCGCTAAGCAATAGCCTTCATACTTTTGTATATTTTATACAAAGTCAGCTTATTGCCCCCACAAACTGGGTCCTCAGTTTACCCACCTTAGAAAGGATGGAAGGCTGAGTCGACCTGGAGCCTGGGGAGATTGGAACTGGTGTAATTGCAGACAGCTGGATGTTAATTACGGTGCTTAGTCTGCAGAGCTAAACCAGGCTCTGTATAAGGATAAGGTAATATATATAGATTATATATAATGTATATATATAAATTCTTAAACCAAGGATGTCCACTCATGGCAAACCCTGATTTAGAATTTATTAAGTTTATTCTGTATCTTAAAGGGCTGAAAAACGCCCTTTTTATAGATAGGGACTGTGGGGGATATCAGATATGAGACCCCATATCCCTAAAATTCAGTATTTTGTTTTTTTACCTGCTTTTATAGGTTGCTCTCAGCTACCTATCTCACAAACTAGTCTTATAACAAGTACCAGAACCATACAGGTAGTCCTCGACTTATGACCATAACTGAGCCCAAGGTTAAGAGTAGTTAACATGGTGCTGGCCAGTAAGTGGACCATGCCTGATTTTGCAATTTTGGGGGGGGGGGGGTGATGGTCATTAAGTTGAACCACCGCAGCTGCTAAGTGGATGCAGCAGTCGTTAAGCGAACCCACTGTCCACAATGGGTATATTTTTGGCAGAAAACTGGAAATCAATGTGTGTGTTTCTGGCCACAAAGTGTCACAAATCACAAGACACGGAAAACAGCTGTGTGAGGCAGTTGCCAAGTGTGCAAAATGTCATGTGACGTGTGTGTGTGTGTGTGAGAGAGAGGGAGGGGGGAGAGAGAGAGACAGAGAGAGAGAGAAAGAGAGAGCGCTTCAAATTTGGGTTCTAAGCAGGTCCTAAAACAATGTTTCTCAACCTTGGTAGCTTGAAGATGGGTGGACTTCAACTCCCAGAATCCCCCAGCCAGCAGCGCTGGCTGGGGGATTCTGGGAGTTGAAGTCCACCCATCTTCAAGCTACCAAAGTTGAGAAACACTGCCTTAAAAAATCCATATTAATGGTTGCTAAATGATGAAGAACTACTAGAGTAAGTTCTACAAATAAATAATATTCCTTTTTAATGGCAGAACTGGATGGAAGAGAAGATGACACCCAAGAGCTAGAATTCTTCAGAAACGGGGAAATTCACCTAGTCCTCAATTTACAACAGTTCGTGTTTAGTGACCGTTCGAAGTTACAATGGCCGTTTTTCACACTTACGACTATTGGGGCAACCCCATGGTCACGCGATCCAAATTCGGACGCTACCAGCCACCTGGCTCGTACTTATGACGGATTGCAGCGTTCCAGGTCATGCGATCCCCCGATCGTGTTGCTACAAGTGCTGCGATTCACTTAACCGCCGGGCCAAAGAGAGGCCGCAAAACGGGGCAAGACTCACTCTCGCCTTGCAATCCGAAGCCGATCCAGAGGACGGCACCCAGCTGCCCATCACACCCCCAAGATAGACAAGCATCAAAGCGCACAATGCCAATACCACAATGGACTATTTGCAACTATTTATTTTTTTTACTTTGAAGAGATTTATTCGACATTTCCTACTAGCAAAAAAAAAAAAAAAAAAAAGATAAAACAAAGAAGAACAGCAAACTTTTGGACTTTCGACAGCGATCGGCCCGACCATTTACATCTAAACTAGTTTTTCAAGTTAAGTTTCAGGGAAAAACAAGAAGTGGGGGGGGGAGGAGATCTCTGTGAAATCTTTGCCAGTTTTTCGGGAAGCCAACTTTCACTTTCCAATGAAGGGGAGGGGGGAGAGTAAAAAAGAACAATGGGGAAGGGGGGAGGGGAAACCCACACGGGAGGTTTCAAAATATTTTTCCCCCCAGAATTTCTGCGCCACGGAGACCACGCCCATCTCGCCTCCTAAAGAGGCCGAAGCTCACACATTATGCGCGTAAACACGCAAAGGTTGAAAACACCTGACCGTTCGCCTTTTCGAAAAGGATGACGTATGTAACAATCACGCCAACGAGCCGGGGCAGAATTCGACGCCAGACAACATACTTGAGCGCCAAACCTCAATCCCACAAGGCTTAGGTGACGGCTGGCACTGGCTGTACACTTTGCATTGATGCCAAGGTGTTTACTTGGCGTTAAGACTAAAAAGTGTGCTTCGCCATGGGGTGTGTGTGTGTATGAGTCCTTGGGGTTCGCTGAACTTGGTTTATTTTCTCTCAAGACGTTTCATGACCCAACCAGGTAATGTCCTCAGTGCTAGAAGGCAGTGGGGTTTCCTCTGTTTACATACGAGCCTCTTTCTAGCAGTGATGATGTTACCAAGTTGGGTCAAGAAATGTCTGAGAGAAAACCACCAAACTTGGAGAGCATCCGGGACCCTCAGTCCTCCTCCTCTACTCCTCCCAACAAACCCCACTCCCTTCTAGCAATGATCATGTTACCTAGTTGGGTAACGAAACATCTGTAAGGAAGCCACGGAGTTCAGAGAGCACCAAGGACCCCCACAGTCCCCTTCTTCCTCTTCCACTCTGCAAACACCACTCCCTTCTAGCACTGACGATGTTACCTAGTTGGGTTATGAAACGTCCTCAAGAAAAACACCAAACTCAAGAGAGCACCAGAGACCGCCACAGCCCTTCTCCTTTCAAGAAACCCCACGGCCTTCTAGCACTGATGATGTTAGCTAGTTGGGTCATGAAACATCTTCAAAAAAAAAACCCCCACCAATGTTGGAGGACCCCTCAGTTCTCCTCCTCCTCTCAACAAACCCCACTCCCTCTCCCTCCTAGCAGTGATGATGTTACCTAGTTGGGTCACGGAAAGTCTGCAAGAAAAGCCACCCAACTCAGAGAGCACCCAGGACCCCTGAGGTACAAATATTCTCCTTTACTGGCAACCTGTCTAACTCGAGAAGCAACTCTGCCTGACACCCAGAAAGAAAAAAAACCCCAGAACAAACAAAGGCAGAAACTTACTGAGAGAAATCCTGAGGTTTGTTTTCTCTTCATCAGCGTCCAAAAAAACACTGAGAGGGAAGCCCGGAGGAGTTCCACCTTTCTAAAGAACCGTGAATCATAGGGAAACCAAAACGTCTCCGGACAGGATGTCTCATGTCACAAGCTGTCATTTGCGGGAGATTTTTGACTCCGGCATTCTTGTGACTCTGACTTCAGATAGTATCTCCGGGCGATGCATTTTGTGGGATTCAAATGATTACATCACATGTTCTTATCAACTAGGGGCATGTGCCCACACCCATAACTTCCAAAAAAGTTTTACGGTGTGTGTGTGTGTGACATCATGAAGTGGAGGCAAAAATATAGTTCTATTTTTTTTTGGGTGTGCATTTCTATTTCTGTAAATTTTTAAAAATTTGTATAGTTTCATCTTTTTTTTTAATATTGTAAGCCACCCTGTGATAAGAAGGGGCAGGCAATAAATTTATTAAATAAAGGAATAAATAAATAAATAAAAATGAGACGGCTTTTTGGAGAAGGACCCTGTGAAAGGGGTAGCTCTCATTCATTCATATAAATAAACCAACTTACAAGAAATCAAGCCATCAGTCCTTGCATTTTTGAGAAGTACACTCTCTCCAGATGAATTAGTTCATTTTGCGGAGGAAGTCCAAGAAACAAAGGGTTCCCCCCCCCCTTTCCATTTGATGATACATGATGAGCAGAACACACCCACAAACTTTTAAAAAAAAGTTTTAGAGGGGTGACATCATAAAGAGAAGGCTAAAATAGATTTATATTTTTGTAATGTTTTACTTTATCTTCTTAAATACTGTAAGCCGCCTCGAGTTACCCCGTGGTAAGAATGGCGGCCAATAAATTTAATAAAAATAATTCAGGTACCTTTTTGGAGACTGAGCCTGTGAAAGGGATAGCTCTCATTCCTCTGTATAAATAAACCAATTTACAAGAAGTCAAACGAGCATTGCTTGAATGGGAAGTAAGAAGCATCTGAATTGCATGAATTGGTTCCTTTGCAAAGGGAAGCTCAAGAAACAAAAGTTCCTTTTTCCCCCCTCCCCTTCCATTTTAATTGCAGGGATGATGATACACGATGAGCAGAAACAGAAAAGAGGGAACAAGCCAGACCATCCCAGGCTGCTGTGACTAAACCTCACTTGCTTCAAAGTTCCTTAAACGGCAAACTGGACTTAAAAGCAACATAAGAAAATTCTCCTTTTCAGAACCCCCCCCCCCCCCCGCTTTCCAATACAGCTGCAGCTAATAATAAAACACCTTTATAAAAAAATAAAGTCCGCTTTGAAACTTTAAAAAAGAAAAAGTAAACGGAGAGGAGAGGAGAGAGAAAGCCAGGTGGAAGGGTTTTAACAAACATTCTCCTTTTTAACGAAAAGAAAAAAGAAAGGAAAAAAGAAAGGGAAGGGGGGAAATATAGAACTTCCAGCCTCCTGTCGCCAGCCGCCCAGAGAATAGAATATAGAAACTTTTATTCTCACTTTAGAAAAGTTCTCTTCACTTCTCACTTTAAATGTCCATTCATCGGCAGGCGCTCAAAGGAAACTTTTTCTGCATGCAGAAGAGGGGCGGCGCAGGAATTGAATCGAATAAAAATCAAAACAGTGATCGCAAAGGGGGAAAACCGGGCGGTTAAAGCGCAACCCGTTCCGACAGCCCTTATTTTGCACGGCAATTCGAAGGGCGGCCGGCTGCCTTTCCTCCCCACGCCCGAAACTTCCCACGCGGCCGGCGCAGCCCCGGGCGAGCTGAGTCAGCACCGACTGACCGGCCGCGGCGGCAGAAGCAGCCAGGAGCCGCAGGGCAGGGACCGGAGGAGGACGGCGGGTGCAAGGCAAGCCCGGGAAAGGGGGCGAGGGGGGGTTTCCTGGGGCTTCGCTGCAGAGCTTCCACCCGGCTCCCGCTTTTACCTCCTGTTCGCGGAAGGTCTGGTTCTGCGCGTCGATCACTCGGATAGTCCGCTTAATGGGCAGCAGCCCCCCGGCGTCATCGTGCGCTACCATGTCCTCCGGCTGCTTAGCGCTAGCCCGCCCGCCTTAAATCCACCGGACGGACAGAAGGAAAGAAAGAACGGCTACTGGCCCGAGCCCAAGCCCGGTGCTTCCCGGCGGCCGGAGCCCGGCTGGCAAAACTGCAGCGGCGGGAGCGACATGACTGCACTTTAAGGGATCCTCTCGCCAACTGAGCCCCGTCGCGCCGTGCGCCGCACTCCAAGAGCCGGGGGCGTGGCCATGAGGCGCGAAGGGGCGTGGCTTCGAGGGCCGGGCGGCCATTGGCTGCGGGGTGAAAGGGCTCCGCCCCCGGGTTCAGGTTGCCCGCGCACCTTGGCTGGGAGGGAGGGAGGGAAGGGGAGAGTGGAAACGGCGCTCTCGGCTGGAGTTGCAACCTGGCGCCCGCGCATCGGCCGCCTTGGCGTCCCCGGGAGTCCGGCTCCGGCGGGGGCCTAGGGCGGAGGAGAGCTTGCAAGCACGTGTATCGCAATGGTGGAGAAGTGGCCTTTGCAAGACACGTGCTCCGTGGCTAAAACGCTGTCGATCAGAGAGGTCGGCAGTTCGGCGGTTCGAATCCCTAGTGTAGCTCTCCTGAGTGAGCAGGGGGTTGGACTAGATGATCTCCAAGGTCCCTTTCAACTCTTGTTACTGTTACTAACCGGCTCCTGCACTGATGGTTGTTGTTACTTAGCTTGGAGCTAGTTAAGTCTTGAAAGCAAGGAGCCAAGCTCAAGAGAGCATCAAGGACCCCACAGTCCTTCCTCCCCTCCCTCCCTCCCTCTTCTCCCCAAACCCCCCTTCCTTCTGACAATGATTATGTTCCCTAGTTGGGCCATGAAATGCCTGCAAGCAAACCACCAAGCTGAGAGAGCCCCCAAGGACCCCACGGGCCTCCCCTCCCCTGCGCCGCCGCTTCCTTTTCTCTACAACCTCCTCTCCCTTTTAGCACTGATGATATTACCTAGTTGGGTCGTGAAACGTCTTCAACGAAACAAGCAAGCTCAGCCAACACCAAGGACCCCACAGGCGCCGCCGGCAACACCCTCCTCCCTCTCTCTCCCCACACCCTTTTAAGCACTGATGGTGTTACCTGATTGGGTAATTAAACGTCTGCAAGGAAACAGCCAGCTCGGAGACCAAGGACCCCTCCGTTCAACCCTAAACTACAAATATTTTCCTGTACCAGACCATGTCTTGACCATCTGCTCCTAGACTGGGGGTGGGTGTGTCCCTTCTCTGCAAGACCCCAGGGCAGTCAGTCCTACCAGGTTTACTGGCACTACTCAAGAACACAAGGACACGTGTAACGTAACCTGATTTGGCCCCCAAAACTGCCCTTGCAACTGGCCGAAGGAGCAGCCCCTTTAATCAGATCGTGGGCTCCGAAACCCCTCCAGATGGGAGACAAGACACCTGTGGCCACCCCCCTCCCAGGGATTAACACACACGGCACCACCGGTTTCTCTGTCTGAGGGCTGTTTAGCGACGGACTCTGCGATTCGAAGCCCGGTGGCCACTTCTAATGAAAGTCTAGCAAAGGCCTGGAAGCGCTAGGAAACATCAAATAAACCGACTCCCCCCCCCAGATGTTCAACAGCTGGAGGAGCCTGGGTTTGCTTTGTAGAGAGGCCGGGAAGGTACACCGGCTGTTATTTAGACAAAACCAGCAAATATTCAATCACCGGAGCAGTTTTTCCATTCCGTGACAAGGTTCCAGATGTTGGGGGCTACTCTGGGCTAATTAGCTGGAAATGACATCTGAATGTGGAATGGGTTTCTAACCAAGAACCTTTTTTTTTAGCCTTTTAGGGATTTCTCCATTTTCCAGGGAAAAGTTGGTTTGTGATTCAGGATTGGGGAGAGCGAGAGCCCAGCAGTCTGAACAGCGTGGCAGCTATCTGTCATCTCCCAGTTGGAGGATTCTATTAAAAACTGACCTTATGAAATCCAGCTGAACTATAAACCCCTAATATAGGCTAACTATTCGTGTTGAGAAGAAACTTTATTCGCTAATGAACAATGTTAAATATATCCTGGGAATAGGCTGGCTCAAAATGCACAGAAATTTGTTCAAGCTGTAAAACTGCTTTGCAAATAACAGGGATATAATCTGTAGACTGACATCTGCACCTCTATTACTGCCTGGTTTGGTTCTGCAACCCAACAAGACAGACGGAGACTTCAGAGGATCATTAGAACGGCAGAAAAAACCATGGCTACCAACCTGCCTTCCATGGAGGACCTGTCTACTGCACGAGTCAAAAAGAGGGCTGGGAAAATATTTACACTCGCATCCTGGACATAAACTATTTCAATTCCTGCCCTCAAAACGACGCTATAGAGCACTGCACACCAGAACAACTAGACACAAGGACAGTTTTTTTCTTAACACCATCACTCTGCTAAACAAATCATTCCCATAACACTGTCAAACTGTTTACTAAGTCTGCATTACTATTAATCTTCTCATCATTCCCACCATCCATCTCCTCCCACTTATGAATCTAACTTTGTTGCTTGTACCCTTAAGATTTATGACTATCATTAAGTATTGTACCTTATGATTCTTGACGAACGTATCTTTTATGTATACTGAGAGCGTATGCACCAAGACAAATTCCTTGTGTGTCCAATCACACTTGGCCAATAAAGAATTCCATTCCATTCCATTCCATTCCATTCCATTCCATTCCATTCCATTCCATGGCATGTCACAAAAATGCAGCCAACGAATATTATTTGAGTAAGTTATGGGGGAGTGTATTCTATGAATATAGCTATAGAAATACCTTAGTTCTCAACTTGAGCTATTCATTGAGTGACCGAGGTTGAAACGGCACTGAAAAAAGGGGACTTATGACCATTTTTCACACTTAATGACCGTTGCAGCTTCCCCATGGTCATGTGATCAAAATTCAGATGCACGGCCACTGGTTCATATTTATGACGGTTACACTGTTCCCAGGGTCACGTGATCCTCTTTGGCGCCCTTCGGGCAAGCAAAGTCAAGAGGGGGGAAGAGGAGAAGCTGGATTTGCTTAACGACATGTAACTAACTTAACAACTGCCGTGATTCACTTAACCGCTGTGGCGAGAAAGGTCATAAAATGGGGCAAAACCTACTTAACCGCTGTCTTACTCAGCAAGAGAAATGTTGGGATTTCTCAATTGCGGTCGTAAGCCGAGGGCTGTATTGTGTCTGAGCACCAGGGTTCACACAATTGACTCAGCGAAAATGTGACTGGCAGATTTATAGCCGAGGGTATTGTGCAAATCCGGCTCTCCAAAGAGTTGATAAGGACTAAGGTTGGCCCTTATCCAGAAATTAAAAAGAGTTCAGCCTTCTGGCAAAGCTGTGTTTGCACAACTTCATTTAATCCACTTCCATTTATGGATCCCTTCCCCCCGCCCGCCCCCAACACAGAGAGTTAACCTAAACTCTGATTAGGTCAGTTCAATTTAGTTCGTGCCATTTAAAGATAGCCAAACGGAAGGGTTAGATGTATACATGGAATTAAATCATGGATGCTTGCGGTGCTTTCAGACAACACGATAACGCAACCGTCGGTGCACAGACGACAATGGGAATGAACTGTCTAACGGATGGGCTTCAAAAATTTTAGCAAGGGGATCTCGGCCCGGTTGCTGGGTGGGCGTGGCCTCCTGCACCACAGCGGTCCAGCCCTCTCTGGGCTCCAGAGACTTTCTTTGAGCCTCCGGGAGGGTCAAAATGGCCTCCCCAGGCTCCGGAGGCCAGAAATGGGCCCGTTTCTGGCCTTCCGGTAGGCCTGTTTTTCGCCCTCCCCTAGCCTCCAAGAATGCCCTGCACTTACCTGCATCCAAAACGGGCTGCGTGGGGACTCCTGGGAGGGATGGGGTGGGTGGGGCCAGCCAGGAGTGGGATTTGGGGGTTCTCCAAACTGCACAGCATCTTAGCTAGAGGTTCTCTCGAAACCCCAGCAGGCCACCCCTGATTTGTAAGCTAAAACAAACCACCGATGGCTTCTAACCTCAGCGGCTTGCAAAAACCAAGCAGGAAAGGAGACCACCAGGCAATGCTAACTTTGCAAGCTGTAGAGATAGCCCTGATAGCTTCCCTATCAAACCGCTGTTACCATGAGGAGGTTATAGGCCCGTGATGGTGAACCTGTGGCACACGGAGCCATATCGGTGGGCACCAGCGCACATGTGTGCGCCGGCCAGCTGATTTTTGGGCCTTCTGGTCCCACTGGAAGTCAGGAAACAAGCTGCTTCCGGCCTCCAGAGGGGGTGGGGAAGGCTGTTTTCGCCCTCCCGAGGCTCCAAGAAAGCCTCTGGAGCCTGGGGAGGGCGAAAAATGGGCCTAGGAGGCCCACTGTGCCATCGCATGCCAAAAGCAGGGGGAGCGTGGGGGGGGGGTGTTGCATGCACATGCGCAGGAGGGTGGGGCGCATTGAATTATGGATGTGGGCACGCATGCCCGTGACCCCCCCACGCTCCCCCCAGTTTTGGCACGCGATGGCAAAAAGGTTAGCCATGGCTGTTATAGGCAGTTCTCAACTTACATTTATTTAGTGAACGGCACTGAAAAAGGGATTTATAAACGGCTGTTGCAAAATGGTAAAATGGGGCCCAACTCACTTATCCGTTGTCTTGCTTAGCAATGGAAATGTTGGGCTGTTTTCTTGTCGTAAGTTGAGGACTACTTGTACGGTGACAATTGCAGGCCATGGATTTCTGGTGCTCCGGTGCTTTTAACCTTGAATTCAGCTCCGTTTCAGAGTCGGCATTTACAGTGGATATGGGAAAAAAGTCTACTACACCCCTGTTAAAATGGCCGGTTTTTGAGATGTTAAAAAAAATAAATAAAAAATCAGACCTAGATAAATCACTTCAGAATCTTCCCACTTTTAATATGACCTGTAAGTGTAAAAAAATGATCCTAAATCAGTTTTTTCAGGGGCGCTGTAACTCTGAACCGTCACTAAACGAACGGTTGTAACTTGAGGAGTGCCGAATCCCTGCACAAACTCTTTGTTTTTCCTGTTCTCTCTCCATCAGGCCTAATGAGGAAGCCCAGGTCATTCCTTCCAGAAATCAAGGAAGCTGGATCTCCATAAACCTAACTTCCTCTTCCCTATTCCCACGTATTCCATCTTCCCCCCTCCTCTCGCCAGTCTTATCAGCAAGGCTGCCCTATATTTAGAAGCAGCTCCGTTAAGGAAACCAATGAATGAATGAATGGATGAAAGGAAGGGCTTTTAAGGAAGGTGACGGGGGTGGGTGGGTGGGTAGAGGAAACCCCGCACCCTTCCCAAGTTCAGGTAGGCACTTAGTGGGGTTTTCCAAAACTGTCAGGCTTTCTTATGAAAATAGAATTCTGAGCAGCTTCCAAATTATAAAGGCGCACTAAATAAAAGTTTTCAGAATGCAGCAGGGGCGAAAAAAAAGAAACCCTCGTCTAAGTATAATAATGTACATTTCCAGAGTACTTAAGAGCATTTAAAGAGAATAATTGACGACACACTGGCAATTCGTTGCAGTTCAAGTTCCAGTGAATTTATTCGGGATGGTTACGCACACTCATGTTCATTGGTGTTATTTTTTTCCTTCCTTCCTTTTCCCCCTTCCTTCCTAGTATTCCCCTTCCTTCCTTCCCATTTTCCCCTTCCTTCCTTCCTTCCTTCCTTCCTTCCTTCCTTCCTAGTATTTCCCTTCCTTCCTTCCTTCCTAGTATTCCCCTTCCTTCCTTTTTTCCCCTTCCTTCGTTCCTAGTATTCCTCTTCCTTCCTTCCCATTTTCCCCTTCCTTCCTTCCTATTTTTCCCTTCCTTCCTTTCCTTCCTAGTATTCCCCTTCCTACCTATTTTATTTATTTATTTATTAGTTTGATTTATATGCCACCCTTCTCCGGAGACTCAGGGGAGCTTACAATGCATTAAGCAATTTTCCCCTTCCTTCCTTCCTTCCTTCCTTCCTTCCTTCCTTCCTTCCTTCACCTACGTACCTACCTAGCTAGCTAGCTACCTAATGGAGATTAGTTAACATGGTTGAGAGAAGAACTCCCATTGAGATGAGGCCGACCAACGGCTTGCCTTGGAAGGGAAGTGGATTATGGTAGAACCTGCACATCGGTGTTTCTGCCTAGGAACAAAGCAACAAGGAGTTTCCTCAGGCAGCTCAGAGTTTATGATAACAGAAGAAGAGAAAATGAAATGTATCTTGGGTGTAGTGGTTAAGGTGCTGGCTCAGAAACTAGGAGATGATGAATTCTAGTCCTGCACATGGCTGGGGGACTTTGGGCCAAATCATCAGGAGACAGTGAGTTCTAGTCCCACCTTAGACATCAAAGCTGTCTGGGTGTCTTTGGGCCAATCACCAGGAGATGTTGAGTTCTAGTCCTGCCTCAGGCACAAAAGCCAGCTAGGTGACTTTGGGCCAATCAC
>JAUDYJ010000006.1:2952500-3120000 GCA_030761175.1 Masticophis lateralis | reverse complement strand
GCGGGCGCTTTTTATCAGATTTGCCTGATTCATCAGTTGCGTCCTTTTCTGGACCAGGACTCCTTGCGCACGGTCACTCATGCCCTCGTCACTTCCCGTCTGGATTACTGTAATGCTCTCTACACGGGGCTCCCCTTGAAGAGCATTCGGAGGTGCCAACTAGTCCAGAATGTGGCCACGCAGGTGATTATGGGAGCGACACAGCGCACCCATGTAACACCTTTCCTGCGCGAGCTGCACTGGCTTCCAGTGGTCTTCCGGGTGCGATTCAAGGTGTTGGTGACCATCTTTAAAGCGCTCCATGGCTTAGGGCCCGGGTATTTACGAGACCGCCTTCTGCTGCTGATAGCCTCCCACTGGCCAATACGTTCCCACAGAGAGGGACTCCTCAGGGTGCCGTCGGTCAAACAATGTTGACCGGCGACCCCCAGGGGGAGAGCCTTCCCTGTGGGAGCTCCTGCCCTCTGGAACGAATTGTCCCCGGAGATACGGATGATCCCTTACCTACGCACTGTTCAATGTGCCCTCAAGAGGTTATTGTTCCAACAAGCTGGGCTGGCCTAGACATGAATTTTAAGTGGGGTTTACTTTTAATGATATTAGGGCCAAATTATTTAATATTTTTTAAACTGCTTTTAAATTTTGTATTTGGGTGTGTTTTACTGTTGGCTGTGCACCGCCCTGAGTCCTCTGGGAGAAGGGCGGTATAAAAATAAAAATAAATAAATAAAAATAAATAAATAAAACCAGTTAAGGATTCCCCAAATCTGACTGCAGAGAAAGGCAAATATTTTAAAGCATCTTTCCTGAGTGTAGGATAGGACTCCCATCTTGTTCCTTACGTCGCTTTTCTTCCAGTTTGCGAAAAGTTCTTACCGGAGGAATTTTCCCACTTAAACAAGAACGTCAGGCTGTGTAAGAAACAGAACGATTGTAGTTTTTGCTCGCTAGCGTGGGCTATTTTTCATCCGGTGGGACTCAATTTTTTTTATGTACGTTACAACAGGAACTTCCAAGCGCAGCTGGAAACAAATCCAAGGATTTGCTTAACCATTGTGAGAAGCCATCAAAGGGGACAAATGTCACTTATCAGTTGTTGCGCTTAGCAACGTAAATTCTGGGCTCGGTGGTGGTCGTAACTCGAGGACTACCTGTACAGCAAAGCCAAGCCATTCAGGCTGGTATTCAGCATGGCAAAAGTGGGAGCTAAGTGGCAGTCCTGACACTGATTTCCTTTAATACATGATTTTAAAAGCTCACTTACAGAAGGCAGGCATTCCTTATTGGTCTACTGCCCCTGGGTCAATGGATTAAACAAATGATTCCTTCTCCATCCCCTCAACCAGCAGCCATCCAGATGCTGTAGAACCAGCTGCAAACTGAATGAGGTGGGATCAGCCAGCAACGGCACCTGCCTTACTGAATTTGCTAAAAGTTTCCTGTAGCCGCCTAACATCTGTGTGCAATTTTTATTCAAACTTTGAAAACAAGGGGCTAAAACCTAATAGGAACTAATAATATAAAGTGAGGAAGAAAATGGAAAAGGAAAGAAATTAAAGTGAAGGGTAGGAGAGAAGAGAGAGAGAGAGATGGAGAGAATGATAGAAGGAAGAAGAATGGAAGGAGAGAGGAGAGAGAGAGAAGGAAGAAGAATGGAAGGAGAGAGGAGAGGAGAGGAGAAGGAGAGAGAGATGGAAAGAAGATGAATGAAGGAAAGAGGAGAGAGGAGAGGAGGAGAGGAGAGGAGAGAAGAGAAGAGAAGGAGAGAGATGGAAGGAAGAAGAATGGAAGGAGAGAGAGGAGGGGAGATGAAGAAAAATAAGAATGAAAAAAATGATATCCAATATTCTTCTCAGAGCTTATAAGTGCACATAACTTCTCTCTCTAATATTGCTTTTCTTTCTGTAATCCATCCTGTCTAATAATCCAAACTAAATTACATATTTGGCTCCCCCCCCCCTTTTTTCATAAAAAGCTCATTTGAAGCTGGCTAACATCCGAAAGTAGATTTTTTTAAAAAAGCAATTCATATCAGGTTCTTGAAGCAACAGAGACAATCAAATCAATTTTAAGTTTCGACGACACAATATTCATCGTGAATCCTTTGCAAAAGGAATTCTAGAGCCTTGATGAAAAGATGGTGCACACTTTTAAAGGGTTTGCCTGTAGATAAAAGCACTGATTTATTATCTGTGCTTCGAACTAAGAAAAAAAGGATATCCCTTACTACAGGTCGTAGTAATCACAATGGGGACTGAAATGTCCACTGCAAAGCGAGAAGGGAGTTGCACCCATTTGACGTGCTGTTTTGCAATGGCCGTTCAGTGAACTGCCACAGTCGTTGAGCGAAGCACACGGTCACTAAGCAGAACCGGTTTCCCGGTTTGCTTGCTTGCTTGTTTGATTATTTATTTATTTATTTGTTTATTTGACTTATATGCCACCCTTTCTCCACAAGGACTCAGGGCTCACAGCAATAAGTCCAAATTAAAATTCAGACAATAAAAACTAAAATTCCCATTAAAACCCCATTCAGTCCAGGACAGCCTGGAGAAACAACCATGTTTTAAGGTCACGGCGGAAGGAGCGAAGGTCGGGGGCTACCCAGAGCTCCAAGGGGAGCTGATTCCAGAGGGTAGGTGCGCCTACAGAGAAGGCTCGCTCTTTAGGGGCCGTCAGCCGACATTGCCTGACCGACGGGACCCCAAGTAGGCCCTCTCTATGTGAGCGCACCGGGCGATGGGGAGCTGTTGCTGGCCGCAGGTGTTCCGCCAAATACCCCTGGCCTAAGCCATGTAGGCCTTTATATGTAATCACCAACACCTTGAACCTCACCCGGAGGGCAACCGGTAGCCAATGCAGGTCACGCAGGAGGGGGGTGACATGAGAGCGTCGGGACCCTCCCATCACTACCCGCGCGGCCGCATTCTGCACCAGCTGAAGCCTCCGAGTGGTTTTCAAGGACAGCCCCATGTAGAGAGCATTGCAATAGTCGATCTGGGAGGTGATGAGTGCATGGGTGACTGTGCGTAAGGCATCTCGGTCCAGGTAGAGGCGCAATCTGGCACACCAGACAAATCTGGGCAAATGCCCCCCTGGTCACGGTCGTGACATGGTCTCCTAAGGTCAACCGTGCATCCAGGAGGGCGCCTAAGTTGCGCGCCTTAGCCACAGGGGGCAACGCCTCTCCCCCTATGACTAAAGATGGAATATGCCCTTGGAGCCGAGATGCCGGTACCCACAACCATTCCGTCTTGGCAGGGTTGAGTCGGAGCCTGTTCCTCCCCATCCAGAGCCGCACCGCCTCCAGGCATCGGGACATCACATCCAGGGCATCACTGGGCTGATTCGGGATGGATATAAAAAGTTGGGTATCATCAGCATACTGATGATACTCCATCCCCCAAACCACGGATGATCTCCCCCAGCGGCTACATATAGATGTTAAACAGCAGAGGAGAGAGAACCGACCCATGGGGAACCCCACATTTGAGGGGTCGCGCCCCCCCCCCGTCAATACCGCTTACGAGCATCCAGAGAAGTAGGAGGAGAACCACCGTAAAACAGTGCCTTGGAAGGCAGCTAGGAAGGTTACAAGTTGGGACCCTCGGAAGTGACAACTATCGTAAATTCAGGCGCTTGGCAAGCAGTACGTATTTACGACGGTGGCGGTGTCCCAAGGTCATGCGACCCGCCATTTGGGACCATCTGACAAAAGGGCAGGCTTCACTTAATGACCGCCTTGCTTAACAACGGAAATGCTGGTTGCAATTGTGATCGGAATTTCAGGACTATCCTGGACCGCTTTTCATTTTTTTACTCTTTTGTTTTTCTCTTCTTTTTTTCCCTATCTCCATCCAATCACAAATTTCTCATTTCTTAACGTCCTTTCAACCTTTTCCCTCTTGTCTTTTTTTTTTTTTTTTTTTTTTGCGATTTGGTGCTGATTCGTTTTTTCTGAATAACCAAACCACGATATACATTTTTCACGCTGGTTACCACATATGCTTCTGGAGAATTCATTCATTTCCTTTCTGGTGCGCCTGACGTACCCATCTTTCCCACACCCATCTCCCACTTCCCTGTAACCGAGTAACCACAGGGACAATCTTTCCACTACTTGCAACAGGAATTCATTCTCAATCTAACCACATCCTTTCTACCGGTATTCGCACTTTAAAATTTCTTAATCGATTCCCTCATCTTTAATAAACATTCTGAAGAACAGGCGGACTGATACATACAAAAACCTACGATAAGAGAAGAAAGCAAATACTTAGCCTCTACGGGGAGGGAAGATATGGTAAGGGTGTGGCTAACTGATGAAGACCAATCAGTCTGAAATAGATCTATATTAGTCCCCCAATAGGCAGCAAAATGCTTGCTTGCTGTCTGAAGAAGCCTAGGATAGTGGATGTGATTTCACTGAGCTATGGCTGCAAGCTGAGAAACTTGGTTTATGTAGGAAAATACCCAGTTGAAGAAAAATACATACAAAAACCTACGATAAGAGAAGAAAGCATATACATACATACATACATACATATGAGAGAATGAACTGGTTGCGAAGCATCTGAAGTTTGATCATGTGACCGTGGAGATGCTGCAATGGTCATAAGTGTCAAAAATGGTCATAAGTCCCTTTTTTCAGTCCCGTTGTAACTTCGAACAGTCATTAAACAAACTGTTGTAAATCAAGGGCCATCTGTACACAAACTCATCTTGTTTTTTCACCATACTCAATCATTTTTTCCATTAACTACCTTAGTTTGGCAAATCTAGACAGCATACTAAAAAAGCAGAGACATCACCCTGCCTACAAAAGTGCGTATCGTCAAGGTTTTCCCAGTTGCAATGGATGGCTGTGAAAGTTGGAGCATAAGGAAGGCTGAGAAGGCCAAAGAATGGAGGCCTTTGAACTTTGGTGCTGGAGAAGACTCCTGCCAGGCCCTTGGACTGCAAGGCGATCCAACCGGTCAGTCCTAGAGGAGATCAACCCTGATTGCTCTTTAGAAGGCCAGATCCTGAAGAGGAAACTCAAACCCTTTGGCCACCTAATGAGAAGGAAGGACTCCCTGGAGAAGAGCCTCATGCTAGGAGCAGTTGAGGGCAAAAGAAGAAGGGGACGGCAGAGAAGGAGGTGGCTGGATGGAGTCACTGAAGCAGTCGGCGTGAGCTTCAATGGACTCCAGAGGATGATAGAGGACAGGAAGGCCTGGAGAAACATTCTCCATGGGGTTGCGATGGGTTGGACACGACTTCGCAACTAACAACAATCATCTTAATCCGAGATACTTAATTTTCAGACAAACACCCTTTGCTTCCTGCAATATATCTAATATTTACAGCAGATTGTAGGGTTCTCAGCCAACATTTCCCTCTATACAAAAGCTACACACATTCATACTCCAGACATGATTGCAAGCTTTTCTTACGCGTGACAAATGGCACCTAAAAAATGTACACGTTGTCCTTGACTTACACCAGCGACGGTTTGAAAATATAAAATGAAATAAAATAAAACATGGCACAACGGCCGAACATCGTCTAGAAGACTGAGACCAGACTGAGAAAGTTGCTTTTAGCTAATGCCTTCCTTGTTTATGCTGTCTCAGCCCTAATCCTGCTTTCCTATGTATAAATAAACATATAGGGATTCATTGTCAAGCTGTCAAGAGCACAATCAACAAAAGGGTGAGTCTGATGTGTGTTAGCAACCAAATTGTGGTGGCTTGTGTATCCAATGACAGGTGGGGGCAGAGCCCTGTGTAGCTTGGCAGGGCCGGGAGGATGCTGGGTGAGTAATTGTGAAGTTACCTGGCCTCACCCAAACTTTCCTTTCTCATCAGCCAAGCGCAGGCTCCGAAAATACTTGATTCTAAAAAGAAGAATTTTGCGTCAAGAATGTCTGTGGTTTTTTTTAAAAGAAAAGAAAGTACGTTTGTTTATATAGGTGAGAAATTAATCACTACCGACAGATAGTCCTCGAGTTAGGATATAGAATGGAGCCTCCCGTACAACTGTCGTAACTTGTGACGGTTGTAAATCAGGTCACCGCCACCAGCACCCAACTTGATTTTAATTTTTTTTTGCAGTGGTCGTTAAGCAAATCAATGGTTGTTAAGCAAACTCCTGGTTTGCTGTGGGCTGGTTTGGGCAAAACCCAGAAGTAAGTGATGGCTTTTGGCAAAATTATTTTAGGGCGCAGCAACAGTCGTAAGTACGAGTCAGTTGCCCAGCATCTGAAATCTGATCACACCATCATGGGGATGCTACAAAGGGTCGTAACTGTGAAAAACGGTCATAAGTCACTGCTCTTCAAGCTTTGACAGCTAGTGACCACTTTTTAAAGCTTCCATGCGCTTCCAAGGCTAAACCCTGGTTTACACTCTTGATGACAACCGACACTAAGGTTGAAATAACAACTCTGTAGGTATTAGTTAATTTCCCTACTCAAAGAATAGTCAACAGGTAAGTAAAAATAGAAAAGTCTCAAAAATCCCAAGCAAATTCAGAAATTCAGAAATGTTCAGGTTGTAGGGTGAAACTAGCCACTGAGGTATTTCAAAAAACACACATTGAATCCCTAAGACTTAGGACAAAATTAACTATCTATTTATTTATTTTATTTTTCTTATACTTATATGCCGCCCTAACTATCTATCTATCTATCTATCTATCTATCTATCTATCTATCTATCTATCTATCTATCTATCTATCCATCCATCCATCCATCCATCTACCCATCTATCCATCCATCCATCCATCCATGCATCTATCTATTTATCCATCCGTCCATCCGTCCATCCACATCCATCCAAACTATCCATTTGTCTACTCAACCAATCTACCTACCTATCCCCATCCATCTATTCTCTCTCTCCATCCATCCAAACTATCAATTTATCTACTCAACCTATCTACCTACCTGCCTATCCCCATCCATCCACTCTGTCAATCTTCTGTCTCTCTCTCTCTCTTTCACACACACACACATCCAATCTATCCATTCATCTACTCAACCAACCTACCTACCTATCCATCCAACATACCTATCTATCCGTTTATGTATCCATCCATTCTAACCATCCTATCTATCCATTTTATAGAAGCTGTCCTATATATCCATCCATCCACTCGACCTATATATCCATCTGTCCCCTTAACCAGCTATCTAATTGTCTATCTACCTATCTGTTTAACCAGTATACCTACCTATCCATCCGTTTACCTATCCTCTTATATGGCCACCCATCTTGTCAAATGGAACTCTGGGCAGCTCACAACAGTAGGAAAACCAAGTCCCTGACCCTAAGCCTGGACTCTAGCCTCACCGGATCCCAATGCCTGGAGGAACAGCCAGCCCTAGAAGGCTTTCTGGGAGGGTGGGATCTGCCAGATCCTGGTGAAAAAGATTCCTACAGGGCAGAGGATGGCTGGGTTGAGAACTGGAACAGGCAACCATTTTAGCTTCTCTGCAGGGAGAAGAGGCCCCCTCAAATAACCTAGCTTTCTGCCACGTAGGGCTTTAAAGGTAATAATTACCACCTTGGAAATGCACCTGGAAAGAAGCTGGGAGCCTATGGAGCTCATGCAGCAGTGGTTTACCTGGGCAAACTGGTGAGGGGGCAGCCCTGGCAAGCTGTTATATTCAGTTATGAACTTTAAATGGTCTTTAAGCAGTCTTGAGGACATGAAGAGGGAAGTTTTGGAGCGAACATGGGGTCTACATTGAATCTGCCTCTCCATCTAATCCAGGGGTCTCCAACCTTGGCAACGTTAAACCTGGAGGACTTCAACTCCCAGAAAGCTGGCTGGGGAATTCTGGGAGTTGAAGTCCTCCAAGCTTAACGTTGCCAAGGTTGGAGACCCCTGATCTCATCCGCCAGAAGATATTCCCTCCATCGCAATTCCACTGAAAGCTGAAACTATGCACACTCCAACAGACAGGTCTACGTTATCAGCTAGAAAATAATCGGCAGGGAGCGGAGAGTTTACACATTGAATAAGGTTACACAAAGCGTTAATCTCCAGTTGAGCTGAGAGAGAAAGAAAGAAAGAAAGAAAGAAAGAAAGAAAGAAAGAAAGAAAGAAAGAAAGAAAGAAAGAAAGAAAGAAAGAAAGAAAGAAAGAAAGAAAGAGAGGATCAAGAGAAAACAGCTGCTAATTAGACCCCTAAATTTTTAACAAAAACACCTGTGGCAACGGCAAGGCTTCAAAGACCCCCCCCCCCAAAAGGCTAATGGGGTTAGGGCCAGCCATGGCTCCAGAGGGATACCGCTCAACCGGCTACTTAATTGAGTAACCCAGGGTTAAGTTAGCCGGGAGAAAACATGCCACATGCAACCCATTTATTTCACAGTGGATCAGATCTGCTGGATAAAGAGAGAGGAAGGGAGAACGCTAATAAAAGACATCATTGTTATTTCGCTTATTTTCTGAGAGTTGATGAGTGGGCCGGTTTGGTCTGGTTGGGAAGGCACTAGGCTAGATGGTGAGTTCTAGTTTTGCCATAGGATGAAAGCCGGCTGGGTGACTTTGGGCCAATCACTAGGAGAATATGAGTTCTAGTTCCGCCTTGGGAAAGCCAGCTGGGTGACTTTGGGCCAATCACCAGGAGACTGGGAGTTCTAGTCCTGCCTTAGGCATGAAAGCTAGCTGGGTGACTTTGGGCCAATCATTAGGAAAATGTGAGTTCTAGTTCCGCTTCAGGAAAGCAAGTTGGGTGACTAGGCCAGTCATTAGGAGATGGTGAATTCTAGTCCTGCGTTAGTCTTGGAAGCTGGCTGAGCGACTTTGAGCCAGTCCCTCTCTCTCAGCCCTACCCACCTCACAGGGTTGTTGTTATGGGGAAACTAGGAGAAGAAAGGAGCAATTAGGTATCTTCGCTGCCTTGAGTTGTTTATAAAAATAATAAAGGCTGGATTTTAAAATGAAAAATAAAATCCATAAATCCAGCCAGCCGAACATTTGACGGTAATGCAAATTATTTTATCCGAGGACTGGTAGAACTTGAAATGCTAACCGTGAAGGTCTAACCTTCCCCCAACTTGACTTTTGAGTGCTAAAGAGTAGGACTTGTTCAGCTATTAAAGCTGTTCAGAGACTGTTTTAATCTGGTTTCCTTAAAACACAAGTGTGGCATTTATCAGTAACTCTGTTTACACCGAGTTCCTGCTGTTCAAAGTACACATTATTTAATCTCCTTTACAGCCGGTACA
The DNA here is from genome assembly GCA_030761175.1 of Masticophis lateralis. Classification (NCBI taxonomy): domain Eukaryota; kingdom Metazoa; phylum Chordata; class Lepidosauria; order Squamata; family Colubridae; genus Masticophis; species Masticophis lateralis. The sequence goes on along the minus strand of JAUDYJ010000006.1, from coordinate 3,110,778 downwards.
GACTGCCCCGAGAACTGTAAATATGTTGATCGGAGTACATTTTTCTGGAGAGCTATTAAAAAAAAAGTATGGCAGATTTTTGTCGGCAATCTTCTGTGCAAGCTCATTTTCGTAGACTCTGAAGTTAAGAAGACAAATTAATTACTTTTTTCTTTTTCTTTTTCTTTTTTTGCAAGATGGCAAGTATGCTAAAACTTTGACCTTGGCCCAGTCCCTCCCTCCCTCCCTCTCTCGGCCCAACCCCACCTCACAGGATTGTTGTTGTGGGGAAAAGAGGAGGAGGAAGTGTGTTGGATATATTCACTGCCTTGAGTTATTTGTAAAAATAATAAAAGCGGCATACTGGTAATCTTTGACTTACAACCATTTATTTTGTGACTGTTCGAAATTACAACGGCACACAAAAAAATGATTTATGACCATTTTTCCACACTTATGACCATTGCGGCATCCCCCCCCCCCCCGTGGTCACGCGATCAAAATTTGGCGGCTAGGCAACTGGTTCATATTTAGGACGGTTGCACTGTCCCCTTCAGACAAGCAAAGCTCATTGGGGGAGAGCGGGGGGGGGGGAGGGGGCAGGTTCATTTAACAAGAGCCTCAGATAGCTCAACAGGCTAAATAACCTGTTATTAACATTCAGCTGTTTGCAATTACTGCAAGTTCAAGGCTCCAGGTTGACTCAGCCTTCCCTCCTTTCTAAGGTGGGTCAATTGAGGACCCAGTTTGTGGGGGCAATAAGCTGACTTTGTATAAAAAATATACAAAAGTAGGAAGGCTATTGCTTAACGCATTGTAAGCCGCCCTGAGTCTCCGGAGAAGGGCGGCTATAAATCAAATTTAAAAGAAAGAAAGGAAGGAAGGAAGGAAGGAAGGAAGGAAGGAAGGAAGGAAGGAAGGAAGGAAGGAAGGAAGGGCCTGGTGGCTCAGCAGACTAAAGCATTGTGATTAACACCAGCTGTCTGCAATTACTGTAAGTTCGAATCTCCCCAGACTCCAGGTTGACTCAGCCTTCCCTCCTTTCTAAGGTAGGTCAACTGAGGACCCAGTTTGTGGGGGCCATAAACTGACTTTGTATAAAAAATATACAAAAGTATGAAGGCTATTACTTAACGCATTATAAGCCGCCCTGAGTCTCCGGAGAAGGGCAGCATATAAATCTAATTAAAATAAAATTAAAAAATGTTTTTTTAGCTGGATCTCACCTAAAAAATTGTTAAATACTGAGTGTTATATATGTTTGTTTAATAGCGGAAGTCAAGGGGGGGAACGGGGAGGGATAGGGGGGATAAAAGGGTGGGGGTGGGGGTTGGGGTGTGGGAAGGGGAAGGGGTTTTAAAAAATTGTAATGTAAAACTTTTTCAATAAAAAAAAATAAATAAAATAAAAAAATAAATAAAAAGAAGTGTTACTACTGTAACAAAGGCAATGGATTCACTTAACAGCGGTGGCCAGAAAGGTCGTTAAACAGACTAAAGCTCACTGGACAATGGTCTCGCTTAGCAGTGGAAGCTTGGGGCTCATTTGTGGTCGTAAGTCGAGGACCGCCTGGGCAAATAAATAAAAACTTTAAAAAGGTACAACTGGCTTCAGGCAGCGGTGACAAGACCAAAAAAAATAAAATAAAAAAAAAAATCAAGAGATTTGAAAAGGGCTGAGTAGCGAAGTTGGGGCAGGCCCAGGAAAGGGCAGGTAAGGTAAGAGGTAAGGTGTTGATTTAGGAGAGGCGGAGGTGGGGATAAGGGACATTTTAGGGAGTGCCACAGCAGCAAGATTGAAGACAGGCCTGGCTTGAGAGAGGAAAAGGCGGTTTTGGCTGGCATTGATAAGCAGCATCAATTCGCCAAGACGGGTATCTCCCCCAGGTGAAATAAAACCACCATGGATTCGTCTGATCAAGCAGAATATTTGTAGCTCGGGGGTGAAATAAGGGATCCTTGGAGCTCTCTTGAGTCGGTGGTTTTCTTAGGGATGTTTCATGACCCAACTAGCTAACATCATCAGTGTTAGAAGCAAGGGTGAAATGCTCCCGGTTCGGACCGGATCACCTGGCGGCGGGTGGTTCGGAGAACCAGTAGCAAAAATCCCTGCCCCCCCACACCTACCATGAACAGCTGAGCCGCACGATCATCAGAGGCTTTTTAAAAAAACTTTTAAAAGCATTTTTTTCTACAACCTCTTTCGACGAAAAAATGCTTTTAAAAGTTAAAAAAAAAAAGCCTCTGATGATCGCGCGGCTCAGCTGGGATCGTCGGAGGCTTTTCAAAGTGTTTTTTTCTGCAACCTCTTCGGCCAAAGAGGTTGTACAAAAAATGCTTTGAAAAGTTTTTTTTAAAAAAAAAGTTGGCCACGCCCACCCAGTCACATTACACCCCTCCCCACCAAGCCACGCCCAGAGAACCGGTAGTAACAAATTTTACGTTTCACCCCTGGCTAGAAGGGAATGATGGAGAAGGACTGTGGGGGGGGGGGGGAGGGGTGTGTGTCTTTGGTGCTCTCTGAGTTTGGTCATTTTCTTGCAAACGTTTCATGACCCAACTAGGCAACATCATCAGTGCTAGAAGGGAGTGGGTTTGTGGGAGGGGAAAAAGAGGTGAGGAGAAGGAGGAGGACTGTATGGTCCTTGGTGCTCTGAGTTTGGCTACTTGATTGGAGGAGGAGATTTGCGTGGGGCCCTTAACGCTCTCTGAGCTTAAACGGTTTTCTTGCAGGCATTTTATCACCCAAACTACATTCATTCATTCATTCATTCAATTACTTAATTACACTTTTATACAGCCCTTCTCCCGAGGGACTCAGGGCAGCGTACGGCCAATAATAAAAACAACATCAACACAAAAGTTAAAAACAATTTAAAACATCGTTAATGGTTTGGCCTTTTTATTATTAAAAATCCCCAAGACTGAAATGCCCATGTATTTATTTTATTTATTTATTTTTATTTTATTAAATTTGTATAAATTTATTAAATTATTAATTAATTAATATATTAATTAATTAATTATCAATTTTATTTATTTATTTTTATTTTATTAAATTTGTATAAATTTAATTAATTTAATTAATAAATTATCAATTTTATTTATTTATTTTTATTTTACTAAATTTGTATAAATGTATTAAATTCTCCTGCTGGACTCAGGGCGGTGCACAATCAAAAATAAAAGACATTCCAAGACAAAGTTTTAAAAAAATTAAAAGAATTATACAACTTTGAACCGAAATTTGAAACATCCTGACTAAAACCCATTGACAATTAAAAATCTGGGGGGGGGGGGGGGGGGGGTTTAACGCCAGCCCAGCTTGATGAAATAGAAGAGTTTTTAGGGCATGGCGAAAGGCCCAGAGATCTGGTATCCTTCGTATCTCCGGGGGCAAATCGTTCCAGAGGGCAGGTGCCCCCACAGAGAAGGCTCTCCCCCTGGGGGTCGCCAGCCGACATTGCCTGGTTAACGGCACCCTAAGGAGTCCCTCTCTGTGGGAGCGTACCGGCCGTGGGAGTTATCGGCGGCAGAAGGCGGTCCCACAAAGGCCCTAAGCCATGGAGCGCTTTAAAGGTGGTCACCAACACCTTGAAGTGCACCCGGAAGACCACCGGAAGCCAATGCAGCTCATGCAGGAGAGGTGTCACATGGGAGCACCCCCTTGCTCCCATAATCCCCCGCGCAGCCGCATTCTGGACCAGTTGGAGCCTCCGGGTGCACCTCAAGGGCAGCCCCATGTAGAGAGCATTGCAGTAGTCCAGGCGGGAAGTGACGAGTGCCTGAGTGACTGTGCGAAAGGAGAATTTAAAATTCATCATTCCGTCAGACGAGCTTGTTGTGATACATGACACCACGAGTGCTAGTCAACTGGCAGATCAGATGATGATGTTATCAAAAGAGGGTAACGATGATAGTGGGATACATACAATTCCAGGAGAGAAATACAATTATGCTCGGTATCAAACTCTTCTTTCAGATTTTACTTCCTGTGATCTGAAGCCACCTAACCCAAAATCCTAGACCAGGAAAGCAGAAATCTCTTCCTAGGAAATGTCTATTTTTGAAAGTTCGGAAGAGATCAATCGGTGGCCAAATGATTCAATAATAATTGGGAACTGACTTTCTAAGAAATCAGATTGGGCTATAAAACAGCAACAACAAAAAACAAACTTTTAGGTTTTAGTCATACAACTTCCCCGAAGAACTGTGCCTCGTTTTCAAAGTTTATTTTCTTACAAGATCTTGAAAGAAGTAGAAGCAAAATAATGTTTTCTTTTTTTTAAAAAAAATGAAAGAACCCCATCCCTGACCTAAATCCCTCTTAAGAACCAAGCGCTCAGTGGGTTCAAATCTCACAATATTTACTTTTTCGTATATTGCCAAGGATATGCAGACTTACGTACGGGAAAAAGATGAGGGCTGTGCACAGATAACAGAAGAAGAGAGTCAGAAGGGACCTCAGAGGTCTTCTAATCCAACCCCCTGCTCAGGCAGGAAACCCTATACCCATGATGGCGAACCTATGGAACGGGTGCCACAGGTGGCACGTGGAGCCATATTGGTGGGGACGTGAGCTCAGCTCTGGCACACACACATGCGCCGGCCAGCTGATTTTCAGGCCTTCTGGGCCCACCAGAAGTCAGGAAACACGCTGTTTCCAGCCTCCAGAGGGCCTCTGAGGGGATGGGGAAGGCCATTTTTGCCCTCCCCAGGCTCCTAGGAAGGCTCTGGAGACTGGGGAGAGCGAAAAATGGGCCTACCGGGCCCACCGTGTGCCAAAAGCAGGGGGGAGATGGGAAGGGGGGGGCAGGACGCATAGAATGATGGATGTGGGCACACGTGCGTGTGACCCCCCTCCCCACACTCCCCCCGCTTTTGGCACACGATTGCCAAAAAGGTTAGTCATCCCTGCCCTATCCCAATGGTTGTCCAATCTCTTCTTAAAAAACCTTCAGTGATGGAGAAGGGAGGGAGGGAGGGAGGGAAGGAAGGAAGGAAAAAGAACAGCAGAAGAACTAAGTCGGAAGGCACCTCGGAGGTCTTCTAGTCCAACTCCCTGCTCAGGCAGGAAACTCTATACCAATGATGGCTAAAAGCGGGGGGAGCACGGGGGATTTGCGCACGTCCGTGCCCACACCCATAACTCAATGTGCCCCACACATGCGATGTGACCCTCCCCCTGCACTGCCCCCCCCGCTTTTGACACGCAATGGTAAGCCCATTTTTCACCCTCCCCAGGCTCCAGAGGCTTTCTTGGACCCTGGGGAGGGCAAAAGTATCTCCCCCCCCCCCCGAGGCCCTCTGGAGGCCGGAAACGACCCATTTCCTGACTTTTGGTGGATCCGGAAAGCCTGTTTTTTGACCTCCCCAGGATCCAGAGGCTTTCTAGGAGCCTGGGGAGGGTGAAAGCTGTCTTCCCTACCTCTGGAGGCACTCCGGAAGCCGGAAACAGTCCGTTTCTTGACTTCCGGTGGGCCCGGAAGGGCCGAAAATCAGGTGGCCGGCGCATGCTTGAGTGCTGGAGCTGAGCTAGGGCAATGCTTGTGTACCCACATATATGGCTCCATGTGCCACGTGTGCCATAGGTTCCATCACAGCCCTATACCATTTCAGAGAAATGGTTGTCCAATCTCTTCTTAAAAAACCTCCAGCGTTTCCACCAATCTTCTGGTGGCAAGCAGTTGTGGGGGCCGGATCTGGCCCGCGAGGTACTTAGATCTGGCCCGTGGGGCCGCCCTGGAAACAATGAAGAACTGGTCCGCAGTTTTTCTGCCAGCAAAAGCAGGCTCCCGAGCTCCGTTTTCAGCCGCCATGGCCTCCTCGCTGTCAGAGTGCTCGGGCCGCCACAGGCACCCCCGACAGGAGTGACGTTGAATTGGCCATGCCCCCCCGGCCGTCCGTCAAACACAACCCTGATGTGTCCCTCAATGAAATCGAGTTTGACAGTCCTGGATTAGACAGTCACTTATCTGAAATGGTATAGGTTCCAAGGTCCCGACCACCTATCTATTCTACTTATTTATTTATTTATTTATTGGTTCGATTTATATGCCGCTCTTCTCCGGAGACTCACGGCGTCTTACAATGCGTTAAGCAATAGCCTTCATGCTTTTGTATATACCTGCTTAGTAGGGCTTTTGCCCCCCGCCCTCCCAAGCGGTGTTCTTTTTTTATACAAAGTCAGCTTATTGCCCCCACAATCCGGGTCCTCATTTTACCTACCTCGGAAGGATGGAAGGCTGAGTCAACCTTGAGCCTGGTGAGATTCGAACTCGCAGTAATTGCAGGCAGCTGGCAGCTAAATGCTACTTAACAGCACTTTAGTCCGCTGCTCCACCAAGGCTCCTTATTCCAGTTCAGTTTGCATTTAGCTGTCGACTAGAGATTGAGGAGACCGATTAAAAGAATCCTGGCTTTTCTCTTGTCCGATGGGTCAGGAGCAAGATGAAAACGAGCCCGCGAACGTCTTCCCGCTTGGACTCCAAAAGATGCTGCATTTTTAATGGGCAGTAAATTCAGGGTAATATATTTTAATTACCTTCAGATCGAAGCTACAAATGCTGACTGCGTCATCATCTTTCTCCCTCCGCTTCCTTTTCTGCAAAAAGAGAAAAAGGAAAAAAAACAGCCATTATGCAAGACGCTTCAATAATCTACGGATGGGATCTGGTTTGCTACGTGTACCATTTCGTCGTAAAAAGAAAAACCCAACCTCAAAACTCTCTTTTTTTAAAAAAAAAAAGATAGTTATAAATGTCATTCTGGCCACGAACGTCATTCTGACTTGACATGTAAATGATAGGTTTCAAAAATGTCCTTTTACTTGTGTAAGTGATGAAAAGGGTTTATGAAAAGAAAAAAAAAAGAAAGACAATGAAGGCAAGAGGCCTATATTAATATAACCCTGACACCTGGAATTATTTCAAGAATGTACTTAATGCAATAAGATACCTATCGGCTGGGGCTCCTGAACTCACAATTATATTTATTATTATTATAAAAGAAAAAGACTTTTTTTTCCGTGGGTGATGGGGGAATTGTCAGCCTCTCTTGCTGTTAGTTCCTACCCACCAATAAAACTTGTAATTATCTTTTCATCTTATCACTTCTTGCAAGTGAAGCTGCCCTCCGGGAGAGCAAGTTTCCACTGTCCAGAAGGATATAATTTTCTCTCCTACCTTTCTGGATAAAGTTCTTACGATACAAAGAGGTTCTTTCTTATTTATTTCTTTATTTGCATCCCGCCTTTATTATTTTTACAAATAACTTAAAGCAGGGAATGAATCTAATGCAACGTCTCCTCCATTTTCCACATAACAACAGCCCTGTGAGGTACGCTGGGGAGAGAGAGGGGGGGGGAGGGAGGGAGGGAGGGAGAGAGAGGGAGGAGGGAGGGACTGGCCCAAAATCTTCCTAAATTCTATGCAAGGTCTCTGTACCGCTGCACAGGTAGTCCTCGACTTACGACCATAATTGAGCCCCAGAATTTCTGTTAAGTGAGCTTTTTAAAAGTAATGCAACGGTATGATCTTAACTACTACCTTGCTTTGATCCTGTGATCAAAGAACGTATTCCTAATCTACTGCCATACCCTGGTAAAAGAAGAAATTTAGAAATTATTCTTTTTTCCTTTCTTTTCAGACGTTTTTAAGAAAAAAAAAATGGACACCCATTTGTCCTTTAAAAGTCTTCTGCTCCAGCAGGGGGTTGGACTAGAAGACCTCCAAGGTCCCTTCCAAGTCTGCTATTCAGTGTCTCTGTCGTCCTGTCCTATTTGTCAGGAAGAAGAAGCAGGAAAGCACAGAGAGAGGGGGGAAAAATACAGGTGGTCCTCGACTTACAACAGTTCATTTAATGACCGTTTGAAGTTACAGCGGCACTGGAAAAAGTGATTTATGACCATTTTTTACCCTTACGTCTAAAGTATATTATAAATCAAATGAAAAGAGGCTTGCTCCTGGGGAGGAAAGCCATGGCAAAGCTAGACAGCATGCTAAAAAAGCAGAGACATCACCCTGCCTACAAAAGTGCGTATCGTCAAGGTTTTCCCAGTTGCAATGGATGGCTGTGAAAGTTGGACCATAAGGAAGGCTGAGAAGGCCAAAGGATGGAGGGCTTTGAACTCTGGTGCTGGAGAAGATTCCTTGGACTGCAAGGAGATCCAACCGGTCAGTTCTAGAGGAGATCAACCCCGACTGCTCTTGAGAAGGCCAGATCCTGAAGAGGAAACTCAAATCCTTTGGCCACCTAATGAGAAGGAAGGATTCCCTGGAGAAGAGCCAAATGCTGGGAACGATGGAGGGCAAAAGAAGAAGGGGACGGCAGAGAAGGAGGTGGCTGGATGGAGTCCCTGAAGCAGTCGGCGTGAGCTTCAATGGACTCCAGAGGATGTAGAGGACAGGAAGGCCTGGAGGAACGTTGTCCATGGAGTCACGATGGGTCGGACACAACTTTGCGACTAACCACAACATACACACACATATAGATATATATGGTACATATATACATATATCAGTGATGAAATCTAAAATCTGTTACTGCCGGTTCTGTGGGCGTGGCTCGGGGGGAGTAATATGACGGGTGGGCGTGGCCAATTTTTTTTTTTTTTACTTTTAAAACCATTTTTTCTACAACCTCTTCGGCCAAGAGGTTGTAAAAAAATGCTTTCAAAAGGCTCTGACGATCCCAGCTGAGCCGCACGATCGTCAAAGGCTTTTTTTTCTTTTAAAAGCATCTTTTTTTTGGCTGAAAAAATGCTTTAATTTTTTTTTTTTAAAAAAAAGCTTCTGATGATTGCACGGGTCAGTTGGGTATGGGGGTGGGTGGATGCGCAGGGATTTTTGCTACCGGTTCTCTGAACCACCCGCCTCCATCGGGCGATCCGGTCCGAACCGGGAACATTTCACCCCTGACATATATAGAGATGCTATTCAGCCGGTTTGGGAAAACTGGTAGCGGCGACTGTGACCTACTAGCTATGTTTCCACCGTAGGTGAATATGTTCTGCATACACACACCCACACACGTGTCTTCTAGCTGTTTTCCCACCGTAGGTGACTATGTTTTGCATTATATAAAATCCCTGCCATTCAGCTTTCCTCTCCCCCGTTCCAATTCCAGACTTGAAAGGAAGTTCAAGAGTTTATTTTGTAAGACTGGCTAGACCTGTTTCACGGGGCTTGCCTCGACAGGACCCTTAATTCTTTTCGGCACGGAGCGCTGAGGTTCCTACCAACAACCGAACGCTGGACGGCAAAGCCAGCTGGCTCTCCCTCCTCTGCGCTAAATCGGATACAGAAAATGAGAAAACCACCGACACGCGAAGTAACAGGAGGCCCATCCGTCCAATTCTCCCAAGAGCCGCTCGCATGGAAAAATGTATTTAATGCACAATACGGTCTGTGAGAAACCGAGAAAAAAAAGGGGGGGGGGAAGCCGTCGGTATTATCGAGAGCTCGGTAAAAGTGACGAAAAGCAGTAACTGTTATTATAGAGGGGGAAAAAATTACAGATTCTTTTTCCCCCTTTCTTTCTCTAAAACGGCTCTCCACGAGGATGAGGTCAGCGAGTATCTTCTATAAAGCATGAAAATGTCTTTGGCAGAAGTTCAGAGTGTTTTTTTTAAAATTCATATTATTTACAACAATATATCTGTCGTTCCTCTTTATAAAAATAAAAAAAAAAAGGCCCTTTGAAATCGCAGACGTTATTAATGAATGGATGTTTTTTCTGGCCCACCCACTCGGGCAGATTCTGGGTGGCTTGCAATGGATCCAAATACACAATTAAGATACTTGCAGACATAACAGCAGCAACAAAGCTGGACAAGACGGCAAGTGAGGCGTAACAGTCAAGGGAACATCTTCAGACAGTCCACAACATACGACCACAATTCAGCCCAAACTTTCTGGCGCTAAGCGAGACACTTGCTAAGTGAGTTTTGTCCCGTTTTACCCGCTTTCTGGCCGCCGCCGTTAAGTGAGTTAACCCGGTTGTGAAGTGAATCTGGTTTGCTGGTCAGAAGGTCGCAAAAGGGGGACGCGTGACCTCCACCAGGACACTGCAACCGTCGTAAGTATGAGTCAGTTGTCAAGCGTCTGAATCTGGATCATGTCACGGTGGGGATGCTGCAAATGGTCGTAAGTGTGAAAAACGGTCATAAGTCACTTTCTTTTTAGTGCCGTCGTAACTTTGAACGGTCGCAACATGAATGGTTGTAAATTCAGGACTACTGTAGTGGTGATAAGACAGGCAAAGCATTCACATTTCTCTTATTGTGCCTGTGGGTCAATCCCTGCCGGGGGGGGGGGCTTTTGGAGACACCCCAGGAAGGGGAGTGGGGGCGCAGGCTTCCTTGCAATCCACAGCTCCCTCTGGGCCTCCTCCTCCTCCTCCTCGCCAAGTGGCAGGCAGTTCCACGAGTCAAGCAAGGAGGAGGAGTGATTGCCGATGCTCCCTGTTAGCTTCCGGCAAGCAAAATCATTGGGGAAGCTGAAAGGATGTCAGAAATTGGTCTCGCTCCCAATTGTCCCAGGTCCACCCGTGAAGATCCAATTAAATTGATTTATTGCCAAACAGCCTATGCACAGGAATATTCTCAAGTAATGGTCAGCAGCGGCTTGCAATGAGATAAGGCGGAATTCAAGGGAGGTTGGACTTAAATCTGCTTGTGGCTACGTAGGGATTCTAGGCTGGACCCTCTTTTAACTGGAGGCCGTGCAGATCTGGATGGGGGGCAACAGGCTCCAACTCAACCCCTCCAAGACCGAGTGGCTGTGGCTTCCGGTGTCCCGATATGGCCAGTTGACTCCATCACTGACCATTGGGGGCGAGTCATTGGCCCCCACGGATAGGGCGCACAACTTGGGCATCCTCCTGGATGCACGGCTGTCTTTAGAGGAGCATGTGACGGCCGTGGCCAGGGGGGCTTTTTATCAGGCTCGCCTGATACGCCAGTTGCGTCCCTATCTAGATCGGGACTCCTTACGCACAGTCACTCAGGCACTCGTCATTTCCCGCCTGGACTACTGCAATGCTCTCTACATGGGGCTCCCCTTGAGGTGCTCTCGGAGGCTCCAACTGGTGCAGAATGCGGCCGCGCGGGGGATTATGGGAGCAAGGGGGCGCTCCCATGTGACACCTCTCCTGCGTGAGCTGCATTGGCTTCCGGTGGTCTTCCAGGTGCGCTTCAAAGTGTTGGTGACCACCTTTAAAGCGCTCCATGGCATAGGGCCTGGGTACTTGCGGGACCGCCTTTTGCCACCGATAGCCTCCCACCGGCCAGTTCGCTCCCACAGAGAGGGACTCCTCAGGGTGCCGTCAGCCAGGCAATGTCGGCTGGTGACACCCAGGGGGAGAGCCTTCTCTGTGGCAGCACCAGCCCTCTGGAACGAACGATTTGCCCCCGGAGATCCGTACGATTCCTGATCTCCGGGCTTTTCGCCGTGCCCTAAAAACTTTTTTATTTTGTCAAGCTGGGCTGGCGTAACCCCCCCCCCCCCCTTTTTAAGTTTAAAGTTTTTTATGGGTTTTAAATTTTAATTGTCTATTGGTTTTTTAAATTTGTTGGGCCAAAATTATTTAATTCTTTTATTAATATTTTAAATTTTGTATTGGAGTGCTTTTATTCTTGGCTGTACACCACCCTGAGTCCACTAGGAGAAGGGCGGTATATAAATTTAATAAATAATAATAATAATAAATAATAACTCCACCCTCCCGGGTTCTGCCGCTCTTTCCCCTGCAGACGGCAAGGCACAATGAGGCGACCGTTGGCTGCTTGGGAACCAAGGTCGAAAATGGAAACCTCTTAACTGATGTAGGAGGTGAAGGAAGGAGGTGGGAACGACTGATGTTTTCTGCCGAAGTAGGGCTGGCTGGGGAGGGGGGGCATGCCAGCGGTCAACAGGTGAGCTCTCTTCCACCCTAGAGAGAGGAGGCCCTTGGGAGAATGCTGGGATGGGAGGCAGAGGCTTTTCCTTATGGTCCATGGCTCCCCTTTTCCCCCTGCCCTTAGTAAAGTGATGGGCAGTTCCAGAAGGAGGAGGAGGAGAAGGAGGAGGAATGACTTCCGAGTTCCTGCTAACCTCCCACAAACAATACTAATGGGGAAGCCAGCAGGAAATCAGAAATTTACAACTCCGTGGCTCCCTTTGTTCCTCTTCTCCTTAGCAAAGTGGTGGGCAGTTCCAGGGGTCAGAGGAGGAGGAGGAGGAGGAGGAGGAGGAGGAGGAGGAGGAGGAGGAGGAGGAGGAGGAGGAGGAGGAGGAAGAATGATTTCCAAGCTCCTGCTAGCCTCCCACCAGCAACGCCAATGGGGAAGCCAGCAGGAAATCAGAAATTTACAACTCCCACTGCTTTTCTATCCATCTGTGGTCATTCTGTTTCTGTTTAGCTAACTTAATATCTCTGGAAGGCTGACCCAGTGAGTCACGAGTTGTCCAGTGTCCATCGTATTTAAAAATACAGTTATACCGCACACTTGCTTTGACCTTCTACTCGCCTTTTCTGCTGAAATGAGCTTAAAATAGCCCCCTTTACCATATGCCTAAGTAATATAATGAACTCCAGGCTGAGATTAAGAGTAAACCGAATAATTCCCAAGAAAAGATCTTAAAAGGGTAGAAACAGCCTAATTCCAAGAATTAATAATCCCTTTAATTTGTGGATACTGAACAGGCATTTCTCTCTTTAGAGATGCACGTCAAGACCAGAACGACGAGGTTTCTAGTTAACCAAGCAGTTCTATTTTCCTCACCTTGAGTTTAATTTGCTTCTTCTACGGTACGTAGAGGTTCTCAGTCCTCCAGGTTTTTCAGGAGGCAACTGGACTTCAAAAGAGAAAACCAGAAAGTCCAGTTGCCTCCTGAAAAACCTGGAGGACTGAGAATCTCTACAGACTTTTAGCTACACAATTTGGGATGAAGACCCTTGGAATGGTGTGGGATTAGGAATGGGTTTCCAGAGGGAAAAAAAACATTTGCATCACTCGGGTGACCTCTGAGGATGCAGAGAAATCTCCAGGTACTTCAATGACCCTCTAGGTAAAGGTAAAGGTTCCCCTCGCACGTATGTGCTAGTCGTTCCCAAGTCTAGGGGGCGGTGCTCATTTCCGTTTCAAAGCCGAAGAGCCAGCGCTGTCCGAAGACGTCTCCGTGGTCGTGTGGCCGGCATGACTCAACGCCAAAGGCGCACGGAAAGCTGTTCCCTTCCCACCCAAGGGGGACCCTGTTTTTCTACTTGCATTTTTTAACGTGCTTTTGAACTGCTAGGTTGGCAGAAGCTGGGACAAGTCATGGGAGCTCAGCCCGTTATGCGGCACTAGGGATTCGAACCGCTGAACTGCCGACCTTTCGATCGACAAGCTCGGCATCTTAGCCACTGAGCCACCGCATCCCAATGACCCTCTAAAAGGATGCAAATGACCAGCTGGCTGCAAGGAATATCAATTCTTCCGTTCCCCCACCATCTACGGGTCTGGATGGGGAGAAATAGGCTCAGACTCAACCTTCCAAGACCGAGTAGCTGTGGCTCCCAGCGTCCCGGTATAGTCAGCAGACGCCATTGCTGTCTATAGGGGGTGAATCTCTAGCCCCCACAGAGAGGGCTCACAATCTGGGTGTCCTCCTGGACGCACGGCTGCCTTTAAAAGAGCATATGACGGCCGTCGCCCGGGGGACTTTCTATCAGGTTCGCCTGATCCGCCAGTTGCGTCCCTTTCTGGACCGGGACGCCTTGCACACGGTCACTCACGCCCTTGTCACCTCCCGGCTGGACGACTGTAATGCTCTCTACATGGGGCTCCCCTTGAAGAGCACTCGGAGGCTCCAACTGGTCCAGAATGCGGCCGTGCGGGTGGTTATGGGTGCAACTCATTGCGCCCATGTGACACCTCTCCTGCGCGAGCTGCACTGGCTCCCAGTGGTCTTCCGGGTGCGATTCAAGGTGCTGGTTACCACCTTTAAAGCGCTCCATGGCTCAGGACCTGGGTATCTACAGGACCGCCTTCTGACACCGATAGCCTCCCACTGGCCAGTTCGCTCCCACAGAGAGGGACTCAGGTGCCGTCGGCCAAGCAATGTCGACTGGCGACACCCAGGGGGAAAGCCTTCTCTGTGGGGGCACCTGCCCTCTGGAACAAACTGCCCCCGGAAATACGCACGATCACCAACCTCCGCGCTTTTCGCTGTGCCCTCAAGACCCTGCTTTTCCAACAGGCGAGGCTATCTTTGTAATTGAATTTTAAATTCGGAGTTTTAACTTTGGGGTTTTCTAATTAATTTGGCCAAATAGTGTAATGATTTTAATAATTTTTAAATCTAAATTATGTTGTTTATATATTGTGTTTCTACTTGGCTGTACACCGCCCCGAGTCCTTCGGAAGAAGGGCGTTATAGAAATAAAATTATGAATAAATTATAAATAAATCTAGTCAGAACTGAAGAAGCTTCTTGGATGAGAAGCGAAATGTTTTCAAAAGAAAAAAACCAAAAAATCCAGTTGCCTCCTGAAAAAGCACTTTTGGGACATTCTTTTACGAGTGGAATGGAGGCCCTGATTAGGCCAGGGAGATGCCAGATTTCCTTCATATGTCTTCCCAAACAGGGGTCTCCAACCTTGGCAACTTTAAGACTTGTGGACTTCAACTCCCAGAATTCATCAGCCAGCAAAGCGGAGGAATTCTGGGAGTTGAAGTCCATAAGTCTTCAAGTTGCTAAGCTGTTCCAAAGCACATGGAACATGATGGTATTACAGGTAATCCTTGGCTTACTTCATTTAGGGACCATTCACAGTTATAACAGCGCTGGAAAAAAAACGATTAATGACCGTATTTCACATTTATGACCTTTGCAGCATCCCCCACACCCCAGTCACGTGATGAAAATTCGGCCACTTGGCAACTGGCATGGACTTATGACAGTTGCAGCATCCCAAGGTCGTGATTCTGATTCTGGGTTTATTATTTATCATTAATTAGTTATTTGATTTAAAATGCGATTTTATTATACATGTTTCTTAACTGGTGTTTGCCGCCCTGAGTCCTTCGGGAAAAGGGCGGCATATAAATACATGTAATAAATAAATAAATAATAAATTCCCCTTCTGAGAAGCCGAGTCCGTGGGGAAGCCCAGATTCGCTTAACAGCTGCGTTACTCGCCTTAACGACTGCAGGGATTCTCTTAGCAAACGGCAAGAAAGGTCGCAAAATGGGGCAACACTCATTTAACAACCGTCTTGCTTAGCAACAGAAAAAAATCGGGCTCAATTATGGTTGTACGGCGAGGATCACACAAACGCTGACTTTGCAGCCTTGTTCAATTCCGGCATGAAAGTACTGAAATGTCAGAGCTACAAAATTTGGCATTCCCTGGTTTTCAAAAACAGGCCTTTTTAATTTGGAGGGTACCCTGAAACGAGCAAAAAGAATGATTTCTAATTAGGATGACTGCCTTAAAGAACCGCCTCTTTGACCCACAGGATCAAAGCTGGGGGGCTAAGATCGTACAG
Source organism: Masticophis lateralis (assembly GCA_030761175.1). NCBI lineage: Eukaryota > Metazoa > Chordata > Lepidosauria > Squamata > Colubridae > Masticophis > Masticophis lateralis. The sequence goes on along the minus strand of JAUDYJ010000006.1, from coordinate 3,095,286 downwards.
CTGCATTACTTTTAAAAACTCTTTTGTTATAATGGAGGATAAACCCCCAGGGGAAAAGGCTGCCTTGATTTACCAGATGAAAGGACGACAGCCAGCAATTAAAAGGGAAGGAAGTGGGAGGGAGAAACCAACATGGAGGACTCTGCTAAAAGCGATGAAGATAAGCCCACGTTGATCGCTCCGGTTCTGTAGTTCTTCAACCTTGGTAATTTGAAGATGGGTGGAATTCAACTCCCAGAATTCCCATACAGATTCCCTTCACAGATTTATTTATTTTTTTAAATTTGATTTATATGCCGCCCTTCTCCGGAGACTCAGGGCAGCTTACAATGCGTTAAGCAATAGCCTTCATACTTTTGTATATTTTTTATCCAAAGTCAGCTTATTGCCCCCACAAACTGGGTCCTCATTTTACCTACCTTAGAAAGGATGGAAGGCTGAGTCAACTTGGAGCCTGGGGAGATTTGAACTTCCAGTAATTGCAGACAGCTGGAGTTAATCACAATGCTTTTAGTCTGCTGAGCTATCCAGGCTCCTGAATAACAAGAGTTGGAAGGGACCTTAGAGATCTTCTAGTCCAACCCCCTGCTCAAGGAGGAGACCCTGTACCTGTGATGGCGAACCAATGGCATATGTGCCACAGGTGGCACGAGGAGCCATATTGGTGGGCACGCAAGCTCAGCTCCAGCGTGCATGTGCGTGCCCGGCCAGCTGATTTTTGGGCCTATCTGGGCCACCCGTAAGTAGGGAAACAGGCTGTTTCCTGCCTCCAGAGGACCTGGGGGTGGGTGGGTAAGGCCGTTTTTTGTTCCCCCCAGGCTCCAGAGTCTCTCTAGGAGCCTGGGGAGGGCGAAAGCAGCCTCCTCCCACAAGAGGCCTGAAATGACCCGTTTGCCAACTTCTGGTGGGACAGGAATTTGGCAAATGGGCTGTTTTCAGCCTCTGGAGGGCCTCCGGGGTCGAGGAGGCCGTTTTTGCCCTCCCCAGGCTCCTAGAGAAGCTCTGGAGCCTGGAGAGAGCAAACAATGGGCCTACCAGGCCCACCATGCCAAAAGCGATGGTCACACGGGAGGGTTGCATTTGAATGCCCGGGGGCTGGAGCGCATGCCCGGGGGAACACACATGCGCACAGACCCCCCACCACCACGGTCCCCCCACTTTTGGCACATGATGGCAAAAAGGTTAGCCATCACTGCCCTATACCATTCCAGACAAATGGGTGCCCAATCTCTTCTTAAAAACCTCCAGTGTTGAAGCATTCACAACTTCTGAAGGCAAGTCCTTCCACTAATTAATTCTTCTAACTTTCAGGAAATTTCTCCTCAGTTCCAGGTTGCTTCTCTCCTTGATTAGTTTCCATCCATTCCTTCTTCTCCTGCCCTCAAGTGCTTTGGAGAATAGCTTGACTCCCTCTTCTTTGGGGCAGCCCCTGAGATACTGGAACACTGCTATCATGTCACCCATAGTCCTTCTCTTCTTTATATTAGACATACTCAATTTCTGCAACCGTTCTTCATAGGTTTTATCTTCCTGTCCCCTAATCAGCCACTCATTAAGATGGGTGGACGTCCACTCCCCGAATCCCCCTGCCATGCCCACCCATCTTAAAAGTTGCCAGGGTTGAGAAACATTGCTATGATTTCACTTGTGCCTGCAATGTTGCATGAAAACCATTTATGTTACAATGGGCAAAGAAAAGGAAGCAGAAAATCCATTGACTTTGACTTACCAAATTAAAATCCCAGTGCGATCCAGGAGTTAGAAACGTAAATGAACTTCCTCGCCGCAAAGGGTACCTGCGGGCAGAAAAGGTGTTTTTTTCCTGTTTATTTACACATGGTTGATGCTAGCAGGAGGATATATATATATATATATATTATAACAGAGCCTTGGTGGCGCAGCAGACTAAGTACTGTTAAGTAAAACCAGCTGCCTGCAATTACTGCAAGTTTGAATCTCACCAGGCTCAAGGTTGACTCAGCCTTCCATCCTTCCCAGGGAGATAAAATGAGGACCCGGATTGTGGGGGCAATAAGCTGATTTGTATAAAAAAAGAACACCGCTTAGGGGGGGCCGAAAGCCCTACTAAGCAGGTATATACAAAAGAATTAAGGCTATTGCTTAACGCATTGTAAGCCGCCCTGAGTCTCTGGAGAAGGGCGGCATATAAATTGAACAAACAAACAAACAAATAAATATTCCAAAAACCCAAAAAAGAAGGTGCATCAAAAGTGCTAGAGTTGGCTTAGTTGTTTGAAAGAAAAGGAAGCATCTGTTTTACATCTTAGGACACCAAAGTTATTCCCAAATTTATTTATTTATTTATTTATTTATTTATTTATTTATTTATTTATTTATTTATTTATTTATTATATATATATACACATATACACATACATACATACATACATACATACATACATACATACATACATACACACACACACACACCGCCCTTCTCCTTGCGGACTCAGGGCGGTGAACAGCCAGAAATAAAAAACACATCTTACAAAAGTTAAAAATTATTAAAAATAACTAATATAAATTTGGCCCATTAGTTGAAATCGAAAGATGGGGAGAGACCTGGCCCAGAGAATTGCCATGAGTCAGATACGACTTAATAGATATCAATAATATCATCATCATCATCATCATTGGGTCTGTCCTAGTTGAATGAAAAGAAGGACGAGGGATGATATGATAGAGGTCTTCCAATATCTCAGGGGCTGCCCCAAAGAAGAGGGAGTCAAGCTATTCTTCAAAGCATCTGAGGGCAGGACAAGAAGCAAAGGGTGGAGACTAATCCAGGAGAGAAGCAACCTGGAACTGAGGAGAAATTTCCTGAAAGTTAGAAGAATTAATCAGTGGAAGGACTTGCCTACAGAAGTTGTGAATGATCCAACACTGGAAGTTTTTAAGAAGATGATGGATAACCATTTGTCTGGAATGGTATAGGGCCATGATGGCGAACCTATGGCACATGTGCTATATCTGTGGGCACGTGAATGTTGCCCTAGCTGAGCTCCAGCACGCATTAATGCGCCAGCCGGCTGATTTTCGGGCCTTCCAGGCTCACCGGATGTCGGGAAACAGGCCGTTTCCAGCCTCTGGAAAGCTTCCGGGGGGTGAGGGAGGCGGTTTTCACCCTCCCCAGGCTCCAAGAAAGCCCCTGGAGCCTGGGGAGGGCAAAAAAAAAAAAAAAAAAAAAAACCCGGGCCCACCACTAACCTTTTTGCCGTCGGATGCCAAAAATGGGGGGAGTGCGGGAGGGGGTCGTACGTGCATGTGTGGGGGTGTGGGATGAGGGGGTTTGAATTTTTTTTTTTAAATTAGATTTATATGCCGCCGTTCTCCGGAGACTCCGGGCGGCTTACAATGCGTTAAGCAAAAGCCTTCATACTTTTGTATATTTATACAAAGTCAGCTTATTGCCCCCACAATCTGGGTCCTCATCTGACCTACCTTAGAAAGGAGGGAAGGCTGAGTCAACCTGGAGCCTGGTGAGATTCGAACTGGTGTAATTGCAGGCAGCTGGATGTTAATGCTGCCTTAGTAGGAGGCATTAGCCTCGTACGCCATTCAGGCTCCTGACATACGAATTACGGGTGTGGGCACGCACAAGACCCCCGCTTTTGGCACGCAACGGCAAAAAGGTTAGCCGTCACTGGTTTAGGGTCTCCTTGAACAAAGAGTTGGACAAGACCACCTCCAAGGTCCCTTCCAACTGTTATTCTATTCTATTCTATTCTATTCTATTCTATTCTATTCTATTCTATTCTATTCTATTCTATTCTATTCTATTCTATTCTATTCTATTCTATTCTATTTCTCTTCCTCTTCCTCTTCCTCTTCCTGCTCTGATTCTATGCTATGCTATGCTATGCTATGCTATGCTGTGCTGTGCTGTGCTGTGCTGTGCTGTGCTGTTCTGTTCTACTCTACTCTACTCTACTCTACTCTACTCTACTCTACTCTACTCTACTCTACTCTACTCTACTCTACTCTACGGTATTCTATTCTATTCTATTCTATTCTATTCTATTCTATTCTATTCTATTCTATTCTATTCTATCATCATCATCATCATCAGGTCCAAAGTGCAGCAGTGATGACACTTCTATACACCTTCCCAGATTGCACTGGTTACACCAGGAGGGTTCTGATGCCAGTGTGGGTACTAGTTGTTTGTAAACCCTTAGTAAGATTGGACCTGGTTATTTGCAGGGCCGCCTCGTCCCAATGCTTCCCATCCATGTACTAAAACCTAACAGGGTGATTGCAGGCTCTGAGCTCCACTGATTCAACAATGCCCTGTTGTGGTGCACAGGAGGTGTGGCAGCCCTGTGGCCATGATCCTACTCCAGCAAGCTCCGAGTAAGGTTTACGTGTGGTCCCACATTAAGTGCCAGCAATGGTGGGAGCCTCTAATTTATCCCGCCCAGAAGCTTTTAAAATGGTTCCAATTCTTTGCAAGCTGCCTGGAGTCACTCGTTGAGTGGGTGGTATTAAAGATGAGATAATTAAACAGATAAAGGCTGTCAATGCCATCGGTCTTAATAATTAAGGCGGCTGCTGAGGAAGCTTTAAAAATGACCTCAAATGACTTTAAAGGATGCCTACAAGGCGCCTGAAATATATTGTGCATTGCTGGAAGGTTTGATTCAGATAGTCCTTGACTTACCACCACAATTGAGCCCAGAATTTAGTGAGGCATTTGTCAAGTGAGCTTTGCCCCGTCTTACGACTTTTCTTGCCGCTTGGGCTGAGCAAATCCCTGCCGTTGTTAAATGAGCCGCACGGTTGTCAAGTGAATTGGGCTTCCCCGTGGATTTTGCTTTGTCGGAAGGTTGCCAAAGGGGGGAAATCACATGACCACGGAGACTCTTGTGACTGTCATAAATATGAGACAGTTGTCAAATATCCAAATGTTAAATCATGTGGCCTGATCCCTGTAAATTTTTAAAAAATTTTTTAGAGTTTTGATATTAATTTTAAATTGAATTGTTTTAATTATCGGCCAAATTTATATCAGTTGTTTTAAAATTTTAACTTTTGTGTAGTTTGCTTTTCATTTCTGGCGCCCTGAGTCCGCAAGGAGAAGGGCGGTATACAAATCTAAATTAATTAATTAATTAATTAATTAATGTGACCCTTGGGGGTACTGCAATGGTCATAAGTATGAAAAACGGTCTTAAGTCAGTTTTTCTCAGCATTGTTGACTCTGAACCAGAGGTCTCCAAACTTGGCAGCTTAAAGACTTGTGGACTTCAACTCCCAGAATTCTCCAGCCAGCTGAATTCTGGGAGTTGAAGTCTACAAGTCTTAAAGCTGCCAAGTTTGGAGACCTCTGCTCTGAACGGTCACTAAAGGAACTGTTTTAAGTCAAGGACTGCTTGTATTTTTAATTTTGTGGCACTAGCCCTTTGCAAACTCCTCAGAGCCTCTGGAAAAGGAGCACATGGGGAAAAAAATCAATAAACCATTTCCCCCCCTTCTGTTTGGAATCTTAACGCCAAATTACACGCCTGGCTGAGAAGATCCTATCCAAAGGTAGACCTCGAAATACGACCCATTGCTTAACAGCGGTTCAAAGTTCTGACAGACCTACCTGAGGGATAATTACAGCAATTAACTCACAAATCTTTGTTCTGATCTCTCCAACCAAGGCCTTGAGCTTAGTTGCCTCATGCTGCAGACGCAGAGTAAAACCGAGACAGCTAATGATTCAGCAAAAGTCAATCAGAACAGAGCTGAAAGGGACCTTGGAGGTCTTGTAGTCCAACCCCCACTCAAGCAGGAGACCCTATGCCATTTCAAAAATAAAAATAAAAAAAATGGCTGTATAGTCTCTGTTCTTGAAAACCTCCAGTGTTGGGAGCATGCACAACTTCTGGTGGCAAGCGGTTCCACCAGTGAATTGTTCTCACCGTTAGGAAGTTTCTCCTTAATTCCAACTTGCTTCTCTCTTTGATTAGTTTCCATCCGTGGGTTCTTGTCCTGCCTTCCGGTACTTTGGAGAATAAGTCGACCCCTTCCTCTTCTTTGTGGCAGCCACAAAGAAGACTGCTATCATGCCCCCCCCCAACCCCCCAATTCTTCTTTTCTCTAGACTGGCCAAAAGCCTCTTAGGAAAATTAGAAATTCCACAATATTTACTTGAGGAAGACTGAACAATGGCACGGCTTCCTTTAGGGGAGAAACTGAAACCAGTTTGGGATTTAACAGGAAGGTCCGGAGCGCCTCGGGGACCCCATCAGTAAATGTCTATTATGGATTGTCTTTCTACAATCCAACTGTTGAAGCCATCCATCTCCACGGTTGCCTACTTCAAAGACTAGAAAGGGGGTGGATAGAAAACTGGATCCTTTTAAAACTTTCCTCCTTTACTCTTATTTCCCCCCCCCCCCCCAGTCTTCAGTTCACGGGTTTAAAGGTCCAGCTGTGGAGCAGACAGAGTTTCTGCCACTGATCCAAGTCCAGCTGAAGGGAAGTTGCTTTCTTAACAAAATTTGCTCATTTCTAATCAGAAAGGAACAGTTTCTCTGGCAGGTTCAAAGGACAGGTGGCTGCATTCGTAGACCCTAATAAATCACGCTTAACTAAATGGATGCATTCACATGGCATGTGCACGTACATAGAGTAACTGAACAGTTAAACTGTATTATAGCTTAAGCATCACATAACAGGCTAAAAAAACCCTGTGCTAAATCACAAACCAACCAGCCTCATTTGAAATGCTCCTGGTTTGGACCGGATCACCCGATCCGGTAGCGATGGAGGCGAGTGGTTCGGAGAACCGGTAGCAAAAATCCATGCCCCCCCGCCCCATGCCCAGCTGAGCCTCAGGATCATCAGAGGCTTTTTCTTTTTCTTTTACTTTTAAAAGTATTTTTTCTACAACCTCTTCCGATGAAAAAAAGCTTTTAAAAGTAAAAAAAAAAAGCCTCTGATGATCATGCGGCTGAGCTGGGATTGTCAGAGGCTTTTCAAAGCGTTTTTTTCTGCAACCTCTTGGCCGAAGGGGTGGTTAAAAAAAAATGCTTTGAAAAGTCTCTGACGATCCTAGCTGATTTGCCTGATCGACAGAGAGGCTTTTCAAAGCATTAGAAAAAATGCTTCGAAAAGTTTAAAAAAAAAAAAAAGTTGGCCACGCCCACCATCACATTATCCCCCACCCCCACCAAGCCACGCCCACAGAACTGGTAGTAACAAATTGTACATTTCACCCCTGGTTCGAGTAAAATGCTTTGCAAGCCCGGTGAATCTGAGAGTTACGGCAAAAATTTCTGGCTGCTTTCGCAGGATATGAAAACGGATGATTAAGAATATCTCGATTTAACAACAGTTTGCTTAGTGACCATTCGAAGTTACAACAATGCTGAAAAAGGGGGATTTAGGACTGTTTTTCACAGTTATGACCTTTCCCCCATGATCCCGTGATCAAAATTCAGTATGCTTGGCAACAGGTTCATACTTATGACCGTTGCTGTGTCCCAAGATCCCCTTTTGCGACCTTTTGACAACAAAGGTTAAGGGGCGAAGACAGATTCGCTTAACAACCAGGTTTCTAACTTATCAACTGCAGTGATTCGCTTAACAAATGAAAGGTCAAGAAACGTCATAAAATGGGACTTAACAGAAATTTTGGGCTCCATCGTGGTCATAAGCTGAGGACTACCTGTTTAGCCAATCAAGCTGAAGGTATAAAGCGCTATTTTCTGTTAAACTCCTAAGCTTTTCGCCTGTCTCTTTCCTGTTCAAATTAGAAGCAGGGGGGCAGACGGACGGATGGACAAGTTCTTCATTCCATAAACAAATTTACTGCAGATAGTCCTCGATTTACGACCCCAAAAACCTCCTTTGCTAAGCAAGACAGTTAAGTGAGGTTTGCAACAGTTTATGACCTTTCTTGAGACAGTTGTTAAATGAATTATTAATGAATAGAATAGAATTAGAATAGTAGAGCAGAGTAGAGTAGATATAGTAGATAGAATAGAGTAAATAGAACAGAATAGTAGAGTAGAGTAGATATAGGAGACAGAATACAGTAGAGTAGAGTAGAGTAGAGTAGAGTAGAGTAGAGTAGATATTGGAATGTAGAATAGAATAGAATAGAATAGAATAGAATAGAATAGAATAGAATAGAATAACAGAGTTGGAAGGGACATTGGAGGTCTTCTAGTCCACCCCCCTGCTTTGTCAGGAAACCCTACACCACTTCAGACAAATGGTTATCCGACATCTTCTTAAAAATGTCCAGTGTTGGAGCCTTCAGAACTTCTGGAGGCAAGTTGTTCCACTGATGAATTGTTCTAACAGTCAGGAAATTTTTCCTTAGGTCTAAGTTTCCACCCGTTGCTTCCTGTCCTGCCTTCAGGTGCTTTGGAGAATCGCTTGACTCCCTCTTTTTTGGGGCAGCCCCTGAGATATCGGAACACTGCTATCCTGTCTCCCCTGGTCCTTCTTTTCATCAAACTTGACGTAACCAGTTCCTGCAACTGTTCTTCCTATGTTTGAGCCTGCAGTCCCACTAATCCTCTTGGTTGCTCTTGTTAGATCGGCGCAGGAAAGAAGAAGTGACCAGCAGGGTTCAAGTAACAAGGTTTAATAACAAGAACTGAACAGCTTGTGCGCTGCCGGAGCTCTCCTTATATACACTCCGGCAGACGCACCGCCCACTGACAGGGATTCAAAACTCCCGCCGAAGGGATCTTCAGCCAATCCCAGGCGGATGTCCTTATAAGGACATAACACTCCTCCCCCCTAGTTCTTAGTCAGTCGATCAGGGAAATAGTCACTAAGATAAACAGGACGTCTACGTGCCCGCGTAGACCTGCGCAGTTCACAGTCAAGATGGACACTCTCCCGGACGGAGGGTATCTGCTCTGCTCGGGGCTTCTTCCCCGGTGCCGGGCTGGATCTGGCCGTCGAGGACGCGGGCACTGTGTCCGAACCTCCGGCCGGGTCACGGACCTCCGCCTGCGGGCGATGCTGGTCTGCCTCATTCCTGCACGGATCGTGGAGCCGCCGGTGTGGATCCCTGCTCTTGACCGGTCCGGAACTCCTGAGCCACGGTAGGTCCCTGGGTCTCCCTCGGGTCCCCTCTGGGCTGGGGTCGCGCCGGTCTGGGTCAGGGTGCGAGTCCGGCGGTGGTGGTTGGGTTAAGCCCCCGGGTTCTCCGGTCGAGTCCGGCTTACTCCCGGGGCGGCAGGCGGACGGAAATGGTGACTGGTCGGCTCTGTCGGGGTGGCGTAGGCCTACCTTGCAGGGGTGGTGTAGGCCCTCTCTGCGCGGTTGGTCTGGTGGTGGTGCCGAATGTTCCCTCTGGCCGCTGGGCTGCTCGACCTGGTCGGGTTGGTGTTGGCCTACCCTGCCGGGGTGGTGAAGGCCTTCCTTGCAGGGTTGGTTTTCTGCGCGGTTGGCGGGTTGTTGTAGGGTCTCCTGGAATGTTGGCTGGAGGTCCCCATCTCTGGGCTGCCGGTTGCCCACTTCGCAGGGTTGACGTTGGCTTCCCCTGCTGGGTTGTCCCCGGTCTACTTGCCTTGCCGGATCTGGTATTAGGCTAGGTGCCGGGGTGTTTGTTCTTCCCTCGGGTCGCCGGTCTCCCTCGTCTGGGTGGTTTAGGCCTACTTCGGCGGGGTGGTTTAGGCCTACCTCGTCGGGGTGGTTTAGGCCTACTGCACCGGGGTGGTTTAGGCCTACCTCGTCGGGGTGGTTTAGGCCTACTGCGCCGGGGTGGTTTAGGCCTACTGCGCCGGGGTGGTTTAGGCCTACTGCGCCGGGGTGGTTTAGGCCTACCTCGTCGGGGTGGTTTTCGCTCACTTCCCTCCACCTTTTGCGGAGCTGGTCGAGATGACGTCTCACGATCTGTCCATCGTCCAGCTCAACGCGGTAGGATTTGGGACCGGTTGTGCTGTGTACTGTAGCTTTAAGCCATTTAGGCGAGCCGTGGAAATTAAGAGCGAAAACGGCATCACCGACGGAAAACTGGCGAAGTTGGCGACTGGCGGATGCGGGCACCTCAGAGGAGTATTGCGGGTGCAGTCTGTCCAGGGGTGACCGGAGTCTCCTGCCCATTAAAAGTTCGGCGGGGCATTTTCGGGTGGCAGAGTGAGGCGTGATATGCTGGGTAAGCAAAAAAGTGTCAATGCGCTCCTGCCAGTCACCCGGGCCCATCTTGGCGAGCGACTCCTTCGTGAGCCGCACCATCCTTTCAGCCTGCCCATTTCCGGCTGGTCTGTAAGGGGCAGAGAGGGCATGGCGAATGCCCAAGCCAGCCAGGAAAGCTTCCATGGGCACGGACGTAAGTTGGGGCCCGTTGTCTGAGACCAAAACGTCTGGGAGTCCATGGGTCGCGAAGAGGCGCCGGAGGGCACGGATGGTAGCTTCCGTTTTGGTGGATGCCATGGGGACGACTTCCAACCACTTGGAGTAGGCATCAACCACGATGAGGAGGTGGTGCCCATGAATGGGGCCAGCAAAGTCTATGTGAATGCGCGACCAGGGGGAGCTCGGAGTCTCCCAGGGCATCGGGTCAGATTGAGGCGGGGCGGCTCTGACTTCTTGGCACGGGCTACACCTGGCGACCCAATGTTCAATGTCTTTGTCCAGTGTCGGCCACCAGACGTAGCTCCGTGCCAGGGCTTTCATCCGGACTATGCCCGGGTGTCCTTTGTGCAGCGCAGCGAGAGTCCTTCGTTGAAGAGTGCTGGGAATCAGCACCCTATCTCCCCATAGTAAACAGCCGCGCATGGTGGACAGCTCCTCTTGCTTGCGGCTGAACGGGCTGAAGTCGTCACTGTCAATTCTAGTCGGCCAGCCTCTCAGGACCCAGGAGTGGACTTGCCGGAGGATGGGGTCAGCTCGCGTGTGCGTCGCTACGTCGGCAGATGTCACGGGACAGTTGCTGTCGTTGTCAATATGCAGCAGCTCGAGCGTGGGGGCCGGGTCTTCCACGGATTCGGCGGATGGGCACCTGCTCAACGCGTCGGCGTTTGCGATGGCTTTACCAGGCTGGTGGACGAGGCTGTAGGAGTAGCCGGCGAGGAATATGGACCAGCGCGTCATCCGGGAGGACATGAAGGCTGGGGTCTGCTTGTCCCCTGCTAGTAGGCCGAGGAGAGGCTTGTGATCGGTGACAATGGTGAATTGCCGTCCATACAGGTATTCGTGGAAGCGCTTCACCCCTGCAACAATAGCCAACGCCTCTTTGTCCAGTTGGCTGTAGTTGCGCTCAGCACTAGACATAGTCTTTGAGAAAAATGCGATGGGGGCTTCCCGACCGGTAGGCAGTTCATGGCTGAGCACAGCGCCAACTCCGTACGGGGAAGCGTCACAGGTCAGTCTGAGGGGCAGTGTCTCATTGTATTGAATGAGCACACTGTCAGAGGTCAGAAGTTGCTTAACGGCTCTGAATGCAGACTCTTCCTCACGTCCCCACCTCCAGGAAACCGCCTTCGCCAGCAAGCGATGGAGCGGCTCAGCAACAGTGGCTTTCTGCTGGAGGAAAATAGCGTAGAAGTTAAGCAATCCAAGGAAAGCCTGAAGCTCCGCTTTGTTTTTGGGGCTGGGAGCTTCATGGATAGCTTTAACTTTTGATTTGGTGAGGTGGATGCCAGAACTATCTATCAGATAGCCCAGGAACTCGACTTCCTGTACCCCAATGATGCACTTGTCCCTCCGGACTCTCAAGCCCTTCTCCCTGAAACGCTGGAGAACTAGCCTCAGCCGGTCCAGGAGTTGAGCCTTTGAGTCCCCAGAGATCAGTACATCATCGAAATAAGGCACCACCCCTGGAACGCCTTGGAGAAGGCGTTCCATCATGGATTGGAAAATGCCTGGGGCTGCACTGACTCCAAACTGGAGACGGTTGCACTTAAACGCGCCTCTATGGGTGACAATAGTCTGTGCCTCCGCCGTTTCCTGATCTACTGGCAGTTGCTGGTAAGCCTGGGCCAGGTCCAGTTTCGCAAAAATTTTGCCCTTGCCGAGTGAGTGCAGCAAATGTTGCACTACTGGCACGGGGTATGCGCTCTGCGGCAACGCCTTATTGATGGTCACTTTGTAGTCGGCGCAGATGCGCACAGATCCATCCTGCTTCATGGGGGTCACAATGGGAGTTTCCCATGAAGCATGATCGATGGGTTCCAGAATACCTTGGGCAATCAGCTTATCTAGCTGAGCGTCTACTTTAGCCCGCAAGGCAAATGGAACCCGGCGGGGCTTGAGCCGAATTGGGGTTACCCCCTTGTCCAGATTAAAGGAGATGGGTTTCCCTGAAAAGGTCCCTAACTTACCATCGAAGACTTCTTGGAACTCTCCGATGAGTGAGTCGAGTTCGCCTGAGCTAATCTGGTGGATGCCTCCGATAGAAAGCCCCAGCGGCTGGAACCACTCCACGCCCAGCAGGGTCGGGCGGCTATGCTCCACGACGGTTATGGGAAGCTGGCCCTGGAACTGCTTGAAGGCGATCCGGAGGTTGGTTCGCCCGATGACGCCGATGGGGTTGCCGCCGAAGTCCACCAGCTTGGAGTGCAGAGGTTCAAGTTGGCGCTTGGAGAGATTCGGCTTCAGTCTCTTGACTTGGTGCCAGTCGATGATCGAATAGACGGAGCCTGAGTCGACTTCCATCGTGCACGGCAAGCCTTCTGCCAACAGTGTCACGTGGAATTTTGTGGCACTGTTGGTGCTGGTGAGGGCGATCGTTGTCTGGTTCACAGCGCCGCCATGAGAACTGTTGCGGTCGTCGCGCTTTTGCTGGGTTGAGGACCGTTTGGACGACCTCTGGGAGTCGCGACGATTTTCTGGATTCTGGGGCTTGATCGATTCAGGAACAGGATCAGAGGCTCTGCATGCCTCCGCGATGTGCCCCCTCTTAAGACAGCGTCTGCAGGTGGCATCCCGCCAGCGACAGGATTGGCGGGGATGGTGTCCCTTGCAACTGCCGCACTGAGCGGCGCGGCGGCCATCATTTTGAATTTCCTGCCTGGGTGGGCGGGAAACTTTCAAAACGGTCGATTCTCCCTCTGAATCTGTTGGAGTGGTCGAGTCATCGGACGATTCAGATGACGGTTTGCGGATCTTATGGATCCCTCGGGACTGGAGCATGGCAGCAGCGGCGGTCTCGGATGTTTCAGCAGCCGTAGCCTCCTCAAGAACGTCCTTCAGGGACAGTCTTTTTCTGCTCAGGAACTTCTTTTGGAGGTTGGCATCTCTCATCCCGAAGACGATCCCGTCGCGTAGGGCATTGTCAACGTTCTCAAATTCGCAGTTTGCAGCGATTTGACGCAATGCCGCCACAAAGTCTTTAAGCGATTCGCCTTCCTTCTGATTACGTTGGCGGAATGTAAAGCGATTCGATATGGGGGTGCCCGTTGGTGCATAGTGGTCTTGCAGGGCAGTCTGCAGATCCACCCAGGACATGACTTCAATGTCCCTGGGTGCGACGAGGTTGACGGCGAGTTCCAAAACGTCGGAGCCGCAGTGAGCGAGGAAGAGAGCCCTCTTCCTCTCGTCGTCTAGGTTGTTGTAGCCGTTTCCCCGGAGGAATTGGCGGAAACGTATCATATACGAACTCCACTTCTCCCGGCTGGGGTTGAAGGGAGCCAGCGAGGCGAACGGCGCTTGCGGCGTTGCCATTTCTCAGACCGCGTCGAGTGACTTCAGCTCGTTATGGCGATCGTGCCACGTGGAGGTTCTTCTCTAGACCTTCGTCGCCAGTGTTAGATCGGCGCAGGAAAGAAGAAGTGACCAGCAGGGTTCAAGTAACAAGGTTTAATAACAAGAACTGAACAGCTTGTGCGCTGCCGGAGCTCTCCTTATATACACTCCGGCAGACGCACCGCCCACTGACAGGGATTCAAAACTCCCGCCGAAGGGATCTTCAGCCAATCCCAGGCGGATGTCCTTATAAGGACATAACAGCTCTTCTCTGCACTCTTCCTAGAGTTTCCACATCTTTTTTTTACACTTCTTCAGTTCTTCAGAACTGAACGAAAGAAGCTTCTCGGCTGAGAAGCAAAACGTTTTCAAAGACAAAACAAAAATCCAAGAAAGTCCAGTTGCTTTTTTGGTAAAAACCATCTTTGGGATAACCCTGACCTGGATATCCCAAAGATCCTTCCCCCACCCCCTAAGAGGCAACTGGACTTTCTGATTTTTCTTTGAAGATGTTTCGCCTTCCCATCCGAGAAGCTTCTTCAGTTCTTCTTTTTTTTCTTCTTTTTTAAACAGAAGCTTCTTTGGATGAGAAGCGAAAGGAACATCTTCAAAGGACCCGGATGACTTCAGAATCTCCATAGGTATTGAGCGATACATCTGAGCTGGATACATCTCTACGGCCACCTCGCCACTGTGGCTCCTCCTCTGTGCCTTTTAATGGTTTCTGCTTCTCATCATTTCTTTCTTCGTCACCCAGCAAAGACCAGGTTGAAAAATGCAATGCTGCTAAACCAGACATCAGCAAATCCCTCTCGGGGATTGGAAACGGCGCGTTCTGTGCCTTTGAATAGCAGAGAATATTTGCCCCTCGAGATTGGTCTGGCCAGAGCATCTCGATGTGATGGTTATGCCATCTGGTTAATTCTTCCCCCCCCCCTCCCTAATTTCTGCTTTCCCTCTCTAAAGATGCTTTGACAGCAAGTTCCTTTGAGCTGGCTGGCATCCCAGCTTGTTTGTTTAACTTCTCCACTCTCTCCCCCTTCGGAGTTAATCTGCACCGAGGGAGCCCAGACGAGCAGGAAAAACCGGAATGCTTGCCAGTAGACAAATTTATCGGACTCGGGCTGGTATGTCTGCTCAAAGAGAAGTTTTTGCTGCTCGATATTTATTTATTTTATTTATTTATTTTATCGGACTTATATGCCGCCCTTTCTCCGCGAGGACTCAGGGCGGCTCACAACAATAATAACACCGGTCCAGATTAAAATTCAGACAATAAAAACTAAAATTCCCATAAAAACCCCATTCGGTCCAGGCCAGCCTGGCGAAACAACCATGTTTTAAGGTCATGGCGGAAGGAGCGAAGATCGGAGGCTACCCGGAGCTCCAAGGGGAGCTGATTCCAGAGGGTAGGTGCGCCTACAGAGAAGGCTCGCTCCCTAGGGGCCGTCAGCCGACATTGCCTGGCCGACGGGACCCCAAGTAGGCCCTCTCTGTGTGAGCGCACCGGGCGATGGGGAGCTGTTGCTGGCTGCAGGTGTTCCGCCAAATACCGCGGGCCTAAGCCATGTAGGGCTTTATAGGTGATCACCAACACCTTGAATCTCACTCGGAGGGCAACCAGTAGCCAATGCAGGTCACACAGGAGGGGTGTGACATGAGAACGTTGGGACGCTCCCATCACTACCCGCACTCCCGATATAGGGAGTCCTTGGCTTACGACCGCTTGGTTAGCGACTGCTGGAAGTTACAACGGCAGCCAAGAAAGTGACTTATGACCCTTTTTCGCATTTACAATCATTGCAGCTTCCCTACGGTTACGTGATGAAAATTCAAAGGATTGGCAAGTGGCCGATTCTTTGAATTATGTTTATGACAGTGGCAGTGTCCCCTCTTGCGACCTTCTGACAAGCCAAAGTCTTTTAAACAGGTTTTTATTCGTTTATAAGATAGCATACAAAGAAAATACAAAAGTAAAGGATTATGCTTAAGAATCAGTTTCCTTTATCGTGTAGGGACTTATATATGGTTTTTTAATTTTTATTTTTACGGTTTGTAAGTGGCCCAGAGTTGCCTTATCGGGGAGATGGGGCGGCATAAAAATTTAATAAGCAATTGTAATAATGTAGCTTTAACTCCATCAAACATCAATACCCTCCTTGAGAAGGACTCGGCCGGGGGAATCAAAATGCCAAATCCAGTCAAAAGTTTTGGCTGACTACGCGACAAATTATGTAAAAACCAAAGCTGCAGATTAAAGTTGTCTTTTGTTACTGATCTCTTCCTGATCCTAGACCCAGTTAGGATCTGCCTGGTTGTGCAGAATTCAATTTTGCTGGGCCACACTTTTGTTCCAGTGTGCTATTTCTTATCCCAAGAACTCAACATGCTATTTAAGTTACAGCAGCTGTCTGAAATAGTTAGCAGATGCTGTACTGAGTAGTCGGTTAAATTAGACGACCTCGTTTTTTTAAAAAAAAAGTCTATAATGATTTAGCTTAAACAATAGAGGTCTAATTCATGGGCCAAGGCTGTCTTTAAATATCGCTCTCAGCTAAAGTGTGTTTTAGATTTTCCTCGGCCTTGTTGTGTAAATCTAGCCCTTGCAATTAGTAAAACATGGCTTATAGTTTAGTAGGATCTGCAAATTCAGCCGGCTGCGTTTATTTCCAACAGGCCACCATTCATTCCAGCCATAAAAATTGAGTTAGTGTGGTTTATCATTTCTAAATGTCGCACGCTTAGAACAGCGTACCAAGGTATTTCCTGCGGGATTGGACCTTTAGTTGTACAAGATGTGGACTTGTAAAAAATGGAGGGAGAAGAACAGGGAGATTAGCCATAGAACCTGTCCCCCAAAAAGGCAGAATAATCTCCAAATGTCTCCTCAGTTATTGATCACTTACAGATTAACAGTTGGAAGGGACCTTGGAGGTCATCTAGTCCAACCCCCCTCCCAAGCAGGAGACCCTACACCATTTCTGACAGTGGGCAGTCCAGTCTCTTCTTGAAAGCCTCCAGGAATGAAGCTTCCACAACTTCTGAAGGCAACTTCTGTTCCATTGTTCTCACTGTCAGAAAATTCCTCCTTATTTCCAAGTTGAATCTCTCCTGGATCAGTTTCCATCCATTATTCCTTGTCTGGCTTTCAGGTGCTTTGGAAAACAGCTTGACCCCCTTCCTCCTCTCTGGGGCAGCCCCTCAGATATTGGAAGATGCTCTCCTGTCTCCCCTGATCCTTCTCTTCCCTAGACTAGCCAGGCCCAGTTCCTGCAACCGTTCATCATAGGTTTAGTCTCCAGTCCCCTCATCAGCTTTCTTGCTCTTCTCTGCACTTTTTCTAAAGTCTCCACATCTTTTTTTAATAGTGTGATGACCAAAACTGCATGCAGTACTCTAGGTGTAGTCTTACTAAGGCTTTGTAGAGTGGTATTAGCACCACACTTGATCTTGATTGTATCACTTAACTGCGGCAAGAAAGGTTGTAAAATGCACCTATTTTTTGATCACATTATTGCAGGGACTCTGTGATGGTCATAACTGCGAGGACTGGTCCTAAATCACTTTATTTCAGTTCTGCTATACAGGTGGTCCTTCACTTACGTCCACAATTGAGTCCAACGTATCTGTCACAAAACAAGACTTGTTAAATGAGTTTTGCCTCATTTTATGACTTTTCTTGCCTGGCTGTTAAGTGAATCACTGCCGTTGATCAGGGAGTAACCTGGTTGTTAGTGAACCCGGCTTCCCCGTTGACTCTACTTGTCAGACAGTCGCAAAAACGGATCAGGTCACCCCCGAGAAAACACTACAACCGTCATAACTATGAATCAGTTGTTAATCCTGTAATCTTGGGGGTGTTCCAACAGTTATGAGTGTGAAAAACACTCACAAGTCACCTTTTTATTTTAACAAAACAAACAAATCAATATTTTTTATGAAGATTAAAGCCACGGTCCTCTAAGAACCGAAAGTGTCCCGAAATGACCACCCTCCAAGGATTCCAAAGAAGCTGAATAGAGAACGTGTCCATCATAAGTAGCTAATGGGGGCCTTTACTCAGAACATAAAGCCGGGTTTATTTCAAAGATGATTTGTTGAACAAACCGTAAGACTCGGTTAATATAACACTACTAAGCTAATGTGAAGGAACCCAGCCGGCTGCCTGAATACGTCGCGCTATTAATCTAGAGATGTTGTGTTTTTCCCATCATAAAAGGAAAAAAAAACTTTACGGTAATCTCATGAGTTATTGTGGGTCTCAAACCCAAATCTTCTCCTGCTAATAGTTTATCCAGAAAGTTGCAGAGCTTAATGTGACAGCCGTCTTAACTTCGCACCCGTCGCCATCCAAAATAAACGTTTCAGACCGGACAGGAATTCTCCAGTTCCTTCCTTTTCGCCGGCCGACCGATGTTGTTCTCTCCAGTTTAAAAGGCTAGAGTTTCAATAATGTTGGTTGTTATGTTAAAGTGATTTGGAATAATGCTTTTCGCAGGCGGCAAGACGAGACCGGTGCCAATTTTTCAAGTTAAGACGAGGAAATAACCTTGACATGATGTAAATAGGGAATAGACATGGAATATAGGCTGTTTTTATACAGCTCCCTGCTAGTTGAGTGTTAAAAAATTAACCGCAGGAAAAGTAACCCCTCGTCTTGCAACCACAACTGCTAAGTGAGACATTGGTTAAGTTAACTTTGTCCTGTTTTATGACCTTCCTGGCCAGCGTTGTTAAGTGAACCGTTGCAGTTGTTAAGTTAGTAACCCTGTTGTTAAGTGAATCTGGCTTGTTCATTGACTTGGCTTGGAAGGTTGCAATAGGGGATCACGTGACCTTGGGGACACGGCAACCGTCATAAATAGGAGTCCGTTGCCAAACATCCGGATTTTGATCACGTGACCACGGGGATGCTGCAATGGCTGTAAGTGGGAAAAATTTATTATTTTTATTTATTTATTAATTAAATTTCTATACCGCCCTTCTCCTGGCGGACCCAGGGCGGTGTACAGCCAATTAAAAACCAGTACATAAACAATTAAAAACATCCTAAAATCAATATAAGTTAAGGCCGAAGGTATAAGAACCGACTAAAAACTCTAAAAAGTTTAAAATTTAAAAATGTGTAAAAATATTTAAAAATAGAAGGGATCAGGCAAGTCCGGCGAGTTGGAAAAGGTGCGTCTTTAGAGCCCGACGAAAAGTCCGGAGGTCAGCAATAGTTCTCAGTTCTGGAGGCAGATTGTTCCAGAGGGTGGGGGCTACCACAGAGAACGCTCTCCCCCTGGGGGTCGCCAGCCGGCATTGTCTGGCTGACGGCACCCTGAGGAGGCCCTCTCTGTGGGAGCGAACCGGTCGGTGGGAGGCAATTGGTGGCAGAAGGCGGTCCCGTAAGTACCCTGGTCCTAAGCCATGGAGCGCTTTAAAGGTGATTACCAACACCTTGAAACGCACCCGGAAGTCGACCGGCAACCAATGCAGCTCACGCAGGAGAGGTGTCACGTGGGAGCGCCCTGTCGCTCCCATAATCCCCCGCGCGGCCGCATTCTGCACCAGCTGAAGCCTCCGGGTGCATCCCAAGGGGAGCCCCATGTAGAGAGCATTACAGTAGTCCAGGCGAGACGTGACGAGCGCCTGAGTGACTGTGCGTAGGGAGTCCCGATCTAGAAAGGGCCGCAACTGGCGTATCAGGCGAACCTGATAGAAAGCCCCCCTGGCCACGGCTGTCGTATGATCCTCTAAAGACAGCCGTGGATCCAGGAGGACGCCCAAGTTGCGCACCCTTTCCGTGGGGGCCAATGATTCGCCCCCAATAACCAACGATGGAGTCAGTTGGCTATATCGGGACGCCGGTAGCCACAGCCACTCGGTCTTGGAAGGGTTGAGTCGAAGCCTGTTTCTCCCCATCCAGACCCGCACAGCTTCAAGGCACTGGGACATCACCTCCACGGCATCGTTGGGGTGGTCTGGGGTGGAAATGTACAGCTGAGTGTCATCAGCGTACTGATGGAATTCCACCCCAAAACCACGGATGATCTCACCCAGCGGCTTTACATAAATGTTGAACAGAAGGGGCGAGAGGACCGACCCTTGTGGCACCCCACACACTAGGCGCCTCGGGGTCGACCGCTGCCCCCCTGTCAACACCGATTGCGACCGGTCGGAGAGGTAGGAGGAGAACCACCGAAGAACGGTGCCCCCCACCCCCAATCCCTCCAACCGGCGCAACATGATACCATGGTCGATGGTATCAAAAGCCGCTGAGAGGTCTAACAGCACCAGGATAGAGGAGTACCCCCTACCCCGGGCCCTCCAGAGATCATCCACCAACGCGACCAATGCCGTTTCGGTGCTGTAACCAGACCTGAAGCCGGACTGGAGCGGGTCTAAATAGACAGCTTCATCCAGGTACCGGGGGAGCTGCCATGCCACCACACTCTCAACAACCTTCGCTAAAAAGGGAAGGTTGGAGACTGGACGATAATTTGCCAAAACAGCTGGGTCCAGGGAGGGCTTCTTGAGGAGGGGCCTCACCACCGCCTCCTTCAAGGCGGTCGGTAGGGCACCCTCACTCAGAGAAGCATTTATAATCTCCTGGAGCCAGCCTCGTGTAACCTCCCGGGAGGCCAGCACCAACCAGGAGGGACACGGGTCCAATAAACATGTGGTAGCGTTCAATCTCCCCAGGATCCTGTCCACGTCCTCGGGAGCCACAGGATCGAACTCAGCCCAGATAACACTCTCAAGACCGGGCTCAGTCACCTCGCCCGAACCAACCCAGTCGGCGGCCAACTCATCCCGAATCTGAATTATTTTATCATCCAGATATTGAACAAAATCCTCAGCACATCCCTGCAAGGGATCCTCCCGCGCTCCCAGATGAAGGAGGGAGCGGGTCACCCTAAACAGGGCGGCTGGGCGATTATCTGATGACGCAATAAGGGCGGCGAAATAATTAGATTTCGCCGCTTTTATTGCCACTAAGTAAGTCTTAATATAAGCTCTTACTAGTGTCAAGTCAGAATCGGAGCGACTGGCCCTCCAACCGCTCTCTAGGCGTCTTTTCCGGCGCTTCATCTCCCTCAGCTCCTCGGTAAACCAAGGAGATAAGTGAGTTCGGCGCTGGGTCAGAGGCCGCAAAGGCACGACACGGTCCAAGGCCCCACCGGCCGCCCTATCCCAGGCAGCCACCAGGTCCTCAGCCGAGTCGCGTGTCAGTTGTCATAAGTCCCTTTTTTATTGCTGTTGTAACTTTGAACGGTCACTAAACGAATGGTTATAAGTCAAGGACTACCTTTGTAAAGTAATAAAAGCAGAACAAAAATACAATAAATAAAAATATAGCCAAAATTGCACTAAATACAATTGCACAAAAATTGCCAAAATTGCACTAAATACAAAATTGCACAAAAATACAATAAATAAAAATATAGCCAAAACTGAATAACAGAGTTGGAAGGGACCTTGGAGGTCTTCTAGTCCAACCCCCTGCTTAGGCAGGAAACCCTACACCACTTCAGACAAATGGTTATCCAACATCTTCTTAAAAACTTCCAGTGTTGGAGCATTCACAACTTCTGGAGGCAAGTGGTCGGGTTCATACCACAAAGATTAATTAAAGACACAGTAGTTGTATTCGTACAACATGCCAAGCTTGCTCAGATTTAAGTCTAGTTAGGCATTTGGGAGAAGCAGGTGGATTAGCATGTTTGCAAATGCAGATAGTCCTTGACTTACAACCGTTCATTTAGTGATCATTCAAACTTACAATGGCACTGGAAAAAAGGGACTTATGACTGTCAGACGCTTGGTAGCTGGTTCACACTTATGACCGTTGCTGTGTCCCAGGGTACCATGTGATCAATCTTCTAAATAGCCAAGTCAAAGGGGAAGACTGATTCATTTAACAACCGTGCGAGTAACTAACTTATCCACTGCAGTGATTCACTTAACCACACTGGTGAGAAAGGCCGTATAGTGGGGCAGAAATTGCAACGTCTCACTTAACAACGGACGCTTTGGGCTCAATTGTGGTCGTATGTTGAGGACTGCCTGGATATCTCATGAGTAAAAGTGGATAGGATCGCAGTGCCTGCTTGGGAACAGCATTAAGCTTGTCAACAAGTGCAAAAATAGGGCCCGAAATCCGAAGGGGGAGGATTTCAAAGACAGTAGCCGCTCCTATAGTAATACCTGGCAGCCATGCTGTTTTGCCCATTTTCAGCTCAGCAGCAATTAGTAATTCTAGCAGCTTCCTCCAGTTTCTGAAGACAGGAGAATGACAAGGGTTTGGACTCAATAACTTTAACAATTCCAGAGGTGGGGAGGGACACAGCCTTAGTTCACTGCTGTTTTCTTTTTCTGCGATAGATAGATAGATAGATGGATGGATGGATGGAAAAAAGGAAGGAAGGAAATATAGAGATAAAGAGAGAAGGTAGATAGATAGATAGATAGATAGACAGACAGACGAAGGAAGGAAGGAAGGAAAGAAATATAGATAGATAAAGAGAGAAGGTGGATAGATAGATAGATAGATAGATAGATAGATAGATAGATAGATAGATAGATAGATAGATAGATAGATAGATAGATAGATAGATAGATAGATGATGGAAGGAAGGAAGGAAGGAAGGAAGGAAGGAAGGAAATATAGAGATAAAGAGAGAAGGTGATAGATGGATGGATGGAAGAAAGGAAGGAAATATAAAAACAGATAAAGAGAGAAGGGGGATAGATAGATAGACGAAGGAAGGAAGGAAAGAAATATAGATAGATAAAGAGAGAAGGTGGATAAATAGATAGATAGATAGATAGATAGATAGATAGATAGATAGATAGATAGATAGATGTAAGAGAGAGAGAGAGAGAGAGAGAGAGAGAGAGAGAGAGAGAGAGAGAGAGAGAGAGAGACAGACAGACAGACAGACAGATTCATTTTGGTGGGTGGGCATCAAGGTTGTCTTGCCAACAGCATCTTTGCTAGGAGCCAAAAACTATCCTACCCTAATTTCCAAATTGAGAGTGGAGAACGGCAGCACTGTTCTTTGGAATTGTAGAAAGTCAGCACCCACCCTCCTAGAAGAATAAAATATTTTGAGGAATATTGGGGGGGGGGGGGGGGGGGCAGAATATTACATTTCCCTAAATGAGAAATGGGGAAACATGGGGGGTTTTTTAGAGGCAGAAAGCAACCCCCACCTTCCTTAATAGACCACAGATGTTAGCACTTAAGACATAAAGAGCTTATTGAAAAAGGAAGACAAGCATCTAGATAGCTCTATTCATAGGCAAAGCAAATACTGCGGGCAGAAATCCATACTCAAGACAGGATATGTCGAAACAAAGGCAGAATGATAGGATTAGAAGCAGCCCCTCACTCAAGTTCCAAAACAGGGGGCAAAGCCATTAAGCCACAATAGGAATTGCCCAACACCCTTTCAGAACACAAGCCCCTTCATTGCGTCATCACAGAGCAGTCCAAACTTCAACCAAACCTGGGAGCTCAGACAAACAGCTAGGATTGGCATTTCCTCTTTTGCCTATAGAGCCAGCTATGACCCCTACATGACCCCCTAGGGATCTGACAACAGCCAAAAGAATATTAAAGGACATGTTCTTGCAACAGGGAGCTCAACTACAAAGCCCAGAGAAGGTATAAAAAAACCCCCACCCACTCCCAACTCCATTTTGTTAGCTGCACCAGAATCACATGTGCTTCTGCTCCACCGTTAAACCATCTTTCCAATCAGCCGCCATATTTCCAGTGTCTTTCTCCCGGCTTGGAACTGAACCCAGATGGACATTTCTTTCAACAGAACGAACCTCATGGATGGCGTAAGAAAATATTTCTCAAGAAAAACTGGGATCAGATTGGATCCTGGATGGTTCTTTTTGTCCTGCTTGAAGGGGGAAAAGCAAGAGCAGGGAGCAAATCCGAGAAAAGGCCGATGGGAGGCATCCGAGTTGTGATTTGCCGTGCTTTTCGCTGTTACGCCCCCCACCACACACACACATAAAATGTTCCCTTGGATTCTCCATTATCACCGGGCTCCAGACTTCCTCCGTTGGAAAAGGCCCTTCCTCTCCCATTGTCTCTCCAATTTTCCTCCCCGTAGGAAACTTCTGGTCCAAGCCGAGATCCCTAGCAACCTTTCGTCTTTCTGATTCTAGCTCGGCTGAAAAGGAAACTATTTCGGATCGTATCAGAATCTTGCCAATATCTATGGAAACTTTACTAGCTTTGTAAAGCTATCCAGGCAGTCCTCGACTTACAACAGGTCGTTTAGGGACCGTTCGAGGTTACCCCAGCGCTGAAAAAAAAGTGACTCAGGATCGTTTTTCGCACGTACGACTGCCACAGCGTTCCCCCATGGGACACGTGATTTATATTCGGATGCTCGACAACTGACTCACATTTATGACAGATGCAGCGTCCCAGAGTCACGCGATCCCCTTCTGAGACCTTCTGACAAGCAAAGTCAATGGGGAAGCCAGATTCACTTAACAACCGTGCAACTAATTTCACACCTGCAGGGATTCTACCTACCAACTGTGGCAAGCAACGTCATAAATGCGAGGCAGAAAATATTTAACAACTGTCTTGTTTAGCCACAGGAATTTTGGGCTCCATTGTCATCGTAAGTCGAGGACCACCTGTGGTCTCAGGGGATGGAGATCGAAGGATTCAGGACTTCAAAATAGTCTGCCTTTCTACTATAGAAGAATATTATATATTATATATCGGGGGTATCAAACTCGATTTCATTGAGGGCCGCATCAGGGTTGTGTTTGACCTCAGGCGGGCCAGATTGGGCATGGCCAGCTCGACGTCCGTTTTCAGCCGCGACGTCCTTCTGCAGCCCTCTGCCATCCAATATGGAGCTCGGAGGGGGTGGGGGTGGGGCTCCATATTGGTGGCTGGCAGAGGCACTGCAGGCTGGTCCTTCGCTATTTCCAGGGCGGCCCCGTGGGCCAGATCCGGCTTGTGGGCCTCGAGTTGGACACCCCTGTTATATACTGTATGTTCATGCTCTTTTATCTTTTGCATTTATTTATTTATTAATTCGATTTATATGCCGCCCTTCCCCAGAGACTCAGGGCGGCTTACCATGCGTTAAGCAATAGCCTTCATACTTTGGTATATTTTATACAAAGTCAGCTTACTGCCCCCACAAACTGGGTCCTCAATTGACCCACTTTAGAAAGGATGGAAGGCTGAGTTGACCTTGAGCCTGACTAGGATTGAACTCGCAGAATTACAGATAGCTGGATGTTAATTGCTGCCTTTAGTAGGAGGCATTAGCCCCCTACGCTACTCAGGCTCCTTGTTTTAAACAGTTTTAAACTGTTTTTTAAATTTTGTGATATATGTTATTTTACTGTGGCTGTGCACTGCCCTGTGTCCCTCGGGAGAAGGGCGGTATAAAAATTTAAATAAATAAATAAAAAATAAAGAAAAACCAGAAAGTCCAGTTACCTCTTGAAAAAAAAAAGCATTTTGGGGATAACCATCCAAAGGTCCAGCTCTTTCTAATCTTTACTTTACAACCTAAATCAGCATGTTGAAAGAGGACCTTGCTAGGCCCTAAGAATATCAGACAAATTGCAACACACACGGCTTCTATACAGTCCATCACGACGCTCACCCTGAGATTTCTCGTAGGTCCAAGTCCAACATGCACCCTAGCTATGGTCCCTGTCTTATCAGGCAGGGCGGCTTATCTCTGGCTTCTTGATCTAAGCAAGCCAGCCAAGCCGCATTGTGAAAAAAAAGGTGGAGAAGAGCAGCGAGAAAAAAACAGACCTCCTTATGCAAAACGTTGGCGATAAAACCGGCTTAATATGTGGCCGGCCTTCAGGATAAAAACGAACTTTAACTCCAAAGCAGGAGAGGAAAAATGGGAACGGTCTGGCTGGGGAAAGTGCAGATTGTCCTGTACTCATTTCAGCAGCCCGACACACACCAGATTTTTTCCACTGCTTTTTTTACTACTGACCCACAGCCCGATGGGTTTGATTCGGGGGCCTTTTTTAAAGGAAGCTCTCTCGGTACGTCAAATGAATTCCAGACTAAGTTTCCGGCTAGAGGAATGGGACAACTCACCGCGGTCAGTTGGCCGTAGCCAGCTCGCCATAGCCGGCTTGACCTGGCCAACTTGCTGGAGGACAGAAAAACTCAATAATTCCAATTTTCGTTATAGATGGTCCTCGGCGTACGACCACCATGGAGCCCAACGTTTCTGCCGTTAAGGGAGACATTGGTTACATGCGTTTTGACCCGTTTTACGACCTTCCTTGCCAACGGTTGTTTTAAGTGAATCGCTGCAGTTGACAAGTTTGTTAAGCAAGGTTGGGAAGTGAGCCTGACCTCCCCTCGTTGAGTTTGCTGGCCAAAAGGTCGCAAAAGGGGGTGACGTCACCTCGAGACACAGAACAACGGTCATTAAGTAGGAACCGGTTGCCAAGCCAAGTCTGAATTTTGATCCCATGGATCATGGCGATGCTTCGAATACGGTCACTCTTGGGGGAGGGGAAGGAGAGGGGAGAGGGAGAGAGGGAGAAAGGAGGGAGAGGGGGAGAAGGAGAATGGAATGGAATGGAATAGAATAACAGAGTCGGAAGGGACCTTGGAGGTCTTCTAGTCCAACCCCCTGTTTAGGCAGGAAACCCTACACCACTTCAGAAAAATGGTTGTCCAATCTCTTCTTAAAAACTTCCAGTGTTGGAGCAGTCACAACTTCTGGAGGCAAGTTGTCCCACTGATTCACTGTTCTAGGAAGTTTCTCCTTATTTCTAGGTCAAATCTCTCCTTGTTCAGTTTCCATCCATTATTCCTTGTCTGGCCTTCGGGTGCTTTGGGAAATAGTTTGACCCCTTCCTCTCTGTGGCAGCTCCTCAAATATTGGAAGATGCTCTCCTGTCTCCCCTGGTCCTTCTCTTCACTAGAATAGCCATGCTGAGTTCCTGCAACTGTTCTTCGTATGTTTTAGCCTCCAGTCCCCTAATCCTCTTTGTTGCTCTTCTCTGCACTCTTTCCAGAGTCTCCACATCTTTTTTACATCGTGGCGACCAAAACTGGATGCGGCATTCCAAGTGTGGCCTTTACCAAGGCATTATAAAGTGGTATTAACACTTCACGTGATTCATATTATTCTCTGAGACCTCTCAATGGCATCTGGCATCCCTCGTATTCCTTTGGATTCCCCGCCTGAGATGGAACGCAATCACCAATAAAGAATAAATGCCGTAAATAAGGAAGGTCTTTGCAAGATCATGAGCCTGAGTAGCGTAGGGGAGTAAGGCCTCCTACAAAGGCAGCTTTTAAGATCCAGCTGCTGCAATTACTTGCGAGTTCAATCCCAGCCAGGCTCAAGGTCGACTCAGCCTTCCATCCTTTATAAGGTGGGTAAATTGAGGACCCAGTTTGTTGGGGGCAATAAGCTGACTTTGTATAAATATAAATATACAAAAGTATGAAGGCTATCGCTTAACGCACTGTAAGCCGCCCTGAGTCTCCAGAGAAGGGCGGCATATGAATCAAATTTAAAAAAAAAAAAAGTGATCTGAATCTCACTTTCAGGTGATATTCCAGGTATTTCCCTTTCTTATTGGCTTGCCACCCACTTAGAAGGTGGGCAGGGAACATTATCAGGGCTGGGTCTGCTAGAAAGAAAAACCGTTTGCAACTGAAGATGATGTTACTTTAAGGGACACTCCTTGAACGTGTGTGTGGCCCAACTGCAGGACAGGAGTAAGTCTTTCATTTTTATTTTTATTTTTTTACATCTCGGAGGTTGCACAGAATTAAAAGCCTGCCCTGCTCATAAAAAAAACGGCTGGTTCTTTGGCAGTTGCCTTCCTGGGTCATGAATCTGTCTCCAAGCTTTCTTTATTATTATTTACATATTGAGCTGGAGAGGCGAAGCCGAATTTAATTGCAGGCCTGCAGAGAGATCTGGAGTCAGTAAACAGATGTGTTGAAGTATGGTTCTCTAATTTTATACCGGCTCTATTATTTATGAAGAAGAGGTCCTCGGTCCAATGTTGGCCCCCAAAGTCTGGCACCTGGACATTTCTATGGAGGTACAGGGAAGTCCTTGATTTATAAATATTCGTTTAGTGACCGTTCCGAGTTGAAACAGCAGTGGCACAGGTGGCTTACGGCCATTTCCCGTCGCAGCATCCCTGTGTCATGGGATCAAAATTCAGACACTTGGCCACTGGTTCCTACTTATGATGGTTACGGGGTCCAAGGAGTCAGGTGATCCCTGACCCCCTTGGACCCCTTGAGACCTTCCAACAAGCAAAATCAACGGGGAGGCCAGATTAAATTTACAACTGCGTTATTAACTTAAATGCGGTGATTCACTTAACAATGGTGGGAAGAAAGGACATAAAATGGGACAAAACTCACTTAACAAATGTCTCGCTTAGCGACAGAAATAGGGAACTCCACTGCGGTCGTTAGCCGAGGACTTCCTGCAAGGAGGGAATGATACCGAGGCTCTGAATTGCTGAAATCTCCAGGGATATTTGCTGGAGGTTTTCAAGAAGAGACTGGATGGCCATTTGTCAGAAACGGTCCCGCCCAACTCTGTAATTCTGTTATAATACTCTCCAGGTTCTGGAAGCTATGAAGGTCTGCAGAGGAGAAAATAAATCAAAGTGGGATGGAAACAGAATTCCTGTATGAGGCTCCTAGATATATCCGGTGTTCTCTTGCAAGGGTGACACTGCCCTGAAGATACAAAGTCAGGACATCTGGAAACTCCTGGATGGGGAGGTGGAGGCTGTGGCTTCAAGGACCCTCCCCAGAATCAGGATTCAGCGTGCCAGTTGTGGTCCTGCGGGAAGCCCCATCCAGGTTCATTTGGTCTCCTGCAATTCTCTCTATAATAATGTGGCTTTTGAAGGCTACCCGGAAGTTGCATCTGACTGATGGTTATTTGTCAAAACAAGCCCCATTATGTAACCATTCCGGGGTTGTGCAAAAGCTTTCCTGTCGGCTCCGGAGCAACGACTTGAACTCCTGCTCTCGCTTTGTCAGATCTCCACGGGAGTCCTTGCAGGATTGTCTTCTCGGCACACCCACCCTTTCGTGTCCTGAGAGAGTCTGTTTGTGGGTTCACCACTCTTGTGGGGTAAAGCAGGTGGGAGGCTCACCAGCGGTCTCTCTGCTTCTGTATCTGATCTTTGGAAGAGGCTAACCTCTGAAATCTGATCAGGCCTGGTATCTTCCTTAAGTTATGAAATATATATATATATATATATATATATATATATATATATATATATACACACACACATACATACATACATACATACATACATACATACATATATATATATCCTTTCCTTTTCCTAGGCTTTATGTGTATTTCTCTTTAGCCAGGTTCTTCCTACGTAAACCAAAATTTTTATGCAGCCCTAGTTCTGGGAAATCCCAATCCACTAGTTTCTAGGCTTTTTTTCTGGCAGCCAGCAAACCCTCTGCTGCCCATTGGGAGACTAAGATAGATCTATTTTAGGCTTATAAGCCCTCATCAGTTAGCCACACCCTGTATCTTTACAGTGAGGATACATGGATGAGGATGTGGCTAACTGATGAGGGCTTATAAACCCGATTTTGATTTCACTGAACTAGGGCTGCATAAAAATCTTGGTTTACATAGGAAAAACCTGGCTAAAGAGAAATACATATGTATATATGTATATATAGAGAGATAGACAGACAGCGAGAGAGAAAGAAAGAAAGAAACAGAGACAGAAAGAGAGACAGAGAAAGAAAGAGAGAGAGAGAGAGAGAAACAGAGAGAGATGGAGAGTGAGAAAAAGAAAAAGAGACAGAGAGACAGAGAAAGAGACACAGACAGACCGACAGAGAGAAAAAAAGAGACAGACAGAGAGACAGAGAAAGAGAGAGACAGACAGACAGAAAAAGAAAGAGACAGAGAGACAGACAAAGAAAGACAGACAGACAGACAGAATATACAGGTAGTCCTTGACTTAAAAGAGTTCATTTAGTGACTGTCTGAATTTACAATAGCACTTTAAAAAAAGTGACTTAAGACTCTTCTTCACACTTACGACCGTTGCAATACAACTAAGGTCATGTGATCGAAAATTAGACACTCGGCAACCGGTTCCTATTGATGACGTGTCCCGGGGTCACGTGATCCCTGTTTGCGACCTCCAGCCAAGCAGAGTCAACAGGGAAGCCAGATTCATTTAACATCCGTGTTACTGAATTAACAGCTGCAGTGATTCGCTTAACAGCCGTGACAAAAGTGGTTGTAAAATGGGGGGGGGAGAGAAATTCGCTTCACCACTGTCTCACTTAGCAACAGAAATGTTGGGCTCAGTGGTGGTCGTAAGTCGAGGGCTACCTGTAAATAAATCGTCTGTTACTTTCTACTGTTTCTTGTTCTTTACCTAATGTTTTTACTCAAGGCTACTCAATTCCTCAAGGGCCTTCATTCGGGGCTCCATCAAAGAATTTTTTGGATATCAATTGATCAAATGTTGTTTGGATAATCTGCCTTCATGTCTGGGACCTTCAAAAGACTCCAAGATTAATATTATCCCCAAGGCCCCCATATACTATCTCTTGTTACCTTTAAAGCTTTTCATGCTTCAAGGTCTGCTTATCTGCAGGACTGTTTCCCCCTTGTAAAATCTGCCTTTCCAATAAAATTGAATAAGCCTAGGCTCCTTTCAATCAGAAATTAACTCTTTTTTCTCCCCTCACTCAAGAGATGGGCCGCAGAAGAATGCCTTCTCTGTCATTGTCCCTTCTCTGGAATAGTGTCCCTTTTTCCCCAATTTACTACAAAAAAAATATAAGACCTTCAGAGGAGGGTTCTGAGGAATATTTCTCTGCACAGCGAGCGGTTTGCTTTGATTTTAAGGGTTCAAATTCCCAATTTATGTATGATTGCTTTGCGATCGATGGATTTGTTTAGTTCCAATTTTGCTTATGCTATTGATCCCTGTATCCTGCTTATTTCCCTTGTTGTTAACTCAAGTTACAGATTTGCATAATTGCACGTTGCTCAGAGTCGGTTTGACTGCAACGACTTAACCAGCCCAGTAAATAAATAAATTGGGTATCACGTTATCTCTTTATGAGTGGCTTCTGACTTAGATATCAGCATTTGGCATGGAGACCTGGTTCAGCAACCGTTTCGTGTAACATGCTGAGCCAAACTAAACAGTCTACGTTCTTGAAATACACCTAGAGAGGTGTATGAACCTGGGGCATGGCTGTCTGGCTTAGCTGAAGCCAAAAGGAAGGGACTAGCACATAATGTACAGATAATCCTCGGCTTACGACCACAATTGAGCCCAACATTTCTGTTGTCAAGCGAGACATTTGTTAAATGAGTTTTGCCCCCATTTTACGATCAGAAATTTGGGTCAGTCGCCTGATTGACCAGTTTTATGATTGTCACTTTTTTTTTTTAAATTTGATTTATATGCCGCCCTTTTCCGGAGACTCAGGGCGGCTTACAATGCGTTAAGCAATAGCCTTCATACTTTTGTATATTTATACAAAGTCAGCTTATTGCCCCCACAAACTGGGTCCTCAATTTACCCACTTTATAAAGGATGGAAGGCTGAGCCGACCTTGAGCCTGGGGAGATTCGAACTTACTAACTGCAGACAGCTGGAGTTAATCAGAATGCTTTTTTAGTCTGCTGAGCTATCCAGGCTACAGTTTAAAAGACTGTAGAATGAAAGATTGTCCAATAAAGCCAAATGTCTGTTAAATCTGAATTTACAAAATTGACATCAATCAGAATAGAGCCGGAAAGGACTTCTGGAAGCCTTCTAGATTGAAGTGTTCTCCTGTTTGAGTAGGGGCCTGTCCTAGAAAATTTTCACGATTCTTTCCAAGGATCTTATTCTGTTATTTTGTACATGATAGCAGTCTTCCAATATTTGAGAGGCTGCCCCAAAGGAGAAGAGGGGGGTGTCACCCTATTCTCCAAATTCCCTGAAGGCAGGTTGAGAAACAACAGAGGGGAAACTCATCAAGGAGAGAAGCAACCTGGAATTAAGGAGGATTTTTTTTTGATAGTGAGAATTTATTTATTTATTTTTAATTTGATTTATATGCCGCCCTTCTCTGGAGACTCAGGGCGGCTTACAATGCGCTAAACAATAGACTTCATACTTTTGTATATTTATACAAAGTCAGCTTATTGTCCCCACAAACTGGCTCCTCAATTGACCCACCTTAGAAAAGATGGAAGGCTGAGTCGACCTTGAGCCTGGGGAGTTTCAAACTGGTGTAATTGCAGGCAGCTGGATGTTAAATGCTGCCTTAGTAGGAGGCATTAGCCTCCTACGCCACTCAGGCTCTTGCCACCGTGATGGGCAGGCTCCATTACAGTCATAAGTCGAGGCCTACCTATACAGCCATGCAAAAGCCAATGGGATATTCAGGCTGAAGTATTATAAATATTTTCGATGTACTTGTTTCATCACTTTTATTTTCTTGGGATGGAATGGGGAGGAAAGCATACCTTTCTATTTAAGGGGACAAGCCGCTTGAGGTTTGCAAGAAAACTATTTTATTACCAAGCACAGAACAGCAAACGGTCAGTGTTCTAGCGGCTGAAGATCGGAAAAACGTTCCATTCCCAAGAAGTTTCCATCCCTCGATCCAAATTTCTTTCAGCGAAGAATCAGAATGCCCAAACTACTTCCTTTCTGCCATGGTGGATTTGTGTATTGATGCTGCGAGTTGAATTTTAATTACAAAAACCAGGAACACGTTAGCATGTTTCCTTTCGAAAGATTTGGGCATCGTTTTGATCGGCGAGAACAATTATCCAGCTTCAAAACTAAGGAGCCGTTTGTTGGCTGCTTTTAAGATGCAGAGAACATTTTAAGCTTTAAAGCAGCGGTGTCCAACCTCGGTTATTTTAAGACTTGTGGACTTCAACTCCCAGAATTCCCCAGCTAGCCATGGTTGAAGTTGAAGTCCACAAGTCTTAAGTGGCCAAAGCTGGATATCCCTGGTCTAGACCACTGGTTCTCAACCTTTAAGACACCTCTGCTTTAAGATATGGAAACTTCAACTCCCAGAATCCACCCATCTTAAAGCATGCTGGCTGGGGAATTCTGGGAGTTGAAGTCCACAAGTCTTAGAGTGGCCAAGATTGGACACCCCTGCTTTAAGCTCTTATTCTGCTTAGGGTTTGAACTCCGTTTATACTTGCAGGTGAATAAGATCTAGTAAGAAAGTGTCATTGAAGGATTGTGCAACTTTCCCAATGTATCAAGTGGAGATTTGGAGAAGCGTAGTTCCTCCCATGGAAGCAACAGGAGATATTCTTTGCAACCAAGAAAAGCTTACAAATAACCTATGGATTGCTAAAGAGAGGGAGAAAAAAACTACTTAAATAAATAATATATATTTATAGGTATCACAGCAGGATGCTATAGGAAGTCCTCAACTTAGAACCAAACGCTTAGTGACTGTTCTAAGACTGAAAAGAAATGCCTTACAAAGGATCCTCACACTTACGCCTGTTGCAACACCCCCAAGGTCACATGATCAAAATTTGGGTGTTTGGCAACAAAGATATAATTGCAACCGTCGTAATGTCCCGGGATCAACTGATCACCATTTCAATCTTCCTAGCCGGCTTCTGACAAGAAAAGTCAATGGGGTTAAGCCAGATTTGCTTAACAAGTGTGATTCATTTAACAACTTCGGTGATTCGATTAACAACTGTGGCAAAAGGGGGGGGAGAAAGTCACAGAATTGGGTGTAATTTGTTGAACAAGTGTCCTGCTTAGTCATGGAAATTCAGATCCAAATATTATGGTCATAAGTTGAGGACTGTTTGTACCGCAATCCAAAGCCACGATTAAGTTATTGGAAAATGGAGTCTTTTTTTCCTCTCCATTTTTTCCTCTCTTACATTTTATTTATACAACCAGAGGCGTCTTTTTAATGCCTTGCTTTAGCCCTTTCTATTTTTCTATCCATTTTCATGCTCTTTGGGGCTCAGCATGTAATTCTGCAACACACACACACACAAAATCATTGGGGGTGGCGGGGAATCATTCCTTTCCACAATTCATGCATGGCACTTAATGTTGTACACAGGATAAGGAATTACCTATAGCTTTTTAAGAGTCGGCAGCATTTTAAAAGGAAATAGCCCCATCTTCTACTGACATCTTGTGGTTAGAAATGGACATAGAGCTCAGTCTCCAGATTTGGGAGGCATTTGAAGAATTGTGTTGATACAGACACAACTGAGACCTAGGGTAACATTATTGTCACTTTGAATATACCATAATTGGCATACATTAAAATGAAATTTCGTTGCAGACAGCTCTCAGAGGGTCACCATCTCCAATATACACTATATAACCATGACAAAGTAAGTAAATAAATAAAAAATAGAAAAGAAAAGAATAGAAAAGAATAAGAATAGAATAATAGAATAATTAGTATAGTACATACAGTACAGTACAGTATCGTATAGTATAGCACAGCATAGCATAGCATAGCATAAGTAAAGGTAAAAATTCCTCTCACACATTTATTTTATTTATTATTTAGATTTTTATACATCTGTGCTAGTCGTTCCCGACTCTAGAGGGCGGTGCTCATCTCCGTTTCAAAGCCGAAGAGCCAGCGCTGTCCGAAGACGTCTCCGTGGTCATGTGGCCGGCATGACTCAACGCCAAAGGTGCACGGAACGCTGTTCCCTTTCCACCAAAGGTGGTCCCTATTTTTCTACTTGCATTTTTTACCTGCTTTCGAACTGCTAGGTTGGCAGAAGCTGGGACAAGTCACGGGAGTTTCCCCGTTACGCGGCACTTGGGATTCATACCTCTAAACTTAGCCACTGAGCCACCACGTCCCTTTTAGTATAGTATAGTATACTGTAGTATAGTATAGTATAACTTTGTCATTTTAAACGTACACTAATTGGCCTACATTAAAATGAAATTTCATTGCATCTAGCTCTCCAAGGGTCAACCCCTCCAATATATACTACATAAGCATGATAAAATAAGTAATAAATAAAAATAAGAAAAAAGAAAAAAGAGAATAAGAATAGAATGAGAATGAGAATGAGAAGCGATGGAAGGAAGGGGGAAGAATGAAAGGAGAAGAGAAGAGAAGAGAAGAGAAGAGAAGAGAAGAGAAGAGAAGAGAAGGATGGAATAATAATAATTTTGAATGTACACCCATCAGCATACATTAAAATGAAATTTCGTTGCGTACAGCTCTTCAAAAGGTCACCAGCTCCACTGTACACTACATGAACATGAGAAGATAAATAAATAAATACAAAATCATGTATACACCCATATATATCGTATGACACAGAGAAACGGTACAGTCTATACTTGCTGTTCACCTTATGACAGAGGGTTTTTCAAAACTCAGCTGCTAAACCGAGTGCTTCCAACCTGTATGGTAAGCTTTGCACTTCCAGTAAATGTTACCCCCTTATCCTCTATCCAACTTCCTGATTCTCACTGTCAGCGTTCTTTTTGTCTCCTAAAGCAATAGTTGCTCTGCATCAATCTTGCTACGATGCAAGTCAAAAACAGTATACAGGTAGTCCTCGACTTACAACCGTTCCTTTAAGCGACCGTTCAAGGTTACAAACGGCACTTTTTTCACACCACCGTCGCAGCATCCCCCGTGGTCACACGACCAAATGCTTGGCAACTGACTCATATTTTTGACGGTCGGAGCGTCCCAGGGTCATGTGACACCCCTCCTTTTCCGACCTTCTGACAAGCGAAGTCAACAGGAAAGCCGGATGCGCTTCACAACCATGTGACTCACTTAACAATGGCAATGGTTCACTTAACAACCGTGGCAAGACAGGCAAAATTCACTTAACGAATTTCTCACGTAGCAACAGGAATGTGGGGCTCTATTGTGGTCGTAAGGCAAGGATTCCCCCATTTCATCCTCCAAACCATTAAACACAATTATTTTAAGAGCACAAGGCCCAACACCAAGCCCCACTTGATTTCTCTAATCTGGTGTTTCTCAACCATAGCAACTTTAAGGCATGTGACTTCAACTCCCAGAATTCTTCAGCCAGCAATGATAATTAACTCAGGGTCCTTATAAAGAGAGAGAAGCCACATAGCGACCATCTGCGTTAAGCCCCCAGGCAAAAACCCATCCATGCCATGATTAAAGCGTCAGCCAAACTGCCCAAGAGAATCTCACGGATAACCACGAAAGTCCCTCTAGACTTGGGGGTCTCCAGACTTGGCGACTTTAAGACATGTGGACTTCAACTCCCAGAATTCCCCAGCCAGCCATGTACTCCTTACCTGTATTAACTGCTAATCCCCCATCTTGGCATTTTTCACCTTTTGAAATTTTATGATGTTATTTTTATAATTTTAAAACTATTTAATCTTAAACGAATTCTGATTTTAAGGTTCATTTTATTGATTGTATTGAACACAGCCTAGAGTCCCACTCTGAGGGAAATGAGCAGTTAAGAAATAGGAAATGAAAATAGTTTGCCCTTTTTATAGTTCTGTTTTTATTTTTTTTTTATTTTTTTTTTATTTTTTTAATTTGATTTCTATGCCGCCCTTCTCCGGAGACTCAGGGAGGCTTACAATGCGTTAAGCAAGAGCCTTCATACTTTTGTATAGTTATACAAAGTCAGCTTATTGCCCCCACAAACTGGGTCCTCAATTGACCTACCTTAGAAAGGATGGAAGGCTGAGTCAACTTTAAGCCTGGGGAGATTCGAACATGCAGTAATGGCAGACATCTGGAGTTAGTCACAATGCTTTAGTCTGCTGAGTTATCCAGGCTCAGTTTTTAAACTGTTGCTAAATTTCTTGGATAACCATTGCCATTTCACTAAACTCAATTTTTGCTATAGGTATGATGGACTCTTTCACCTAAACTATCTGCTTTTCTCCTTATCAGTTAATTAGTCCCTATCAATCAGAGCCAAATTTTAAAAAATGACTAATTTGGTCTCTTCTTCTGTCTTCCAAAAGGAAAGACTGCCAGCAAATGAAATTGGAGATTTCCTGGAAAGATAACATCTCATGTAATTTGTCTCCCAGCTCCTATCCATCAATAGTATTTCATTCTTTTTTTTTAATGCCCTTCTAAGACACTGCCAAGAAGTAACTGCATCATTGGTAATTTACAAAAGACAAAAGTATTTAAATATTTTTGCTGAAATGTAAACTAGATTAGATTAGATTTATATACCGCCCTTCTTCCAAGGGACTCAGGGTGGTGTACAGCTATAATAAAAGACAATAAATCCTACAACATTTAAAACCCATTTATCTATCTATCTATCTATCTATCTATCTATCTATCTATCTATCTATATCTATCTATCTTCTATCTTCTATCTATCTATCTATCTATCTATCTATCTATCTATCGATCGTATGGATGGTCACATACAATATTAAAACACTTCATTTTTAAAACCCCTTTAAAACAAAATTAAACAAATTTTGGCCTTCTTAGTTAAAAACCCATAATTTAAAATAATTTAAATTACCCCGTCCAAATTTTTAGTCAGCCAGGCCAGCCTGCTGAAATAACAGGGTCTTGTGGGCCCGGCGAAAAGTACGGAGATCGGGAATCGTACGTATCCCAGGGGGTAATTCATTTCAGAGGGCAGGTGCCCCCACAAAGAAGGCTCTCCCCCTGGGGGTCACCAGCCTACATTGTCTTGCCAACGGCATCCTGAGGAGCCCCTCTCTGTGGGAGCGCGTTGGTGGGCGGGAGGCAATCGGTGGCAGAAGGCGGTCCCATAAGTAACCAGGCCCTAAACCATGGAGCGCTTTAAAAGTGGTAACTAACATTCATGTTAATTCGGGCAAGCGTTGTGCTATATGTTTATCACTAATAATCATCACCTTTACAAACCTGGCACACCCCGTTTGTTAAAAACGATCAATATGTAAAATGTGTCTGACAGACAGAAAGGATGTGAGGGAGGGAGAAGAAAGAATGGGAAGAAGGGAAGTGAGAGAGAGAAAGGAAGGGGGGAAGGAAAGAAAAGGGGAAAAGGAGGGAGGAGTGAGCGTGAGAGAGAGAAAGTGGGAAGAGAGAAGGGAAAAGCAGGGAGGGATGGAGAGAGAAAGTCTGAAGGAAGGAGAAAGGATGGGAGGGATAGATAGATAGATAGATAGATAGATAGATAGATAGATAGATAGATAGATAGATAGATAGAAAGAGAAGGAAAAGAAAGAAAGAAAGAAAGAAAGAAAGAAAGAAAGAAAGAAAGAAAGAAAGAAAGAAAGGAAGGAAGGAAGGAAAGAAGGAAAGAAAGAGAAGGAAGGAAGGGAAAGAAAGAAAGGAAGGAAGGAAGGAAGGAAGGAAGGAAGGAAAGAAGAAGGAAGGAAGGGAAAGAAAGAAAGAAAGAAAGGAAGGAAGGAAGGAAGGAAGGAAGGAAGGAAAGAAGAAAGAGAAGGAAAGAAAGAGAAGGAAGGAAGGGAAAGAAAGAAAGGAAGGAAGGAAGGAAGGAAGGAAGGAAGGAAGGAAGGAAGGAAAGAAGGAAAGAAAGAGAAGGAAGGAAGGGAAAGAAAGAAAGAAAGAAAGGAAGGAAGGAAGGAAGGAAGGAAGGAAGGAAGGAAGGAAAGAAGGAAAGAAAGAGGAGGAAGGAAGAAGAAAGAAAGAAAGAAAGAAAGAAAGAAAGAAAGAAAGAAAGAAAGAAAGAAAGAAAGAAAGAAAAGGAAGGAAGGGAAGGAAAGAAAGAAAGGAAGGAAGGAAGGAAGGAAGGAAGGAAAGAAGGAAAGAAAGAGAAGGAAGGAAGGAAAGAAAGAGAAGGAAGGAAGGGAAAGAAAGAAAGAAAGAAAGAAAGAGAAGGAAGGAAGGAAGGGAAGGAAAGAAAGAAAGAAAGGAAGGAAGGAAGGAAGGAAGGAAGGAAAGAAGGAAAGAAAGAGAAGGAAGGAAGGGAAAGAAAGAAAGAAAGGAAGGGAAAGAAAGAAAGGAAGGAAGGAAGGAAGAGAAAGAAAGAAAGAGAAGGAAGAAAGGAAGGAAAGAAAGGCCTGACCCATCCCCTTCCTTCCCCCTCCTCTGGGGGCGCCCTTCCCTTTGGGGGTGGGGGTGGGGGAGGGGAAGCCACTTACCGCCCACAGGAGGAGGCGGCGGCCTCCCTTCTCTGGGCTCCGCCGGGGGTTTCCTCCAGCGCCGCGCCGCCCGGGAGGCTTGTCCGTCCGCCTGGCTCCTTCTCCTGCCTCCGCGGCCTTCCCTTCCTCCGCACGGGGGGTTTGGCGGCCAGCGAGGCGCCTTCCATGCCGAGCGAGGCCTGAGCGGAGCCGGCCCAAGAACCCGAATGGCGACGCGGCCGTTTGAAAATGGCGGCGGGACGTCGCGGCCAATCAGCGCCGCCCGCCCGTTGCTAGGAGACGCCCCGGAGCGAGGCCTAGCGCCCGGCCCGAAGCCTGCCCTTTCGTCCGTTTTATTTGGCCGGGAGGATGCCGGCTGAGGGAGGGAGCGAACGCGCGTTATACCTTTCGCCCTCGAGAAGGTAACGCCGGCGGGCCGTGGGGGGACGGGCAGCGCAGAAGAGGCCGCCGTCCTCCATCACAAAGCCGGGGAAGCGGAGACGTCGATCCCCGCAGTTGTTAAATTAGTAACACGGTGTTCCGTGGAGACTCTCAGTCATCCAGGTCATGGTTGTCCCAAAGGTGCTTTTTCAAAAGGCAACTGGATTTTCTTGGGGTTGTTTTTTTTTCTTCCCTTGAAGACCTTTCGCTTCTCATCCGAGGAGCTTCTTCAGTTCTGACTGAATGGTGACTGAATGACATCATTCACTCAGAACTGAAGAAGCTCCTTGAACGAGAAGCGAAAGGTCTTCAAGGGGGGGGGAAAATCCAAGAAAATCCAGTTGCCTTTTGGGGGGAAAAATTTTAATCACATACAACGGAACGGTCATAACTATGAATAATAGTCGTAAGTCACTTTT
This sequence comes from Masticophis lateralis, assembly GCA_030761175.1. Classification (NCBI taxonomy): domain Eukaryota; kingdom Metazoa; phylum Chordata; class Lepidosauria; order Squamata; family Colubridae; genus Masticophis; species Masticophis lateralis. Next base: position 3,055,663 of record JAUDYJ010000006.1, on the reverse strand, counting down.
TTTAAAGTGCTGTTGTAACTCCAAATGATCACTTAAACAAATAGTGGAAAGACCCCCTGTGTACACACAGTCCTCGATTTAGAACAGTTTATTTAGTGACGGTTCAAAGTTACGACGACCCTTTCCCTAATCTCGAGCCAATCATATCATTTAGTCCATACTTGATAATATTCTGCATCTTCCTTTTCTTTTCTTTCATTAGGTAAATGTGAATAAACGATGGAGAGGAGGAGAAGGTGACCAAGGTGCAAAATATTGCAAAGAAAATTAAAAATAAAAGGACGATAAAGATAATGATAATCAGGATGGGAAAAATGGGGAATGTATATAGTAGAAAGTAAGAAGGATGAAACGGATATGTAAAAAGAAACGTGTTTTGTATGTTTGTGTTGTATGTTGTGTTGTGGTAAAACCAATTAAGAAAAAAAAGTTACGACGATGTTGAAAAAAAAAGGGATTAATGATAGTTTTTCACACTTATGACCATTGCAGCATCCCTAGGATCACATGATCAAAATTCAGACGCTTGGCAACTGGCTCGTATTTATGACGGTCGCAGTGTCCCGGAGTCATGCCGATCCCTTTTTGTGACCTGACCGGCAAAATCAACAGGGAACACCAGAGATTCACTTAACAACCATGTTACTAATTTAACAATTGTAGTGATTCACTTAATAATTGTGGCAAGAAAGATTATAAAATGGTGCAAAAAAAAATCACTCAACAAATGTCTCAGCAGCAGAAAATTGGGGCTCAATTGTGATCGTAAGTCGAGATTACCTGTTAATTGTTTTTGGATTTTTTTAAAAATAACTTTTATTGCGTATTCTACATTTTAAAACCAAACACACAATAGCAAAAGAAGTCGAGAGACAAAAAACAAAAACACACATCAGACGTTAAAATACAATACTAACAACAGATATATACAATTTTACAACTTTGTAAAAGGTGATGTCTCTTTTGGGACTGCTTGCTCTGGATACTCAGATCTAACTTGGCTCTTTACCGTACCGATGATTTTTATACAGGTAGTCCTCGACTTACGACCACAATTGAGCCCAAGGTTTCTGTTGCTCAGCGAAACATTTGTTAAGGGCCTGGTGGCTCAGCAGACTAAAAGCATTGTAATTAACACCAGCTGCCTGTAGTTACTGTAAGTTCGAATCTCGCCAGGCTCAAGGTTGACTCAGCCTTCCATCCTTTCTAAGGTAGGTCAAATGAGGACCCAGTTTGTGGGGGCAATAAGCTGACTTTGTATAAATATACAAAAGTATGAAGGCTATTGCTTAACGCATTGTAAGCAGCCCTGAGTCTTCGGAGAAGGGCGACATATAAATCAAATTAAAAAAAGAAAGAAAGAAAGAAGGAAACAAGGGAGGGAGGAAGGAAGGAAGGAAACAAGGAAGGAAACAGGAAGAAAGGAAGGAAGGAGGCAGGGTGGGAGAGAGAGAGGAAGGAGGGAAGGAAGAAAAGGAAGGAAGGAAGGAAGAAAAAGAAAGAAAGGAAGGGCATGGTGGCTCAGCAGACTAAAGCATTTTGATTAACACCAGCTGTCTGCAATTACTGTAAGTTCAAATCTCACCAGGCTCAAGGTTGACTCAGCCTTCCATCCTTTCTAAGGTAGGTCAAATGAGGACCCAGTTTGTGGGGGCAATAAGCTGACTTTGTATAAAATATACAAAAGTATGAAGGCTATTGCTTAACGCATTGTAAGCCGCCCTGAGTCTCCGGAGAAGGGCAGTATATAAATCAATTTTTTTTTAAAAAGTGCATTTTACCCCATTTTACAATCTTTCTTGCTCACAATTGTTAAGTGAATCAATGCAGTTAGTAACACGTATGTTAAGTGAATCCTGCTTCCAGAAAAACCATCAATGTGTAAAATTTGTATGACCGTATAGTAAGTAAGGGAGATGTTAACTTAATAAACGTTACTTCTCAGAAGATGGCAAAAGCTATGATCACATGACCCCGGGACACTGCAGCCGTCATAAGTACGAGTCAAGTTGCCAAGTGTTCGAATTTTGATCACTTGATCCTGGGGATGTCGCAACGGTCGTATGTGTGAAAAACAGTCATAAGATCACTTTTTTTCAGTGCCGTTGTGACTTGGAACAGTCACTAAATGAAGTGTTGGAAGTCAAGGACCACCTATATCTGCTTTGGAACCATTTATTTGTCAGGAAACATGTTGTGCAATGGGGATAAAAAGAAATTGCAACCATTGTGTCAGACCTGGAAGCCATTTCTTGCGTTTTGGGCCTTCAGGCCTGCCACATCTTCTTCTGTGGGAAAATGGGAGGGAGGATTGCATAGAGTGTAGATGATATGTAGTCAAAATAACATTCCTTTCTCAGAGAGTCAAGGACGCTTTGCCCTGGCACTTGGAGTCGGATGATTGGGAAGTTTGGACGGTGGATGATTGGACCATCTGATGGACATGAGGGTGCTGGGCAGGGACTTGAACTTTCACAGGTGCAGAAAACCTGGAAATTCGGATTCGGGTTTTCCCAGATGCGCCAATATGACACCTTTAATAAAATAAATAACTTTGAGGAAATCTAAGCCTCGGAGTTTTCTTTTGTTGGGGGTGTATTTTGTGCCTATAATGCTGGATGCTTAAGAAGCATCTTAACAGAGCCAGTTTGATCTAGTGGTTAAGGCACCAGGTTGAAAACGGAGAGATGGTGAGTTCTAGTTCTGCCTTAGGCGTGAAAACTGGCTGGGTGACTTTGGGTGATCACCAGGTGATGGTGAATTCTAGTCCCGTTTTAGGCATGAAACCCAGCTGGGTGACTTAGGGCTAACTTTGGGGTTGGGGTAGAAGACCTCTAAGGTCCCTCCCAACCCTATTATTCTGTCAAGGACTGCCGGTATTTTAATTTTGCAGCACTCGCCCTTTGCAAGCCGCTCAGAGCCTCTGGAAAAGGAGCAAATGGAAAAAATGAATAAACCCTTTTTCCCCCCCCCCCCATCCCGTTCGGAATCTTGCCCTAAATTACACGCCTGACTTAGAAGATCCTATAACAAATCTCATTCCCTGAAAAGCCTTGGCCAAGAATCTTCTGTATCAGATTTCATTTTTCCGACGAAGGGGGAAGAAGGGGAAAAAGAATTTAGAAGGAGTAAGTGACGGTCAAAGCAGTTTTGACTGGTTGAGGTTTTTTTTTTAAATTTTTAACTTGAAAGCCAAAATGCACGGTTAGGACCCAAAAGTGCTTTTCCAAGAAGCCACTGGACTTCCTTGTTTTTCCTTGAAGACATTTCGCTTCTCATCCAAGAAGCTTCCTCAGTTCTGGCGAGGAACGGAAGGAACGGAAGGATGGCGAGGAACGGAAGGATTGATACTCCTTGCAGACAGCTGGTCCTTTGCATCCTTTTAGAGGGTCGCTGAGGCCACTTGGAAGTTTTATCTGCGTCTTCAGGGCCCCCTGAGTGGTGCAAAGGATTCCCGTAGTCTGCATTTTTTTCTGGAAATCCATTCATATTCCCACACCGTTCAAAGGGCGTTCATCCCAAATGCACAGTTAAGTCTATGGAGATTCTCAGTCACAGTTGTCCCAAAGGTGCTTTTTCAGGATGCAACTGGGGTTGGGGGATTGAGGGGTGGGGTTGCGACCTTCCGACAAGCAAATTTTGCGGCCGGTACGCTCTCACAGAGGGGCTCCTCCGGGTGCCGTCGGCCAAACAATGTCGACTGGCGGCCCCTAGGGAGAGAGCCTTCTCTGTGGGGGCACCTACTATCTGGAATGAGCTCCCCCCGGAGATACGGAGGATACAGCGGATCCCGGATCTGCGCACCTTCCGCCGCGCTCTCAAGCCCTTTTTATTCCATCAGGCTGGCCTGGCCTAATCTTTTCCCTTTTTTTCCTTTTAAATATGTAAATTTTAATCTGTTTTAAATTATTGGGGTGTTTTAAATTTGTCTTTGGGCCAAATTGTTTAATTCGGTTTTATTCTGTTTTTAAATTTTGTATTTACGTGTTTTTATCTTGTGGCTGTTCACCGCCCTGAGTCCTTCGGGAGCAGGGCGGTATATAAATCAAATAAAACTAAAACTAAACTAAACGAAGTCCATCGGGAAGCCAGACTAATTTAACAACTGTGTGACTAGCTTAACAACTGCAGTGATTCGCTTAACAGCGAGGTTAACGTTGTAAAATGGGGCAAAACTCACTTTGCAACGGCCTTCTTGAACAAGAGAAGTTGTGGGGCTCGATTATGGTTGTAAGTCGAGGACGATGTATATCCCATTAAAAAGGCATAAAGCTGGAGACCAGAGGATCTGTTTCTTATCTACCCTGGCAGTTACTGGAAGGAGGGAGAGCATATTTTGGGAATGTTTTCCCACAGACGTAACACTCATCCCTCAGATATTTAATTTTTAGGCCAAGGACGTTAGGAGGGGCAGACAGACAGACCCATATTACACACCCAATTTCTGAAGTAGGTGGGGATAAAAATTTTAGGGGAGTGCGTTTGTGTAAAAATGAATTAAAGCCCAATTATAGCCTTCTGTAACTTGTTTATATGTGTAGCCCTCGACTTACGACCACAATTGAGCCCAGCAGCTTCGCTGCTAAGTGAAACATTTGTTAAGTGAATTCTGCCCCATTTTTTCCACCTTTTGTGTCACAGTCGTTAAGGGAATCGCTTAGTTAGTCACCCGGTTGTTAAGTGAATTTGGCGTCCCCCATTGATATTCGCTTGTCGGAAGGTTGCAAAAGGGGATCCAAGTTGGTGACCCCGGGACGCTGCAACCGTCATAAATAGGAGTCAGTTGCCAGCGTCTGAATTTTGATCATGGGGAATGCTGAAATGGTCATAAGTGTGAAAAATGGTCCTGCGTCACTCTTTTCAGGGCCGGTGTAACTTCGAACCGTCGCTGAATAAACTGTCGTAAGTTGAGGACTATCTTCCATCTGTTTTGTGGACCAGCTTTGTTGATGGAAGAACAAAGCTGTAGGGAGGGATGGTTAAGGTGGGGAGATAAAAACAGTTGAATTAATACATTAGGAATCATTTTAACGCGATAAAATAAATTAGAGGACTCTAATTTAATGAAGAAATTAGAGATTAGGGTTGAACTGTGGTGTCTTTGGTGCTCTCTGGGAGATGGTGAGTTCTAGTTCTGCCTTAGGTGTGAAAACTGGCTGGGTAATTTGGGGCCAATCACCAGGAGACGGTGACTTCTAGCCCCACCTTACGCATAAAAGCCAATTGAGTGACTTTGGGCCAATCACCAGGAGACGGTGAGTTCTAGTCTCGCCTTAGGCATGAAACCCCGCTGGGTGATTTTGGGTTAACTTTGGGGTTGGACTAGAAGACCTCCAAGGTCCCTTCCAAATCCTGTGATCCTGTTAATTTCTCTCTTTCTGTCCAACCCATCTCACAGGGTCGTGCTGGTGGGGGAAAATAAGAGGAGGAAGGTGTCCTGGATACGTTCACTGCCTTATTTGTGAAGCTAGCAAAGGCAGGATACAAATAATTAAATCTCTTGAGAATCCCACTTACATATATATTTATTTTTCTTTCCCATATTCAGTTTATGATGCATTGATTTACACCCAGTCATTCTTCCTTTTAACTTTATCTTCTTTCCTGCTTTGGCGTCCTCTTCTATTTTTGGACCCGATAAAGACTGTCCCTTTTTCTTCCAAAGACAGAATCTGAGGATGCCACGGGTATGACCGAATTGTGGGCTAGAAGCCATGCAAACAAAACAAAAAGGGGGGGGGGCTTTCTTGGGTTGGGGGAGTAATAGACTCCTGAACCGTGGCCTCCCCGCTCCAACTATTTTCCTGATTTTGAGAGTTACTAAACTATTCATGTTCAAAAAAAAAAAAAAGATGTTCCCACTACTTCTCAGCAGAGGGCGCTGTGGGTTAGCATACGTTAAAAAGATTCTGCCTGCCTCCTTCCCCATCCACAAAGAGTTGGCGAGGGAAGAAAAGTTTACATTCCATAAATGACGTTTTTTTTCAACTTTCTTTGAAGAAAAGCAGGGGAAGAAGTAGAAAGAGAGCCATATAGGGGTTGTGGTGAAGATAAGGGCCCAGAAACCAGGAAACTGGGTGGCTTTCGGGCATTCACTAGAAGACGGTGAGTTCTAGTCCCGCCTTAGCCATGAAAGCTGGTTAGGGGACTTTGGCCCAATCACCAGGAAATGGGGAGTTCTAGTCCCGCCTTAGGCATGAAAACAAGCTGGGTGACTTTGGCCCAATCACTAGGAGACGGTGAGTTCTAGTCCCACCTTGGGCATGAAAGCTAGCTGGGTGACTTTGGGCCCAGGAGACTGGGAGTTCTAGTCGTGCCTTAGGCATGAAAGCCGGCTGGGTGTCTTTGGACCAATCACTAGGGGACTGGGAGTTCTAGTCCCGCCTTAGGCACTAAACCCAGCTGGGTGACTTTGGGCCAATCACCAGGAGACGGTGAGTTCTAGTCCCGCCTTAGGCTTGAAAGCTGGTTAGGGGACTTTGGCCCAATCACCAGCAAATGGGGAGTTCTAGTCCCACCTTAGGTATTAAAACAAGCTGGGGGACTTTGGCCCATTCACTAAGACTGGGAGTTATAGTTCCGCCTTAGGCACTAAACCCAGCTGGGTGACTTTGGGCCAATCACCAGGAAATGGGGAGTTCGAGTCCCGCCTTGGGCATGAAAGCCAGCTGAGTGACTTTGGGCCAATCACCAGGAGACTGGGAGTTCTAGTCCCGCCTTAGGCACAAAACCCAGCTGGGTGACTTTGGGCCAATCACCAGGAGACTGTGAGTTCTAGTCCCGCCTTAGGCTTGAAAGCTGGTTAGGGGACTTTGGCCCAATCACCAGCAAATGGGGAGTTCTAGTCCCACCTTAGGTATTAAAACAAGCTGGGGGACTTTGGCCCATTCACTAAGAGACTGGGAGTTATAGTTCCGCCTTAGGCACAAAACCCAGCTGAGTGACTTTGGGCCAATCACCAGGAGATGGGGAGTTCTAGTCCCACCTTAGGCATGAAAGCCGGCTGGGGAACTTTACCCCAATCACCAGCAGACAGGGAATTCTAGTCCCCCTTAGGCACGAGAACCAGCAGAGTGACTTTGAGGCCAGGCGCTCTGTCTTGGCCCAGCCCACCTCACAGGGTTGTTGTTAGGAAAAGGGAGTTGTGTTAGGTCTGTTCATCGCCTGGAGTTACTTATAAAAAAATAATAAAGGTGGGATTAAAAATCTATTTAAAAAAATGCAAGACAAGAGAAAGTTGAGGAATGGGCAGAGAGAAGGAAGGGGTCGAGGGAATGGGAGTTTAAATAACGAGGGGAGTTAAAAGCACTAATCGAGCTTAATTCCCGGAGATTTCATGAAGACGGTCCAAAATAGTTCAGAGGTCAAAGCTGTGTCGTGTGGGCCCCGAAGGCGCATTTTTCACATGCGACGTTGAAATATCTCCCGAGCATGCCAAGTTTCACGTTAAATCATTTTTAAATCTGGAAGATAACTTACTGCTATTCCCACTTTGGAAATGCGAGAGGCCCAGACACAATTCTGACAAGCTGCGGTTTGCCTAAGTCAGCAAGTGAAATCGTATCTTTTCTTTTCTTTTTGGGGTCTGAGATCTTCAAAACAGATGGCTCGAACCTAATCCTCAGACATTTTACGGCGAGATGCGTTTTAAATGAAGAAAGGCTAAGTTGGGTTCAGTAATTTTGGTCTGCATGGAAGAATTGTTGAGAAATCCCTGTATATTTCTTTTCTGAGGTTTTCGTGGGTGTTTGTATGTAGGTCTTTGGTTATTCGGGTTTTCTCCCGCGTAAAATTGGAAGTGTCTTGGCGACGTTTCGACGAAGTCTCATTCGTCATCTTCAGGCTGGTGTTCTCGGCTTCGTGCTTCCAGGAGCAATGTGAGATTGCTCCTGGAAGTGAAAATGTGAAAAAGGAAGAAACAGCTGCGATCTCACATTGCTCCTGGAAGCACGAAGCCGAGAACAGCAGCCTGAAGATGACGAATGAGACTTCGTCGAAACGTCGCCAAGACACTTCCAATTTTACGTGGGAGAAGACCAGAATAACCAAAGACCTACATCCCTATATATATATATATTTTTGCTCGACTCCGTGTTGTGCAGGTATTCCTCGCCTTACGACCGCAATTGAGCTCCAGATTTTTTTGTTCCCGAGCGAGACATTTGTTTTAAGTGAGTTTTGCCCAATTTTACCACTTTTCTCGCCGCGTTTGTTAGCCAAATCACTGCAGTCATTAAATGAGTCACACGGTTGTTAAGTGAATCCTGCTTCCCCCGTTGACTTTGCTTGTCAGGCGGTCACAAAAGCGGGTTCGCGTGACCCCCTCAAGGAGGCTCCAACGGCTTCTGTTTTGCCCCCAGAAGTGAGGTGGAAACCCCCCCCCCCCACTTTTCTGGCCTTACGGAAAAGATTCGAAACACGGGTCTGCAGCCAATAAATTGAGTTCTGTGGGGGTCCTTGGGGCTCTCTGAGCTTGGTGGTTGCCTTGCAGACGTTCCAGGACCCAACTAGAGAACATCATCAGTGCTAGAAGGGAGTGGAGGAGGAGGAGGAGAGTTGTGGGGTCCTTGACGCTCTCTGAGCTTCTGTCTGTTTTGGAAGCCATATTAGCCCCGCTGCCAACTCCTTGTGTGAAGGAAAGTAGGAAGGGGGGGGATTTAGTAGAGGGAATGTAGTTAGATAAAATAACATTCTTCTTTCCGGTCAAGGTCAGGACAATCCTGCATCTGGAGTTCAAGGGATGTCTCGAGATGGGACGGATGGTGAATGGACCACGTGATGGATTGATGGGCGCAAGGGACGGATTTGGGGGTTTTGATTTACTGAAGGGAATTCTCAGATTCGGCTTTTCCCCAGATGTGCCAGTATTCCTACTCTAATAAATTGGAACTTGTGAGAAAATGCCTGTCTCGGAGTTTTTAATTGGAGCTGGGGGTTTTCTGGAACGCTGACAGCTTGGCTATTAACTCGCAGACGTTTCGTGACCCAGCTAGGTAACACCATCAGCGCTAGTGTGATGTACTTAGCACTGATGACGTTAGCCTAGGGTGGGTCGCGAAACGCCTGGCAAGAAAACCGCAGAGCTCAGAGACACCAAGGACCCCCACAGTCCTCCTCCTCCTCCTCCCCTCCATAAACCCCGCTCTCTAAACCTCACTCCCTTCAGCACTGATGACGTTCCCTAGTTGGGTCAGGCAACGTTTGCAAGAAAACCTCGCAGCTCAGAGAGCAATGGGGACCCTTCACAATTCAACCCTGAGCTACAAATATTCTCTTTTAAACCGAGTTCTCTTAAGCCGGATTTCCAAAACACGAGGCCCCGTCTGTCTTTTATTTTATTTAAGTAAGGGCTCTCTATGCAAACCCAACCTTTTTTTTTCCCTCCCTGGTCCTTTTGCAGGCTCCATCCCATCCTTTGTGCCTTCCCCTTCCAACTTCTCTTCCACCACCACCCCTCCTCTACTCCCCAACTGTGTCTGAATCACTTCACCTAGCCTTCCGCCTCCCTCCCCACTCCGGGCTGCATTCCAGCCCTTCCCCACGTCTGGTTAGCCACCTGTTAAAAGCCAGTTATTTTTAAAGGAGCCTGCTCCCATCTGTTTCCTTTCGTTGAGGCCGCGAGAAAATCGATTGACCTTCAAATCTTTCCCGGAGAGACTCTGCAGAAGAGCTCTCTAGGTCGCAGGCTGGAGAGTACTCATGCCGTCGATCCATCGGAGTGGAGCGGGAAGGGACCTCAGAGGTCTTCTACTCCAACCCCCTGGCTCAAGCAGGAGACCTCTATAGTCTATAACCGTGATGGCGAAACTTTTCGGCACCGTGCCCAAACCAGAATGCATGTGTGCATGCCGGAGCGCCGCAAACCCAAAGGCCAGCTGGCCGGTGCACCCATGCCTGTTTTTTTGGGCCGGTTTTTAGACCATTTTGGTGGCTATTTTCAGGCCCGAGAACGGCCTGGGGTTTTGGGCAGTTTTTTTGGACCGTTTTCAGGCCGTTTTCCAGCACTCCAGTGCCTGCGAAGACCAGCTGGCCGGAAACCAGAAGAGGAGCTGGCGATGGCGTGCGTGCCCATGGAGAGGGCTCGGCGTGCCACCTCTATACCATTTCAGACAAGTGGCTGACCAGTCTTACTCTTTTTTTAAAAAAAAATTGATTTATATGCTGCCCTTCTCCGAAGGCTCACGGCGGCTTACAATGCGTTAAGCAATAGCCTTCCTACTTTTGTATATATATACAAAATCAGCTTATTGCCCCCACAAACTGGGTCCTCAACTGACCTACCTTAGAAAGGATGGAAGGCTGAGTCAACCTGGAGCCTGGTGAGATTCGAACTTGCAGTAATTGCAGACAGCTGAATGTTAATTACAGTGCTTTAGTCTGCTGAGCCACCACTTCCTTCCTTTCCTTCTTTCTTCCTTCCTTCACTCCTTCTTTCTTTTTCTTCCTTCCTTCCCTCCTTACTCTCTCTCTCCCTCCCGCCCTGCCTCCTTCCTTCCTTCCTTGTTCCTTCCTTCCTGTTTCCTTCCTTGTTTCCTTTCTTCCTTGTTTCCTTCCTTCCTCCCTCCCTCCTTTCTTTCTTTTTTTAAAATTTGATTTATATGCCGCCCTTCTCCGGAGACTCAGGGCAGCTTACAATGCGTTAAGCAATAGCCTTCATACTTTTGTATATTTATACAAAGTCAGCTTGTTGCCCCCACAAACTGGGTCCTCAATTGACCTACCTTAGAAAGGATGGACGGCTGAGTCAACCTGGAGCCTGGGGAGATTCGAATTTACTAATTGCAGACAGCTGGAGTTAAATTACAGTGCATTAGTCTGCTGAGCTATTCCAGACTCCTTCTTCTTGAAAACATCCACTGTTGGAGGACCCACAACTTCCGGTGGCAGGAGGTTCCACTGGTTGATGGTCCTGTTAAGTTAGGAAGTTTCTCCTTAATTCCAGATGACTTTTCTCCTGGATTATTTTCCATCTGTTCTTACATCTTGCCTTCAGGGGCTTTAGAGAATAAATTGATCCCCTCCTCTTTGCGGCAGCCCCTTAAATGCAGGAAGACTGCTATCATGTGTCCCCCAGTCCTTCTTTTCTCTAGACTGGCCATACAATTCCTGCAACCGTTCTAATTATGTTTTAGTCTCCGGGCCTTTGATCCTCTTAGTTGCTTTTCTCTGCACTTTTTCCAAAGTCTCCACTTCATTTTTGGAAATGTGGGGACCAAAACTGGATATGTTAGGACAGAAACAGGCATTAATCTTCCTGTGGATTCTGCACGTGGCCTCTTGAACTCCCAGTCTCCTAGTGATTAGCCCAAAGTCACCTCACAGGCTTTCAATGCCTAAGGCAGGACTAGAATTCCAGGTCTCCTGGTGATTGTCTCAGTCACCCAGCTGCCTTTCATGCCTAAGGCGGGACTAGAACTCCCAATCTCCTGGTGATTGGCTCAAAGTTACCCAGCCGCCTTTCATGCCTAAGGCAGAACTAGAACTCCCAATCTCCTGGTGATTGGCTCAATGTTACCCAGCCGCCTTTCATGCCTAAGGCAGAACTAGAACTCCCAATCTCCTGGTGATTGGCTCAAAGTCACCCAGCCTCCTTTCATGCCTAAGGCAGGACTAGAATTCCCAATCTCCTGGTGATTGGCTCAAAGTCACCCAGCTGCCTTTCATGCCTAAGGCAGGACTAGAACTCCCAATCTCCTAGTGATTGGCTCAGAGTCACCCAGCGTCTTTCATACCTAAGGCGGGACTAGAACTCCCAATCTCCTGGTAATTGGCCCAAAGTCACCCAGCCACCTTTCATGCCTAAATCAGGACTAGAACTCCCAATCTCCTGGTAATTGGCCCAAAGTCACCCCGCAGGCTTTCAATGCCTAAGGCAGGACTATAACTCCTGGTCTCCTGGTGACTGACCCTAAGTCCCCCAGCTAGCTTTCACGGCCAAGACAGAAGAAGAACTAGTTGTAAGTTGAGGACCTGCATCCGAAGCAGGATAATGTTGAGCCTTGCGATTTGCATCTAAAGTGAGAGACAATAATTTCCAGTGATTCGTTTATTTATTTATTTATTGCTTGGGGGGTCGTCTTCCCTTGTTCCAAAGTTCGTAGGAGTGAACACAAAACCGCAGAACGGTGGAAAAGAGGCCTGCCAATCGCCTTCATGAACGCAATTAAAAGCACACCCTTTAATCAAATTATGCCATATCCACCCGCCCCCTGGCTGTGTAAGAAGAACAGTTTAGAACATGTTCCTTGAACGCCCGAGAAAAAGGCACAGTACTGTATTTCCTGCGGTCAGCATATTCCATACTGTGGAGCAATGGGGAAAAACGTTTTTCTGTGCTGCGAGCTTGTGCCAGGGCAGACCTAAGTCAGGGGTTCTCGCGGGTCGGGCAGACCCAAACTGGGACGCGTGGTCCCTCGTGTAGCTGTCTCTTGCCCTTCGCAAGGCATCCAACATAATGATGAGTGTTTGGAACTGGGCTCAGATATGGACTGCAAATTAGGGCAGCACCAATTTTACAAAAAAGCTACTGTATAATGGGATCCGTGGTGCTCTCTGAGCTTGGTGATTTTCTTCAGACGTTTCAGGACCCAACTAGGTAACATCATCAGTGTTAGAAGGGAGTGAAGAAGAGGAGAAGGAGAAGGAGAAGGAGAAGGAGAAGGAGAAGGAGAAGGAGAAGGATGTGGGGTCCTTGGTGATCTCTGAGCTTGGTCGTTTTCTTATAGATGTTTCATGACCCAACCAGGGAACATCATCAGTGTTAGAAGGGAGTGAGGAAGAGGAAGAGAAGAAGGAGGAGGAGGAGGAGGAGAAGAAGAAGAGTGTGGCGTCCTTGGTGATCTCTGAGCTTGGTTGTTTTCTTGTAGATGTTTATACAAGCCACAAGCAACAAATCATAATCATAAAGTACAATCATCATAAATCATAAGGTACAACCCTCACAGTCATAGGATATCAAATAAGCAATCAACGTAAATCATAATAGGATATTAAATAAACACAAATCATGAGACACAAGCCACAAAGGAGCTAAAGGACATAGTAATAGGAAAGATGAGAAGGATAGTAATAATAATAATAATAATACAGCCCTCCTAGGTAGTTTGACATCCCAGGGTATAAGACAAGGGTTGTGAGATTTAGTTGTTTAGGAGAGTGATGGCAGAGGGACACAACCTGTCCTTGTGTTTAGTTTGTTTTGGCGTGCAATGCCCTATATAGCGTCGTCTTGAGGGAAAATTTTGAAACAATTTATGTCTGGGATGCGAAGGGTCTGCGGATATTAATTCCAGATCAGAAGGGCTCTGCAAATGTGGTGATTGGAGGATTTTCCTCAAAGCCCTTTGAAGTTTTGATATCCCATCCATGGTCATTTTTCTGCTTAGCCCAACTTCGTGCCAAGCCGCTCCAACCAGGAAACCCACCAGCCTCCCATCCTAAGGATAGGATAGGATAGAGATAGAGATGGAGATGGAGATAGAGATAGAGATAGAGATAGACGTGATAGACATAGATGTAGAGATAGAGATAGAGATAGAGAGAGAGAGAGACATAGACGTAGAGATAGACATAGAGATAGAGATAGTAGAGTAGAGTAGAATAAGAATAGAATAGAATAGAATAGAATAGAATAGAATAGAATAGAATAGAATAGAATAGAATAGAATAGAATCGGGTGAAATCCAACAGGTTCTGACAGGTTCTGGAGAACCTGTAGTGGAAATTTTGAGTAGTATGGAGAACCAGCAAATACCACCTCTGGCTGGCCCCAGAGTGGGGTGGGAATGGAGATTTTGCAATATTCTTCCCCCAGGAGTGAGGTGGGAATGGAGATGTTGCAGTATCCTTCCCCTGCCAAGCCATACCATGTCCACCAAGCCACGCCCACAGAACCAGTAGTAAAAAAATTTGGATTTCACCACTGAATAGAATAGGGAATAGAATAGAATAGAATAAGAATAGAATTAGAATAGAATTAAAGTAGAATTAGAATTAGAATTAGAATTAGAATTAGAATAGAATAGAATAGAATAGAATAGAATAGAATAGAATAGAATAGAATAGAATAGAATAGAAAAAATGAAATGCAATGGAATAGAATAGAATAGAATAGAATAGAATAGAATAGAATAGAATAGAATAGAATAGAATAGAATAGAATAGAATAGAATAGAATAGAATAGATATTGGAATGTAGAATAGAAAAATAGAATAGAGTAGAGTAGAGTAGAGTAGAGTAGAGTAGAGTAGAGTAGAGTAGAGTAGAGTAGAGTAGAATAGAATAGAATAGAATAGAATAGAATAGAATAGAATAGAATTCTTTATTGGCCAAGTGTGATTGGGCACACAAGGAATTTGTCTTCGGTGCATAAGCTCTCAGTGTACATAAAAAAATACATTCATCAAGAATCATAAGATACAACACTTGGTGATAGTCAGGGGATACTAAATAAGCAATCAAATCATACTAGGAAACTAAATAAAAGAATACAAAACGTAAAGATACAAGCTCCTTATGGTCATACGGAGAAAAGGAAATGGGTAATAGGAAGGATGAGAAGAAGAATAGTGATACAGTCTTCGTATCCCTTCGTATCCCTTCGTATCTGACAGTGTTGTGGGAATTAGTTGTTTAGCAGAGTGATGGCACGCGGGCAAAAACTGTCCTTGTGTCTAGTTGTCTTGGTGTGCCATGCCCTATAACGTCGTTTTGTGGGTAGGAGTGGAAACAATTTATGCCCAGGATGTGAGTGGTCTGTAGATATTTTGATGATGGTGGCTCGGAGGAATTCCTAGTTTGTGTGTGTGTTGTGTGACTTCACACCCCATCCCCCGGCGGGTGGAATAAACAATGAGCGTGAAATCTGACCATGTCCCTACCCCAATTTCCTCCCCCCCCCCCCCGCCAACCCGCCCCTTTCCTTGAAAGTGTGTCTGTTGCTTTAAATGAGCCGAAGACTTCATTTTTCAGGTGGAGTCTGGTCTTACTTGGGTTATAAATTTGCAGGGAGGATTTGCCAGCAGCTGTTTTGCTGGAATCCTGACACAAGGCATCATGGTAAGCCCACAGTCTGGGGTGCGGAGTGGTCTGTGGGGCAGGCTAAAATGAGGGGTAAGGGGGGGAAGGAAGCATCCCCTTCGTAAACTTTTTATAAAGTTTATTTCTTGGGGGAAGCAGGTACAGCCGAATATTTTCCTTTGGACGATCTGCTCCTTATAAGGCAAAAAAGTAACTTCCAGGGGAAAAAAAAGGGGGGGGTATTATGTTTGGGGAAGGGGTCTCTCCCTTTTTGGCTGCCGCCCCTTATCATTTTCCAGTGCAGAAGTGAAGGCGAGTTTCTTGCAAAGTTTTAGCAGTCTGGCTTGGGACACTTTTTTCCCCACCCAGTGGGTATCTTCAGAGGCTAAGGGGGGAAAAAATGTGACCGTACAGTAAATTCCATAATTTTCTGGCGGGGGTCTCTTTCTCGGTATTATTTTACCCTGTCGCTACGAACAGGGTGAACTAACATTACTGTACTTTAGCACAGACAGAGAGAGAGAAAAAAATCTCCCTTTCTCCGTCTCTGGATAAGAGGAAACTGCCATATTGCCTTTGTTTGCTGTAATCCCAAGGGTTGATAAACTGAAAACCCAAACAAAAAATGTGTTTGCTTTTTTTGTATTTTTGCAAAATCTTTTGATCGGAGGAAAAGGTCCCAAGCTGGGAAACTTTTAAAAGCGAAATTAGAAACTGCTCCGGAGAGATTGTACAGATTGCACTGCCTGTTCGTCAACTTCTTGGGGTGGGTGGGACTGCAAAAAAGTATTTTTTGTTCCCCCTTTCAGATGTTGGCAGACCACCTTGCTTTGAATCCAAGAAACTGCTGTCAGTTTACTCTTTGAGCTGGCCCAAGAAAGTTGGCGCAGTTTAAGCTAGATTGGAGTGTGGACTCTTCCCACCTTCCCAAGCAAAACTAAGTTTAATTGGATATGTCGAGTTTAATGATAAGAAGGACCAGGGGTGACATCATAGCAGTCTTCCAGTATTCGAGGGGTATTTGCCCCAAAGAAGAGGGAGTCAAGCTATTCTCCAAAGCACCAGAAGGCAGGAGGAGAAGCAATGGATGGAAACGAATCAAAGAGAGAAGCAACCTGGAATTCAGGAGAATTCGGGGTGGGGGTGGGGGGCAGAAGTTTAAATGGAGAAAGGAGCCCCGTCCTCTTTTAGCAAATGTAAGGTATCTGTCATACGAGCCGAGATCTATTTTGCAGTTTTTGAGGTTTCGGAAGGCCTGTGCGAATGAGGCAGCCGCCGGGAGCTGCCACTCCAGAGGGGCATCCGAGCTTTGCCCGTGGAAGAAGAAATAATCCAAATAGCAGCAGTTGTTTGGTGCAGAACAGCTGGTGCCTCTTGGCACACTTGTCGAGCGAGCGTGCGAGGGAGCACACATGGCCGCCAGGCGACTCCGGCCAAATTGGCCAAGAAGGTCTACCCCTAGATGGCCAGGCCAGGAGACAAAGCAAAATATAAATAAAATGAAAATAGAGACCTGCATGCGTCTTCGGAAAGGGTGGTTTTCAGCTGCGGGGAGAGGACGGCGCTAAGCATGAAACCGAGGTTCTCTTTCTGGCCCTATGGATGAATTCAGTCGTAGAGTGAAACTTTCACATACACACAGACACACACACACATATATATTTCCACATGGCTCAAGGTAGAGTCCTCGCCTTACGACCACAACTGAGCCCAACGTGTCTTGTTGCGAAGGGAGAGCTTTGTTAAGCGAGTTTCGCCACCGTTTCGCCACTCTTCTTGCCTCCGTTGTTAAGTGAATCAATGCCATTGTTAAGTTAACAACACGGCCATTAAGGGAATCCGGCTTCCCCGTTCACTTTGCTCATCAGAAGGTCATAAAAAGAGGATCACGTGATCCCAGGACTGCTACGACCGTCATAAATACGAGTCACAGTTGGCAAGGGTCTGAGTTTCGATTACGTCATTGTGGGGGATGCTGCAGTGGCCATTAAGTGTGACAAACATTTCTCGGTCATTTTTTTCCAAGGCCGTGGAAACTTTGAGCGGTCACTAAACGAATTGTCGTAAGTCGAGGACTACCTGCGGTCCTTTTACAACAGGATGGAGACCAGAAGAATTTCCTTGATAAGCGAAGTTGGTTAGTTAAGTGGTGACATTTTTGGCCACGATGGTTAAGCGACTCACTGCAGTGACGTGAATCGCTCTGGTTGTTAAGTGAATCGCATGGTCATTAAGCGAAGCCGGCTTCCCCCGTTGACTTTGGTTGTCGGAAGTCGGTTAGAAAGTTTGCAAACGGTGATCACATGACTATGAAGATGTTGCAATGGTCATTAAGTGTGAAAAATGGTCATAATTCCCTTTTCGAGGTCCAATGTAACTTTGGTCGTTGAACGAATGATTGTAAGTTGAAGCGTATCTGCACGGGGAGGTACAGATGGTCCTCGGCTTACAACAGTTTGTTTAGTGACCGTTCAAAGTTACGGCAGCACTGAAAAAAGGGACTTCTGTCTGGTTTTCACACTTATGACAATTGCAGCATCCCCATAAACCATGTAATTGATGCATTCGGATGCTTGACAACCGCTTCATATTTATGACGGACGCAGTGTCCCGGGATCACGTGATCAAAAGTCAAACGCTGAGCAACAGACTCATATTTATGACGGCAGCAGTGTCCCATCATCCCTTTTTGCGACCGTCTGACGAGCAAAGTCAACAGGGTAGCCGGGTTCATTTAATGACCGTGTCACTAACTTAACAAGTTCCGTGATCCCTTCGTCACGTGTGGCAAGAAAAGTCGTAAAATGGGGCAAAACTCACTTAGCAACAATTTGAGCTCAACTTTGGTCGTAAGTTGAGGACCACCTGTATAACTAGGTTAGAGATGCCTTTGAGTCACACGCAGTTGGAGTCTCTGTGATTGGTGCTTTTCTCAAGGTTGGCAACCTGAAGATGGCTGGACTTCAGCTCGATCCTAGCTAGGGAATTCTGGGAGTTGAAGTCCTCATGTCTTAAAAGTTAGCAAGTTTGGCTGGCTGGGGAATTCTGGGAGTTGAAGTCCTCATGTCTTAAAGTTACGAAGTTTGGCTGGCTGGGGAAATCTGGGAGTTGAAGTCCTCATGTCTTAAAGTTACGAAGTTTGGCTGGCTAGGGAATTCTGGGAGTTGAAGTCCTCATTTCTTAAAAGCTAGCAAGTTTGGCTTGCTGGGGAATTCTGGGAACTGAAGTCTTCACGTCTTAAAGTTACGAAGCTTGGCTGGCTGGGGAATTCTGGGAGTTGAAGTCCTCACATCTTAAAGTTACGAAGCTTGGCTGGCTGGGGAATTCTGGGAGTTGAAGTTCTTACGTCTTAAAAGCTAGCAAGTTTGGCTTGCTGGGGAATTCTGGGAGCTGAAGTCCTCACATCTTAAAGTTATGAAGCTTGGCTTGCTGGGGAATTCTGGGAATTGAAGTCCTCATGTCTTAAAGTTACATGAGGTTAAAGTTTGGCTGGCTAAGGAATTCTGGGAATTGAAGTCCACGAGTCTTAAAATGGCCACCTTTGATACCCTTAGAACCCGGGTATCAAAGGCTCAAATTATCTTGAGCTCTGAGCTCTGTTTTCTTGGTCTGACTTTCCTTGAGAGTGGTTTATTAAGCAGAAAAACGAGATATTTCTCTATATCCATCAGCCTACGTACCCTCATGGCAAATTGATACAGATAGTCCTCAACTTATGACACTGATATACAGACAG
Source organism: Masticophis lateralis (assembly GCA_030761175.1). Classification (NCBI taxonomy): domain Eukaryota; kingdom Metazoa; phylum Chordata; class Lepidosauria; order Squamata; family Colubridae; genus Masticophis; species Masticophis lateralis. The sequence continues at coordinate 3,036,908 of JAUDYJ010000006.1, read as the reverse complement.
GTAGTTTCAACTTACAGCCATTCGTTTAGTGACCGTTCAAAGTTACAGCAGAACTGAAAAAAATGACTCAGGACCATTTTTCACACTTATCAACCATTGCCGCATCCATATAGTCACACAATTTACATTCAGGCCATTGACTCATGTTTATGACGGTTGCAAGTTCCTGGGGTCACGGGATCCCCTTTTTTCGACCTTCCAACCAGAAAAGTCAACAGGGAAGCTGGATTCACTTAACAACTGTGGCAAGAAAGTACGCAAAAGGGGAGGGGAACCAAACTCACTTAACAACTGTCTCGCTTAGCAACAGAAATGTTGGGCTCCACCTTGGTCGTAAGTCGAGGACTACCTGTGCTCATGAGATTTGCTGACGGATTGCAGTGAGAGCTTGTAAAATCGATAACCAACTTGTTTAGCGACAGAAGTTGAGGATTTTACCTGCTGAGTGGGATTCTCTGAAATCCAAAGAACCTCTTCGCCATTATTTATTTCTTATTAAAATTTATATCCCGCCTTTCTCCCATGGGACTCGGGGCGGCTCCCATAATAAAAACAGCAACAACAATAAAAATTCTAAAATTATGCCCAGTTTTCTTCAACACACACACGTAAAAAAGTAATAAATATTGCTAGAAAACCTGGGATTTAAAAGTGGAGGAGTCAGCTTGGAACTCCGCGGGGTAAAACATTCTTTTCAAATCTATTCTGGCAAGCTCTCAAAACGGGACGAAATAATTCACAGATGTTCTGCTGCGCGCAAACCCACACCCATGTCTCCCCCCCCCACACCCCTTTTCCAGGGTAAGGCAGTATTACGCAAATTGCAGAAAAAAAAAGAAATTACGAAGCGAAAAAACGTTGACGGTAAAAGAAGCTGAAAGGAAAAGGATCGCAGCCAAGCGTAGTTTGCGTCGAGGCTGTGGATTTTTCTAGATTTGCAAAACCATCTTTTTTTAAAAAAAATCAATCTACCCTGTTTATATTTTTAATATTTTATTTATTTGTTTGTTTGTTTGTTTGTTTGTTTATTTGGCTTATATGCCGCCCTATCTCCAATGGACTCAGGGCGGCTCACAATAGTAAAAAATTCACAAAGGCATAATACAAAATTAAAATCTCATCAGAACCATTAAAATTTAAAACCCTTAAAACCCCATCAGTCCAGGTCGGGGAACTGGAATAATCAAGTTTTTAGTTCGCGTCAGAAGGTGCGGAGGTCAGGCGCCAACCGGAGCTGCAAGGGGAGTCGATTCCAGAGGGTGGGCGCGCCCACAGAGAAGGCTCTAACCCTGGGGGCCTCCAGCCGACGGTGTCTAGCCGCCGGCACCCTGAACAGGCCCTCTCTATGGGCGCGAACCGGGCGATGGGATATCGTTGCTGGCTGCAGGTGGTCCGCCAAATATCCTGGGCCTAAGCCAGTGATGGCTAACTTTTTCACCATCGTGTGCCAAAAGAGGGGGGGAGCACGGTGGGGTCACACCTAGTCACATAATACTAGGCGCCCTGCCCCCTCCCCGGTGCTCCCTCCGCTTTTGGCACGCGGTGGCACAGTGGGCCCGTTTTTTGCTCTCCCCAGGCTCCAGAGCCTTTCTAGGAGCCTGGGGAGGGCAAAAACGGCCTCCCCCCGCCCCCCCAGAGGCCCTCCGGAGGCCAGAAACAGTGTGTTTCCTGACTTCTGGTGGGTCCAGAAAGGCCGAAAATCAGCTGGCTGGCGCACGCATGCATCCGTGCCGGAGATGAGCTCGCGTGCCCACCGATATGGCTCCATGTGCCACTTGTGGCACCCGTGCCATAGGTTCGCCATTCCGGGCCTAAGCCATGTAGGGCTTTATAGGTCATCACCAGCACCTTGAATCTCACCCGGAGGGCAACCGGCAACCAATCCAGGTCGCGCAGGAGAGGTGTAACATGGGAGTATCGGGATTCTCCCATCACAACCCGCGCGGCAGTATTTTGTACCAGCTGAAACCTCTGAGTGGCCCCAAGTAGAGAGCCCCACTTTTGGCACATGAGGGCCCGGTAGGCCTACTTTTCACCCTCCCCAGACTCCAGAGGCTTTCTAGGAGCCTGGAGAAAGGGAAAATAGCCTTCCCTACCCCCCCAGGGACCCTCCAGAAGCCAGAAACAGCCTGTTTCCCAACTTCCGGTGGGCCCAGAAGGGCAGAAAATCATGGGTGCTGGAGCTGAGCTCGGGCAGCGCTCGCGTGCCCACAGATAGGTTCGCCATCACGGATGTAGGGGAAAAGATGTTACGCTGCACGTATAAAATAAATCGGGCGATATCTTCGTAAGTAAACGGGATCTACAGATAGTCCTCGGCTTACAACGGTTCATTTAGTAACCATTTCAAAGTTAGAACGGCAGTGAAAAAAGGGACTCGGGACCGTTTTTCGCTGTTACGACCTTTCCAGCATCGTCATCAAAATCCAGACAACTGGTTCATGCTTACGACCGTTGCTGTGTCCCAAGGTCACGTGATTTCCTCCCCCTTTTGCGACCGTCTGACAAGCCAACTCAACGGGGAAAGCCAGATTTGCCTAACCACCGGCTTACTAACTTATCAGCTGCAGCGATTCGCTTAACGACCGTGGCAAGGAAGTTCATAAAAGGGGGCAAAATTCACTGAACAAATGTCTCACTTAACAACAGAAATGCTGGGGTTCCGTTGTGGTCATAAGTCGAGGCCTGCCTGGGCAAATAACAAACCAAGAAAGTGACCGGGATAATTTTCTTCCATTGGATGCAGATCGTCCTCGAATTACGACCTCTATTGAGCCCAACATTTCTGTTGCTAAACGAAACCGTTCTTCAATCAGTTTTGCCTCATTTTATGACCTTTCTTGCCACCGTTGCTAAGTGAATCACTTTGCTTGTCGGAAGGTCGTAAAGGGGGAATCACGTGACCGCGGGGATGCTGCAGTGGTCATAGGTGTGAAAAATGGTCATAAGTCACTTTATTCGGTGCCGTTGTAACTCTGAATGGTCAGTAAACTGTTGTAAGTCGAGGATGGCCTGTATTGGTTCACTTAACTACCACAGTTTCGTTTAACGTCCACCACATTCGCTTTATCAGTGTGACCTTCACTTAACAATGGCCCTCCAAAAATGTAAAATCAGGTCAGTCTTCTGGGTGCTTCGACTTACAACGGTCATGCCCTACGACAGAAATTCCAGAGTCCTTTATGGTCGTGAGTCAAGGACTACCTATACACTAAGCTAGGTCTCCCCAATCTACACGAGGTAAAAAAACCAAAATCATCATCATCATCTTCTTTTAATGACCCCGTAATCCCTTGCGTCAGGGTGGAGTCGGGGCAACTGAATGGAGCTGAGCGATTACTGGCCGGATGCCTTTCCTGTTGCCAATGCGGAGTTTTGTTCGGCAGATCTATCCTCATTGTGCCTAGAGAGAGAGAAATATCTGCCATTACCTAGGATTGAACTCGCAGCCTCCGGATTGTGAGGCCAGAACTCCACCTCTAGGCCACTGCACCAATCCGAGGTTATAAACCTCCCCTTTATAATGGGTTTTATACTGGGTTTTTAAATGTCTTATATAATTGGATTTTAATTTGCTTCAGCCAAATTATTTAATTTATTTTAAATTTTTTAACTTTTGTATGACATTGTATTATAATCGGCTGTTCACCGCCCTGAGTCCCTTCGGGGAGTAGGGCGGTATACAAGTTTGATTAATAATTTGATTAATAATAAATGATTAATAATAAAAAAAAAACTGAAATGCAATGATTAAAATTTAGCCAGATGTAACATGTTGATTTGATTGGATTGGATTGGATTGGATTTATATACCGCCCTACTCCCGAAGGACTCAGGGCGGTGTACAGCCAACAATAAAAAATACATAAATACAAAATTTAAAACCAACTAAAAACAGATTAAATAAATTTGGCCCAGACAGAATTAAAACACCCCAAATAATTTAAAACAGATTAAAATTTAACACTAAAAATGGAGAGTGGTTAGGCCAGGCCCACCTGGCGAAATAAAAAAGTCTTAAGAGCGCGGCGGAAGGTGGGCAGATCCGGGATCCTCCGTATCTCCGGGGGGAGCTCGTTCCAGATAGTAGGTGCCCCCACAGAGAAAGCTCTCCCCCTGGGGACCGCCAGCCGACATTGTTTGGCTGACGGCACCCGGAGGAGCCCCTCTCTATGAGAGCGTACTGGCCGGTGGGAGGCTATTGGTCGTAGTAGGCAGTCCTGCAAGTACCCAGGTCCTAAGCCATGGAGCGCTTTAAAGGTAGTAACCAAAACCTTGAAGCGCACCCGGAAGACCACCGGGAGCCAGTGCAACTCGCGCAGGAGAGGTGTCACATGGGAACGCCATGTCGCTCCCATCACCACCCGCGCGGCCGCACTCTGCGCCAGTTGGAGCCTCCGGGTGCTCCTCAGGGGGAGCCCCATGTAGAGAGCATTACAGTAGTCTAGACGGGAAGTGACACGGGCGTGAGTGACATGTTGAAGTCTTCTCTGTTCTTTTCCAGAGGGAATGTCTCTCGATCCACATCGGTCAGGCGGGAGTCCAAATGGGGAATGCCTGCTGGGAACTTTACTGCCTGGAACATGGGATTCAAGCGGATGGCACCATCCTGGCTGACCAAGCCCCTCCGAAGGCCGCGCCCGAGACCGAGCAAGTGGATTCCTCCTTCGAGACCTTCTTTTGCGAGACGGCCTCCGGGAAGCACGTGCCTCGGGCGGTGTTCGTGGATCTGGAGCCCACCGTCATTGGTAAGTAGACTTGACCAAAATCTCTTAGAAGGAGGAGGAGGAGAAGGAGGTGGAGGTGGAGGTGGAGGTAGAGGTAGAGGTAGAGGTAGAGGTAGAGGTAGAGGTGGAGGTGGAGGTGGAGATGGAGATGGAGATGGAGATGGAGGTGGAGGTGGAGGTGGAGGTGGAGGTGGAGGTGGAGGTGGAGGTGGAGGTGGAGGTGGAGAAGGAGAAGGAGAAGAATGAGCATCTATTGAGGTTCTTCAATGAGGGTTAGAACATAGGATCTTGCAAGGGGAAGCGACCATGGAGATCTTGCAGAACTTCATCCCTGGAGGTTTTTAAGAAGAGGTTGGATGACCGTTTGTCTGAAATGGTAGAGGGTCTCCAGCTTGAAGCTGGAGGCTAAAATATACAAAGGACATTTGCTAGAATTGGGGAAGTCTAGTTTAATGAAAAGAAGGATTAAGGGAGACATCATAGCAGTGTTCCAATATTTGAGGGGTCACCCCAAAGAAGAGGGGGTCAAGCTACTCTCCAAAGAGGGGCTCCTCCGGGTGCTGTCGGCCAAACAATGTCGACTGGCGGCCTCTAGGGGGAGGGCCTTCTCTGGGGGGGCACCTACTATGTGGAACGAGCTCCCCTCCCCCCCAGGATACAGACGATCCCGGATCTACGAACCTTCCACCGTGCCCTCAAGACCTTTTTATTCCATCAAGCTGGCCTGGCCTAATCTTCATTTTCTCCCCTGTGCTTTTAAATTGTAAATTTTAATTTGTTTTTAAATTATTGGGGTGTTTTAATTCTGTCTGAGGACCCAGTTTGTGGGGGCAATAAGCTGACTTTGTAAATATACAAAAGCATGAAGGCGATTGCTTAACACATCGTAAGCCGCCCTGAGTCTCCGGAGAAGGGTGGCATATAAATCAAATCCAAAAAAAAATCTTGTTTAATTCAGTTTTATTTAGTTTTTAAATTTTGTATATATGTATTTTACTTTGTGGCGGTTCACCGCCCTGAGTCCTTCAGGAGTAGGGCGGTATATAAATTCAACTAAACTAAACTAAACTAAACTAAACTAAAGAACCAAAAGGCAGGGCGAGAAGCAACGGATGGAAACTCATCGAGGAGAGAAGCAACCTAGAATGAAGGAGAAATTTCACGATTAATCAGTGGAACTCCTTGCCTCCAGAAGTTGTAAAGGCTCCAACACTGGCAGTTAATTGTTCTCACTGTCAGGAAATGCCTCCTTAATTATTCCAGGTTGCTTCTCTCCTTGATGAGTTTCCATCCGTTGCTTCTTGTTCTCCCTCAGATATGCTTTGGAGACCCCCTCCCCTTCTTTGAGCCCCTCAAGTACCAGGAGACAGTTATCATGCCTGCCTCTCCTGCCCCTCATCCTTCTCTTCGACAGGCTAGAACAGAAGTCTTCAAACTTGCAGCTTTAAGACTTGTGGACTTCAACTCCCAGAATTCCCCCCCCCCAACCAGTTAAAAGAGCAGGGATACCCAACCTTGGTAACTTTGAGACCCATGCTCAACAGCACGGGTCCCCAAACATGGCCGCTTTAAGCGGCCATGTTTGAAGACCTCTGCTTTAAGATATGGAGACTTCAACTCCCAGAATCCACCCATCTTAAAGCATGCTGGCTGGGGAATTCTGGGAGTTGAAGTCTACACGTCTTAAAACGGCCATGTTTGAAGACCTCTGTTTTAAGATATGGAGACTTCAATTCCCAGAATCCACCCATCTTAAAGAATGTTGGCTAGGGAATTCTGGGAGTTGAAGTCTACACGTCTTAAAACGGCCATGTTTGAAGACCTCTGTTTTAAGATATGGAGACTTCAATTCCCAGAATCCACCCATCTTAAAGCATGCTGGCTGGGGAATTCTGGGAGTTGAAGTCCACACGTCTTAAAGCGGCCATGTTTGAAGACCTCTGTTTTAAGATATGGAGACTTCAACTCCCAGAATCCACCCATCTTAAAGCATGTTGGCTAGGGAATTCTGGGAGTTGAAGTCCACACGTCTTAAAGCGGCCATGTTTGAAGACCTCTGCTTTAAGATATGGAGACTTCAACTCCCAGAATCCACCCATCTTAAAGCATGTTGGCTAGGGAATTCTGGGAGTTGAAGTCCACACGTCTTAAAACGGCCATGTTTGAAGACCTCTGTTTTAAGATATGGAGACTTCAACTCCCAGAATCCACCCATCTTAAAGCATAGCTGGCTGGAGAATTCTGGGAGTTGAAGTCCACACGTCTTAAAGCGGCCATGTTTGAAGACCTCTGCTTTAAGATATGGAGACTTCAACTCCCAGAATCCACCCATCTTAAAGCATAGCTGGCTGGAGAATTCTGGGAGTTGAAGTCCACACGTCTTAAAGCGGCAATGTTTGAAGACCTCTGTTTTAAGATATGGAGACTTCAATTCCCAGAATCCACCCATCTTAAAGCATGCTGGCTGGGGAATTCTGGGAGTTGAAGTCCACACGTCTTAAAGCGGCCATGTTTGAAGACCTCTGTTTTAAGATATGGAGACTTCAATTCCCAGAATCCACCCATCTTAAAGCATGTTGGCTGGGGAATTCTGGGAGTTGAAGTCTACACGTCTTAAAACGGCCATGTTTGAAGACCTCTGTTTTAAGATATGGAGACTTCAATTCCCAGAATCCACCCATCTTAAAGCATGTTGGCTGGGGAATTCTGGGAGTTGAAGTCTACACGTCTTAAAACGGCCATGTTTGAAGACCTCTGTTTTAAGATATGGAGACTTCAATTCCCAGAATCCACCCATCTTAAAGCATGCTGGCTGGGGAATTCTGGGAGTTGAAGTCCACACGTCTTAAAGCGGCCATGTTTGAAGACCTCTGTTTTAAGATATGGAGACTTCAATTCCCAGAATCCACCCATCTTAAAGCATGCTGGCTGGGGAATTCTGGGAGTTGAAGTCCACACGTCTTAAAGCGGCCATGTTTGAAGACCTCTGTTTTGAGATATGGAGACTTCAATTCCCAGAATCCACCCATCTTAAAGCATGTTGGCTAGGGAATTCTGGGAGTTGAAGTCCACACGTCTTAAAGCTGCCAAGTTTGAAGACCTCTGTTTTAAGATATGGAGACTTCAATTCCCAGAATCCACCCATCTTAAAGCATGCTGGCTGGGGAATTCTGGGAGTTGAAGTCCACAAGTCTTAAAGCGGCCATGTTTGAAGACCTCTGTTTTAAGATATGGAGACTTCAATTCCCAGAATCCACCCATCTTAAAGCATGCTGGCTGGGGAATTCTGGGAGTTGAAGTCTACACGTCTTAAAACGGCCATGTTTGAAGACCTCTGTTTTAAGATATGGAGACTTCAATTCCCAGAATCCACCCATCTTAAAGAATGTTGGCTAGGGAATTCTGGGAGTTGAAGTCTACACGTCTTAAAACGGCCATGTTTGAAGACCTCTGTTTTAAGATATGGAGACTTCAATTCCCAGAATCCACCCATCTTAAAGAATGTTGGCTAGGGAATTCTGGGAGTTGAAGTCTACACGTCTTAAAACGGCCATGTTTGAAGACCTCTGTTTTAAGATATGGAGACTTCAATTCCCAGAATCCACCCATCTTAAAGCATAGCTGGCTGGAGAATTCTGGGAGTTGAAGTCCACAAGTCTTAAAGCGGCCAAGTTTGAAAATCTCTGGGCTGGAAATACCTGTGTTAGGTAGCCAAGTTTGCCTGCCGTCAATCATTTCTCTGCACCCTTTGGGACTGTGCCCTTCCTCACCCCGGGCCGCCTCCGTTCAACTCCCGGTGGCTTCTGTTAAAATGATTGTGCACTTTTCGTGACAAAAGATGGAAGTGGTTTTTAAAACCTTGACCGCCTTCTTGTTTGGACTTCCCGGCTTAAGCCAACAATCGTGAGGTTTCCTGTTGGCGCCTATCGCGCTCTGAACAGGGTCCGGTCTGTGTCGCTTTAGAGATTAAGGGAAGGTTAACCAGCTCAGCTCTCTGCAGTCACACCAAACAGTTGCAGGAAATGCAGAAGGGGGGTTATTATATCTGCACTTGGCCATGCCCCGAAGCGACTTTTTGAAATCACAAGCTTAATTTAAAAAAAAAAAAGAAGAAGAAGCGGAAAAATACACTATGGCGGGTGGAAAATCCCTGAACTGCAGCTTTTCTTAATGTTTCGTGCCTTTAAAAGCTGCATAAATCTATGTCTTGAGAAAGCTTTTCATGAAGAGTTTCCTTTCTTTTCGTGAAATGTGTGTTTATTTCTCAATTAAAATGTACGCATTAAATGTAATATAATTTAGAATTAAATGGAATGGAATGGAATGGAATGGAATGGAATGGAATGGAATGGAATGGAATAGAATAGAATAGAATAAGAAATGGAATGGAATGGAATGGAATGGAATGGAATAGAATAGAATAGAATAGAATAGAATAGAATAGAATAGAATAGAATAGAATAGAATAAGAAATGGAATGGAATGGAATGGAATGGAATAGAATGGTATAGAATAGAATAGAATAGAATAGAATAGAATAGAATAAGAAATGGAATGGAATGGAATGGAATGGAATAGAATAGAATAGAATAGAATAGAATAGAATAGAATAGAATAGAATAGAATAGAATAGAATAGAATAGAATAGAATAGAATAGCGGGGTCCTTGGTGATCTCTGAGCTTGGGGGCGGGGGGGTTCCTTTCAGACGTTGTGTCATGAGATGTCCGCAAGGAAACAGCCAAGCTCAGACAACACCCAGGATCCCACACTCTTCCTCCTCCTCCTCTCCACACACCCCACTCCATTTTAGCACTGATGATATTACCAAGTCGGGTCACGAAACGTCCAAAAGGAAACCAGCACCCCCCCCACCCCAAGATCAGAGATCACCAAGGACCCCGCCATTCTACAGTAGAGGCATTCTACCCCATTTCCCCGAAAATAAGACCTTCCCGATAATAAGCCTAATCGGGCTTTTGAGTGCATGCGCTAAAATAAGCCTCTCACTGAAAATAAGACCTCCCCGAAAATATTTAAATGCAGAGATAGAAATCAGTTAAAACGGCAAGAGGAGCCCCATCTCCCGCCACGTGCCCCAAAATAAAAAGACCTCCCTGAAAATAAGGGCAAGCGCTTATTTTGCCGTTCAAAAAAATATAGGAGAGGGTCTTATTTTCAGGGAACACACGGGTACCTCACATTCCTTCTTTTTAAACTTTCCCTTTTTGGCTAGTCGACTGGCAGTTTCCAAAACGGGACTTTTGGTGGATGGGGCCCATCAGCTCATTCTTCTCTCTCTCTCTCTCTCTCTCTCTCTCTCTCTCTCTCTCTCTCTCTCTCTCTCTCGGCAGATGAGATCCGCACAGGAACCTACCACTCCCTGTTCCACCCAGAGCAGCTGATCAGCGGTAAAGAAGACGCTGCCAATAATTACGCCCGAGGGCACTACACCATCGGCAAAGAAATCATCGACACCGTCCTGGGCAGGATTCGCAAAATGGCAAGTGACCGGGTCATTTCCTTCCCCAGCCCTCCCGGCTCCCCCTTAACGACTGCAATTTATTTTATTATTATTATTATTTATTAAACTTTTATACCGCCCTTCTCCCGAAGGATTCAATTTGAAGGCGAAAGGGTGAAATTCCCAAAAGTTTAAGTTGCATAAGTCTTCGCTGGCATGACCGAACGTGACTTTTCGTGCCAGTGTCTCCTGCGGGAATAAACTTCTATTTCCCAACCTTGGCAGCTTTGAGGCTTGTGGACTTCGACTCCCAGAATTCCCCCCAGCCAGTTAAAAGAGCAGGGATTCCCAACCTTGATAACTGTGAGACCCATGCTCCACAGCACGGGTCCCCAAACCTGGCCGCTTTAAGACTTGTGGACTTCAACTCCCAGAATTCTCCAGCCAGCATACGCTGGGTGGAGAATTCTGGGAGTTGAAGTCCACAAGTCTTAAAGCGGCCAAGTTTGAAGACCTCTGCTTTAAGATATGGAAACTTCAACTCCCAGAATCCACCCATCTTAAAGCATGCTGGCTGGGGAATTCTGGGAGTTGAAGCCCACACGTCTTAAAGCTACTAAGTTGGAAGACCCATGCTCCACCAGGACAGAAAGGTCATAAAATGGGCCAAAACTCTTTTAACAACGGTCTCGCTTAGCAACCAAAATTTGGGGCTCATTTGCGGTCAAGCACCGTCTGTACCCTTCAAGTGGGCAAGCTTCTGGTCTGGGCAAAACCTAGATCAGGGGTATCAAACTCAAGGCCTGAATCCAGCCTGCGGGGTGCTAAAATCTGCCCCGTGGGGCCAGCCTGGAAATATCTAATGGACCAGCCAATGGTTCCTCTGCTGACCAAAACAGCCCACGGAGGTGGTGGGGGCCATATACAATTTTGGCCAGCAGAGTGCTTCTGGAGGCCGGGGAGTACTGTGGGAAGAAAGAAGGGGAAAAGCGCATCTTGAGTTTGTGTCAAACGCGCACCATGACCATGCCCATCCCCAGCAACCACCACCACCACCAAGCCTGGCCCTCTGAGGTCAAACGCAACCCTGATGCGGCCCTCAATGAAATCGAGTTTGACACCCCTGGCTTTTGGGACCCAGGCCCAAGTAGTTAGTATTAAATACAAACAGTTCGAAAACCGAAGGACTTTATGAGAGCAGCTGAGAATTAACTCATTCTCAGCGTAATCCAAACTCATTCAAAACAAATTCTTCATAACACAATTCTTCAGCCTTATCACCAACCTCGGTCTAATTAGGCAACCTGCCAAAGGCTTTTTCTTGGCAAAAGTTCAGAAGCAGAAGACACCGACAAGAAATAAATGCAGCAAGACAAGAAGCAAATCTATCAACGTTGTTTTCCGACAAAGAGCCCAAGAGCCGTTGCTGGTCTTTTAAGCCTTATGGGTGGGGCCAATCATCTCCTGGCCTTACTCCCGAGTCGTCCTTTTTGCTTTAGCTGCTCTTGCTTTCTGGCAGCTCTGCGCATGCATGCACTAGGAACAGGCTCCTCCTGTTCCTCTGCCTCTCTGCTGTCAGCCTCTGGAGGCTCCGGAGTCTGCCCATCACTCCCCGATGGCCCTGGCCCCATCTCTGCCTTCAACGCAGAGCCCTCATCCGGGCCTTCCCCTGAGTCCAAGACTGGCCCATGTTCTTCCCCAGCCTCCTCATTGTCCACTGCCACCTCTGCAGGTGGACCACAACACTGGCCTAGATTGTCTTGAGATGGCACCAATAACCCCATTTTCTCTCGTCAATGCAGGCTGACCAGTGCAGCGGCCTTCAAGGTTTCCTGGTTTTCCACAGCTTCGGTGGTGGCACCGGGTCTGGTTTTACGTCTCTCCTGATGGAACGGCTCTCGGTCGAATACAGCAAGAAGTCCAAGCTGGAATTCTCGGTGTATCCCGCCCCGCAGGTCTCCACCGCCGTGGTAGAGCCTTACAACTCCATCCTGACGACTCACACCACCCTGGAGCACTCGGACTGTTCCTTCATGGTGGACAACGAAGCCATCTACGACATTTGCAACCGAAACCTGGACATCGAACGTCCAACCTACACGAACCTCAACCGTCTGATCGGGCAGATTGTCTCCTCCGTCACGGCTTCCTTGAGATTTAACGGGGCCCTGAATGTCGACCTGATCGAATTCCAGACCAACCTGGTGCCGTATCCCCGCATCCACTTCCCTTTGACCACCTACGCCCCCATCATCTCGGCCGAAAAAGCCTACCACGAGCAGCTCTCGGTGCCGGAGATCACCAATGCCTGCTTTGAATTTTCCAACCAGATGGTGAAGTGCGACCCGCGTCGGGGCAAATACATGGCGTGTTGCCTCTTGTACCGGGGAGACGTCGTGCCAAAGGATGTCAATGCGGCCATCGCGGCCATCAAAACCCGGCGGTCCATTCAGTTTGTCGATTGGTGCCCGACAGGCTTCAAAGTGGGCATCAACTACCAACCACCCACCGTGGTGCCCGGAGGAGACCTGGCTAAGGTTCAGCGGGCCGTCTGCATGCTCAGCAACACCACGGCAATCGCTGAGGCCTGGGCCCGTCTGGACCACAAATTCGACCTGATGTACGCCAAGCGGGCTTTCGTCCACTGGTACGTGGGCGAGGGCATGGAGGAAGGAGAGTTCGCGGAAGCCCGGGAGGACCTGGCGGCTCTGGAGAAGGATTACGAAGAAGTCGGCCGAGATTATGCCGACGGAGAGGAAGAGGAGGCCGAGGAAGATTTTTAGACCCAAAAAATTTGGCCGTAACCAAGAAACCAGAGGCCGCTCTGATCACCCGGCTGAAAAATATATCCCTATTCTTCAAGGACTATAGAACACGTTGTACTTGGCAAGAAATCACCCCCTCTGTAGCCCCCCTCCCCTCACTTTTTAAAAAATTCTTCCTAGTTAGAATGTTTTTTTAAAAAATAATAAATTTAACGCTCGAGTGAGGATTGGGGAATTTTCGATGTTTGACAAAAGGCATTATGTACGGCTGTTGTAAATCGTTTTCTGCACTGCTTGAACAATCGTGGGGGGGAAATCCCTCAACATTATTATGAGATGCAATAATCCGCTTCTTTGTACTTCATTAAAAAATTGAAATAGCAATAGCAACTTTGACTGATATACCGCTTCACGTTGTTTTGAGCCCCTCTCTAAGCGCTTTACAAAGTCAGCCTATTGTCCTGAACAATCTGGGTCCTCGTTTGAGCGACTTCGGAATGATAGAAGGCGGAGTCAGCCTTGAGCCAGTCAGGATCAAACTGCTGGCAGTCGGCAGAGTTTGCCTACAATATTGCATTCTAACCACTGGGTCATCAGGACTCTTGTTGTAGGAGGACATTTTTTTTCCGATGTAGCAATGGGCTCTCCCAGATTCTGACAAGGGTGTTGCTTTGCCCCACAGAGAAGTGAAATAGTTCGACTGCGGACACTCTACTTATCCTCTTTCCTCTTTAACAGTTTCAGGTATAATTGACTTAACAACATTTAGTGACCGTTTGAAGTCACTATATGAACTCCCAGAATAAAGCTAGCACACTTTAAGATGGGTGGACTTCAACTCCCAGAATTCCCCAGCCAGCCATACTTTAAGATGGGGGGACTTCAACTCCCGGAATTCCCCAGCCAGCCATGCTTTAAGATGCGGGGACTTCAACTCCCAGAATTCCCCAGCCAGCCATGCTTTAAGATGGGTGGACTTCAATTCCCAGAATTCCCCAGCCAGCATGCTTTATGATGGGTGGACTTCAATTCCCAGAATTCTCCAGCCAGCATGCTTTAAGATGGGTGGACTTCAATTCCCAGAATTCCCCAGCCAGCATGCTTTAAGATGGGTGGACTTCAACTCCCAGAATTCCCCAGCCAGCATGCTTTAAGATGGGTGGACTTCAACTCCCAGAATTCCCCAGCCAGCATGCTTTAAGATGGGTGGACTTCAACTCCCAGAATTCCCTAGCCAGCATGTTTTAAGATGGGGGACTTCAACTCCCAGAATTCCCCAGCCAGCATGCTTTAAGATGGGTGGACTTCAACTCCCAGAATTCCCCAGCTAGCATGCTGTCCAAGGAACTCTGGGAGTTGAAGTCCATATATATCAAGGTTGCCAAGCTAGAGAAACACTGGTAATAAACCAAAGGCCACCTGCAGGGGGCGTCTACGGCTCCTCTCCAAAAAGCCACCGCGCTGCTTCATGGCGAGGGGGCGTGGAAAAGAGTGGGCGGGGATCATGCAAATACGCAAAAACGAGACGCGGGCGTGACGTTACCGGGGAGGCCGATCCCGCCGCTTGCAACGTCATCCCCGCGAGCCGCTGACGTCGCCGAAGGTTGGCCGGGCGGCGACCGGTGACGGGGCGGGATTTCCTGTCCGCGGGCCGAGCGGGGACGCCGAATCGAGCGGCGAGGAGCCAACCGGCCTCTGCCGTCGCCATGATCAAGAAGTTCGACAAGAAAGATGAGGAGTCCGGTAGGAGCTTTCTTTTCATCCACCGCTGAGATTCTACTTGAAGCGGTTGCTAGGCAGATTTGAGGAGCCCTTTTCTTCCGGGGCTGTGAGCCCCGTTGTTCCCCGAGGGACCTATCGGCTCAGCCTCCTGGGGGGCGTGGCCCACGCATCCTATCCTGAGAGGTTGGAAGTGGTTAGCTGAGCCTGGTGGGCGTGGCTAGAGAGGGCGTGGCCAGAGAAATAGGGGAAGAGAGAGGAGGCTGTTCCGGCTTACCAGTTCTTTTTTCCCCCGCCCCCCCTTCCACGTTGAGTGACCCTGCTTTGCTTTGCACGTCTGGACGGGTGCTTTTGTGGGAGGGGGGCATGCAAAGCGGGTCAGCAGATTGGGCCCTCTGGGTCAAGGGGCTCCTGGGGGTCCCCCCTGGGCTGAGCGTTCCCTGCGTTGCTTCTGTGCGTTTCTCAGGTGTGTTACTTAGCAACCGTCAATGACACCCCCTCCCCGAATAGATGGGAAAGGGGCGGGGCCAGGGGAAGCTGGGGGTGGGAGGGGGCTGAACGGACCCATGGGGGAAATGGAGGAAAAAGCCCAGGATTTAAATCCTTGGGGTGGAAGGGACCTTGGAGGTCATCTAGTCCAACCCCCTTATACAGGTGATCCTCAGTCAAGGCATCTTCCAGATGGGTGGATTCCAACTCCCAAGAATTCATGGGGTCCTCAGGAAGTCTTATACAGGTGGACCATGGCCCTCTGCTTACAACAGTTCATTTAGTGACTGTTCAAAAGTTACAACGGCCCTGGAAAAAGTGATTTAAGATCACTTTTCACAATTACGACGGTTGCAGTAATCCCTATTTGCGACCTGACCGGCAAAGTCAATGGGGAAGCCAGACTCACTTCACGTCTGCAGTGATTGGCTTAACAACCTGTGACAAGAAAGGTCGTAAAATGGGACAAAACTCACTTAAATGCCGCATAAATGTTGGGCTCAACTGTGGCCGTTAGTCGAGGACTACCTGTACTAGAGATGTCTAACCTTGGCCAATTTAAGACCCGTGGACTTCAACTCCCAGAATTCCCCAGCCAACCGTGAATGAATGACTAGGCGTGTCCAATCTTGGCTACTTTAAGATCTGTGCACTTTAACTCCCATGAATGGCTTGCTGGGGAATTCTGGGAGTTGAAGTCCAAAGTGGACACAACCAGGATTCATTCATGGCTGGCTGGGGAATCCTGGGAGTTGAAGTCCACAGATCTTAAAGTGGCCAAGATTGGACATCCTTGCCTTATGCAATCCTGGTTAAATGTTTGTTTATCTTTGAAAACTTCAGCGATGGCGCATTCTTGTCCTGTTTTCAGGGGTCTTGGAAGAATCACTTTTTCTCAATCATGGCAACTTCAAGATGGATGGACTTCGACTCCCAGAATTCCCCATGCATCGGAGCTGTGCCTTTATGGACCATAATTGTTTGCTAGTTGTGAGCCTGCCAACAACCTCAGGACACATAGATCAATAACAATGATAGAACACAATAATTAAGTCACAACAAATACTGGCTGGGGAATTCTGGGAGTTGAAGCCCACCCATCTTCAAGCAGATGAATACTGAGAAACATTGTCATTCTTCTTGTGCCAGATCTGTCATCGGATGTTGGCGATCCTATTTTTGTCAACAGCCACACGAAAAAGGGCGGCTGCGTTTTGTCCAAAACGGTCCCTTAGATTTTGAAGCCATGATGTTCTTCTACCTGGATTTCCTTTGCCTTCAGTCTCCCTTTGGAGGATTAAGTGAAGGATGCTGTATTTTTCCAGGTGCCACATCCCATGTCCAAAATATTCCAACTTTTGCTTTGTTTACAGTTTTGATGATTTCCCTTGGCTTTTCCCAGGCAGCTTATCCCCTCCTCCTTTCTGATTTTGTCAACCCATTTTATAACATAACAGGCACCTATCAATCCACATTTCAAATGTTTCTGAGTCTCTTCAAGGGGCTTTCTGGTCCAGAGACCAATTCTCCACCCCGTAGAGCAGGATCGAAAAGATGTAACATCTGACAAGCCTC
The DNA here is from genome assembly GCA_030761175.1 of Masticophis lateralis. Lineage (NCBI taxonomy): Eukaryota > Metazoa > Chordata > Lepidosauria > Squamata > Colubridae > Masticophis > Masticophis lateralis. Next base: position 3,020,170 of record JAUDYJ010000006.1, on the reverse strand, counting down.
ATTTTTCAATCTTAGGTTTATGTCGTGACACTAGAAATTCATTTGGAAGGATGCTATTCGAGCTTTCTCTATCCTTGTATTAAGTAATAGACCCTACTTAAGTGCAATTACATTCAACTTCTTTTTATGTTTCTCCGGCCGTGTCAAAACTCTCATTTTTATACCCTTACACCATCTCTGCTAAAGGCTCTTACTTTGAACGATTAGCAACCAGGTAGCTTTTCTGCAGGATGATCTGTCCTCAACCTGGCCCGTCAGGTCTTCTAGGTGCAACAGCCACGAAGAATGCAGGTTACACACAATCTCCAAGTTCAGAAGATTTATTGCTCATGTCTATCCACAAGAATCTAGTAGTCAACCAACGGCCAGCACTAAATTGGCTCTAGAGAAAACGTCAATGTCACGTTTTGAAGTCGTCTTAAATAAATTGCATTTCAAACAAAGTCCTTGAAAAAAAACTCTGATTTATTACGTCCTTGAAAAAAAAACCTCTGATTTATTAAGCACGAACGTTGTACCTCCGACTCATTGCAGCCAACTCTGGCTTCCTCAGGCAAAACCCTCCTTTTCCTCTCCCCCTCTTCTGCACTCATTGGCCATCTTCCCCGTCACTTTGCCCCTAATCTACTGCTCCCACTCAAAGGAATTTCCCCCCTCCCATCTCATCTCCTAGGTGATATTCTCTCCAGGGAAAATAAGTAGGTGAAGTGTCAAATGTCTCTTTCCAGATGCCTCTGTTTCTTCTTATGTCAGCATTGGAGTAAGTGCAGCGTGAAATGCTGACAGTGGATGTAATTCAAGGGGAATTAAATTTGGAGCCTTTGTGACAACGTAACGATTCCAGGCCGATTCCTCTTTTTACTCCACCCACAGCCTCTGCTTCTTTTTTTCCTATAAGATCTTCCATGTTCGACCAAAGGCAGACCCTCTCTAGCCCAGCCCCTTCCCCAAACGTCTTTTCTTTAAAGACGTTTCACTTCTCATCCGAGAAGCTTCCTCAGTTCTGACCGAATGGTGGGGAATGGAAGGATTGATATTCCTGGCAGTCGTCTGGTCATTAGTATTCTCTCTGAGAGTTGTTGAGGCCACTTGGGGGTTTATCTGTGTCCTCAGGATCACACCTGAGTGGTGCAAATGGGTGAGGAACTGCAGAAAGGATCGTGTTGTAGACTGGGGATAGATGATTTCATTTTCCTGTTCCTCTGTTGAGGGAGGGCTGCTCAAAAATTGACCTAGATGGCCTCTTGGACCCCCTCTTTCAAACCAACGGTGCTCTCTCTGTCCAGAATGTAGGCTTTACCGTCTTCAAAAGTGTGGCCTTTATCTTTTTTTTAAAAAATTGATTTATACGCTGCCCTTCTCCGGAGACTCAGGGCAGCTTACAATGCGTTAAGCAGTAGCCTTCATGCTTTTGTATATTTTATACAAAGTCAGCTTATTGCCCCACAAACTGAGTCCTCATTTGACCTACCTTAGAAAGGATGGAAGGCTGAGTCAACCTGGAGCCTGGTGAGATTCGAACTTACAGTAATTGCAGACAGCTGATGTTAATCACAATACTTTTAGTCTGCTGAGCCACCAGGCCCCTTAAAAGCAGATGGCTGCTGAATCTTGTCCTATGGGTTTTTGTTCTCCTATGTTGTGCCGTGCGTTTGTCAAATGGTTGGGTTTTTTTTACAAATGAGGGTCCCCAGGTTTAGAGGCCATCCACACCTACCTTACTTCCAAGTGTTTGGGGTCACAAGGTCCTTGCGTGGCAAACGTTGCCAGGCAACGTATTACTAAAACTTTCCTTGTCACAGTGCGTCATAAGGCAGCGATTTTGGAACCAAGGAATCTCCCATGGACTACTGTACAGAGTGTGGCCCAAATCTGGGATCTGTTATTCCTCAGGGAATGAAATTTGGGGGATATGGTGGCTGCTTCGGTGCTGCTGGTTGCTGCGTGTAGTCACGCAATCTTCATTTTCAACTGTGACAGTTTCCCAGCCACTCTCGCAATCCCTTTTTCCCTCTTTGCTTTTCTAAATTCCGTTTAGTCCTTATACCCGTGATGAGGTGGCACATGTAGCCATATCGGTGGGCATGTCAGCTCAATACTGGCGTGCATGCGTGCGCCGGCCAGCTGATTTTCAGGCCTTCTGGACCCACCAGAAGTAGGGAAACAGGCTGTGTCCTGCCTCCGGAGGGCCTGGAGTGGGGGTGGGGAAGGCCCGTTTTTCTTTCTCACCTGGCTCCAGATCCTCTCTATGTATCTAGGGAGGGCCAAAAGAGAGGCTCTGGAGGCTGGGGACAGCAAAAAATGTCACTTCCTGTCCAACCAAGAGTTGGGAAAAGGGCCATTTCGGGGAGTCTCCGAGGGGGTTGGGAAGGCTGTTTTTGCCCTCCCCAGATGCATAGAGAGAATCAGGAGCCAGGTGAGAAAGAAAAACGGGCCTACCGGGCCATCGCGTGCCAGGAGCGGGGGGGAGGGGGGATTGCGCGTGCAGGGTGGGGCGCATAGAATTATGGTGTAGGCACGCACGTGCACGAATCTCCCCCCCCCCTTCCTGGCACGCAATGGCAAAAAGGTTAGCCATCACTGGCCTTATACACTTTGCGTCAGGATCCTTAATATTCCCATCTTTAATACTTCAGTCAGTTTTTCACGATCTCTTGGCCACCACTTGTCATCTCAAAATGTCTATTTTTATAAACCTCAATCTCCGCTTCTTATAATCCTGTAGCAATTTACTTTATCCCTTCGCGTTGCTATCACCATTCGACTCCATCCCTATGCTCTACTCCATTTTTAGTTGCCGTTGCCTTCCGGGCAAATCTGCCCTTCTCCTTAGAGACTATCACTTTCCACTGCTCCAATCCACAAAACAGTACTCACCTCCTTTCTGGGGTTATCTCGTCCACCAATCCTGACTGTCGTTTTTCACTTTTTGCTTCCTGCTCATGCAGCTGTCATCGCTCCAGATCGGCCTTTATGGCCGGTTTAAGAAAGTTCCTCCTATCCGTTCGGGTGATTGCCTTTCCCCCGACATCTTCAATTTCCTCCTTGTTTTACCGATCTCTCCGGGATTGATACTGTCTTTAAAGGGCTCCTGGCAAAGAGATTTCGGGTTACAGGTATAGAACTCCGTTCCCTCGCCCACTTTATGATGACGTCACCGCCGGAAGTATATCGCGATCTTCATTTTCAACTGTGATAGTTTCCCAGCCGCTCTTGCAATCCCTCATTCCCTCTGATACTTGTACAGGTAGTCCTCAATTTAGAACAGCTCATTCAGGGACAGTTCAATGTTACAACGACCCTGAAAAAAGTGTCTTATGACCGATTTTCACATTTAGGACCATTAAAATTCAGATGCTTGTCAACTGGTTCATATTTATGATGTTTGTAGTGTCCTGAGGTCATGTGATCATCTTTTGTAACATTCTGACAAGGAAAGTCAGTGGGGAAGCCAGATTCATTTAACCTATCACTAGAAGACCTCCATGGTCCCTTCCTGCTTTGTTATTCTGTAGTTCAAGCCTTGGGAAGAAAAATTCATGAGGCCAAGAAGGCCTGTTTTACCTCATCACCCTCATGTACAACTCCTATTTCTTGCGCATTTTCACATTGCATTGCAGCATCCGTTCTGTGGGGGTGGGACCCTTTGATGCGAGGGTCTCACCTGGCATTGATGGAAGTATCTAAGGAAGCTTCGCATATCCCTCTTGTTTGAAATGTCTTGGGCTCACGTCATGTCCTCTTGTCTCCTTCAGGTAGCGGCTCGAACCCTTTCCAACATTTAGAAAAAAGCGCGATCCTCCAAGAGGTATGGTGGAGTCTTCTTTGACTTTATTTTATATTGTTGATTCTGTCTCTATGGCCATCCGTCTCTGGTTGATGTGCAAACAGATCGCTATTCATTTATTTGTGTGTGTAATTGCTTGTCTCCTTTGCTGAGGTGGTCGGCCTGTGGGACGGAGAAGGGCCTTCTTTGTGATGGCTCCCCCCCTTGTTATTTGAAGAAACTCACCCTCTCCTGGTGATTGGCCCAGGGTCACCTAGCTGCCATTCATGCCTAAGGCGGGACTAGAATTCAAGTCTCCTGGTGATTGGCCCAAAATCACCCAACGAACTTTCATGCCTAAGGCGGGACTAGTACAGGTAGTCCTCGACTTACAACAGTTCATTTAGTGACCATTCGAAGTTACAACGGCACTGAAAAAAAGTGACTTAGGACTGTTTTTCACACTTAAGACCGTCGCAGCATTCCCATGGTCACATGATCAAAATTCAGATGCTTGGCAACTGACTCATATTTATGACGGTCGCAGGGTCCCGGTGTCAGGTGATCCCCTTTTGCGACCTTGCAAAGTCCATGGGGAAGCTGGATTCACTTAACAACTGTGGCAAGAAAGGTGGTAAAACTCGCTGAAAAAATACTTCACTTAGTAACAAAACAGTTGGGCGTTCATTTTTGGTCGTAAAGTGAGGACTACCTGTACTCGCAGTCTCCTGCTTTCTAGCCTGGTGCCTTTACCACTAGATGCAACTGGCTGTCCTTTAGAAATTGGGAGAGCAATCTTCTTTTCAGTAAGTTAAACATACTCAGTTCCTTCTCAGTGGACTTCACATTCTCTCCCCTGATCATCTAGACCAGGGGTGTCAAACTCAAATTTCATTGAGGGCCCCATCATGGTTGTGTTTGACCTTCGGGGGCCGAGGTGGGCATAGCCAGGGTGGGCACAGCCAGCTTGACGTCACTTGTGTCGGGGACGTCTGTGGTGGCCTGAGCACTTTGCCAGAGAAAACGGGCTGCCGAGCTCTGTTTTTGTTGGCAGGAGGCCATCGTGGCAGAAAATGGAGCCTGGAGGGGCTCCCCGCATCCCTCCCGATCTCCATTTTCGCTGGCAGAGGCACCGCGAGCCGATTCTTCACTGTTTCCAGGATGACCCCGTGGGCCAGATCTGGCCCACGGGCTTTGAGTTTGACACCCCTGATCTAGACTGCCCTTCTCTGAACTCCAGTGTATCAACGGCTATTTCAAAGAGTGGGGTCCAGAATTGGACCCAGAGTCCCACGAGAAACGTCAGCGAGAGGAGACCCCGTCTTCCCTGAGTTCAACTCTATTGATCCTTCATCCGAAGTAGCGTTTCCTCCAGTCTAAAGTCCTGGATTTTTCTCTTTCCCTCCCCCAGGCTCGTATTTTCAACGAGACGCCCATCAACCCACGAAGATGTCTGCACATCCTAACCAAGATCCTTTACTTGCTCAACCAGGTAAATGCAGCTGGTCCAGGGCGGGACGGCTGCGGGGTTGCGCTCCTCCGTCTGGGCCAGCTTGTGGGGAGGAGAAGGCGGCTCTGGGTGGGGGAGTTATTACAGCCTCCCTGAAATTAGGAACCGGGCCAACATTCCCATTTTAAGAGGGGGCACAAGGAATTGGGGCGGGGGGGGGATTCAGCCGGGTGGGACCAGTTCAGGCAAAACGGATGCTAATTTTACATCTGGTTCGGCGAACTGGTAGTTGCAAGGACTGGTTCATCCCGCCCACCCCACACCGCCCCTCCCAGGAGTCTCCGTGCGGCACATTTTGAATGCCAGGTAAGCGCAGGACCCACTGGAGGCTCTGGGAGGGCGAAAAACAGGCCTTCCGTAAGATATGGAAATGGGCCCGTTTAGGGCCTCCGGAGCCCAGGGAAGGCTGTTATTTATTTATTTATTTATTTATTCATTCATTCATTCATTCATTTATTTATTTATTTATTATATTTCTATACCGCCTTTCTCCCGCAGGACTCAAGGCGGTGTATAGTCAAGAAAAAAATAAAAGATACATAAACATCATAAAACTGATAATTAAAATTATAGCATAGTTTAGCCCAAATAAATAAAACCCAGAATTATATAATACTTTAATCATTCCCAATTAACGTGCTTAGTCCCGCCTGATTGAACATCAGGGTTTTGAGGGCACAGCGGAAAGCACAGAGATTAGGGATGTTTCGTGTATCGGGGCAGTTCATTCCAAAGGGTTGGAGCCCTTACAGAGAAAGCCCTCCCCCTGGGAGTCGCCAGTCGGCACAATTTGACTGACGGTACCCTGAGGAGTCCCTCCCTGTGAGAACGAACTGGTCGGTGGGAGGCTATTGGTGGCAAAAGACGGTCTCGTAAGTACCCAGGCCCTAAGCCATGGAGCGCTTTAAAGGTGATAACTAACACCTTAAATCGCACCAGAAGACCACCGGGAGCCAGTGCAGCTCGCGTTGATGTGTGAACCACCATTAGCATAGTGGTAGCTGCGGCAGCCCAGAAGCTGGTGTGAAATTAACTGGGTCTCTTTCGGTTTCCCTTCTGGGGTGATCCCATAACTTGAGACCAGGAGAAAGGTCAATCGAGTCTAGCAGTTGAAAGCCTAAAGTGTCCGCTGTTTGTTTGTCTGTTTTAGGGCGAGCATTTTGGGACAACGGAAGCCACAGAAGCCTTCTTTGCAATGACAAGGTTATTTCAGTCCAACGACGTGAGTGATTTCCTCAGTGGTTTCTCCTTGTTTTCCTGTTCCTGGGTTGGGGGCCGCTGGCAGCATCCTTAGGGGTGTCCTTCCTTGAAAGCAGAGGTTTCCAACCAGGGGTGAAATCCAGGATGGTTCTGACAGGTTCTGGAGAACCGGTAGCGGACGCTTTGAGCAGTTCGGAGAACTGACAATTACCACCTCTGGCTGGCCTTAGAGTGGGGTGGGAATGGGGATTTTGCAGTATCCTTCCCCTGGAGTGGGGCGGGAATGGGGATTTTGCAGTATCCTTCCCGTGGAGTGGGGTGGGAATAGGGATTTTGCAGTATCCTTCCCATGGAGTGGGGTGGAAATGGGGATTTTGCAGTATCCTTCCCCTGGAGTGGGATGGGAATGGGGATTTTGCAGTATCCTTCCCCTGGAGTGGGGTGGGAATGGGGATTTTGCAGTATCCTTTCCACTGCCACGCCCACCAAGCCACACCCACAGAACCAGTAGTAACCACCACTGTTTCTAACCGTAACCACTTCAAGACTTGTGGACTTCATCTCCCAGAATTCCCCAGCCAGCCATGAAGTTGAGCTAGACAGAAATTCAACAAATTGGAGAGCTACGTTCGAAAACCTGTGGACTTCAATTCCCATACATGGCTGGCTGGGGAATTCTGGGAGATGAAGTCCACAAGTCTTAAAGTGACTTGAGGTTGGACCCCCAAGCTCAAAGGCCCTTAGAGAGGTTTTCTGGACCACCATGATAAAAAAGAAGAAGTGGCTCAGCAACCCCTTGGAAACTGCAACTTTCATTGTCGTCCTTCTGCAGCAAACCTTAAGGAGAATGTGTTACCTTACCATCAAAGAGATGGCCAACATCTCAGAAGACGTGATCATCGTCACCAGCAGGTATCTGGTTTTGATTCTGGGGCTGGAAGCATCGGCATTTCAGCGGGAATGGGAATGGGAATGGAAGAGAAGAGAATAGAGACTAGAATAAAGAATGGAATAGGAAATAATGTAGGATAGGATAGGATAGGATAGGATAGGATATAGAATATTAAAATAGGATATAGAATATTAGGATAGGATATAGGATATAGGATATAGAGTATTAGAATAGACTAGGCTAGGCTAGAACAGAGCAGAACAGAATAATACAGAATAGAATGGGAGATGGGGCAAATACAATATAGAATAGAATTAGAATTAGAATTAGAATTAGAATTAGAATTAGAATAGAATAGAATAGAATAGAATAGAATAGAATAGAATAGAATAGAATAGAATAGAATAGAATAAGAATAGAGTAGAATAAGAATAAAATTAGCATAGAATTAGAATAGAATAAAAGTAGAATAGAATAGAATTAGAATAGAATTAGAATAAGAATAGAATTAGAATTAGAATAGAATTAAAGTAAATTAGAATTAGAATTAGAATTAGAATAGAATAGAATAGAATAGAATAGAATAGAATAGAATAGAATAGAATAGAATAGAATAGAATAGAATAGAATAGAATAGAATAGATTCTCTGCTCAGGCAGGAAACCTTATCCCATTTCAGAGAAATGTTTGTCCAATCTCTTCTTAAAAACCTCCAGTGATGGGGAAGGAGAGAGGGAGGAAAGAAAGGAAGGAAGGAAAAAGAATAGCAGAATAACAGAGTTGGAAGGGAACCTTGGAGGTCTTCTAGTCCAATCCCCTACTCAGGCAGGAAACCCTACCCCACGATCAGACAAATGGTTATCCAATCACTTCTTAAAAGCCTCCAGTGTTGGACGTTTCACAACGTCTGAAGACGTGGGATGAAAAGTCTAGGAGGGGTGACTCTCTTTGCTACCCAGAAGCCTATAAACCACCTTCCAGATTCCGTTCGGTCACCAAGGGATTGCCTTCTGCAGGTTGAAACGAGCCTGTTTTTCGCATTCGGTGTCTCCCGAAGAACCAATTATCCTACCTTAAGGCACATTGCAATCACAGCTTGGTCTCCCGGGCACCCTTTAAAAATCCAAGCAGACACATTTATCTCGGGAAAGTGACGTTTCCCCCTGTTTTAATACTTCACAATCAAGCTAACAGAAAATTTACGAAATTGAATACCGGCTGAGGGTTTGATGCAGCGGATAAGGCATCAGACTCGAAAGCGGGAGACTGTGAATTCTAGTTCTGCCTTAGGCGTGAAAACCGATTGGGTGACTTTGGACCAGCCACCAGGTTTTGGTGAGTTCTAGTCTCACCTTAGGCATGGAAGCCAATTGGGTGACTTTGGACCGATCTTCAGGAGCCTGGGAATTCTAGTCCCATTTTAGGCATGAAAGCCAGCTGGTGGCCTTGGGCCAGTCCCTTTCTCCCAGCCCTGGGAAGGAACCAATGGCAAACCATTTCTGAAAAGAAACCTTGCCCAGGAAACTCTCCGGGGACTCACCTGCCTGAGGAATTCTGGGAGTTGAAGTCCATACCCCTTGAAGCGGCTGAGGTTGGGAAACACTGCTTTAGAGTAACAATTGCAATGGATCTCCAAAGTCACAAAAATCTCCTGGCTGCATTTCATATCAGCTGAAGCTTCTAAGCTGTCCAAGGGCTGCCCCAGGCAGGACCCATGTGCAGTAATCTAGCTCCAAGACAAATGGCTGAACCCCAAGCCTCCTGGCATCTATGTTAAAACGAGTCCCAAAGTTGTTTTTTCCAAGAGGCAACTGGGCTTTCTGGTTTTTCTTTGAAGACGCTTCCCTTCTCATCCGAGAAGCTTCCTCAGTTCTGACTTGGCCCCTCCTGTGCGAGCTGCACTGGCTCCCAGTGGTCTTCCGGGTGCCCTTCAAGGTTTTGGTTACCACCTTTAGAGCGCTCCATGGCATCAGACCGGGGTATTTACGAGACCGCCTTCTGCTACCAACAGCCTCTCACCGACCAGTACGCTCCCATAGAAAGGGGCTCCTCCGAGTGCCGTCAGCCAAACAGTGTCGGCTGGCGGCCCCCAGGGGGAGAGCCTTCTCTGTGGGGGCACCTACCATCTGGAACGAGCTCCCCCTGGAGATATGGAGGATCTCGGACCTGCACACGTTTCGACGTGCTCTTAAAATGTTTTTGTTCCAGAAGGCTGGCTTGGCCTAACTCTCCCTTTTAAATTTTTTTAAATTGTTAAATCTGTTTTGTAATTGGGTGTTTTAAATTGTTTCGGCCAAAATATCTAATAATTTTAATGGGTTTTAATGTTTGTACTATCTGTTTTTTATCCTGGCTGTGCACCGCCCTGAGCCCCCCTGAGAGTAGGGCAGTATATAAATATGATTAATAAAAAAGGAGCTAATGCCTCCTACTAAAAGGAGCCTGAGTAATATAGAGGGCTAATGCCTCCTACTAAAGGCAGCAATTAACATCCAGCTGCCTGTAATTCTGCGAGTTCATGTTCTGGCCCCGTGCCCAGAAATAACCCCCCCTCAGACAACCGGAGGCTAAGGAACTGGCAGGCAACCAAGTGAGATGATAACAAAGGTCGGCAGCAATCCGCAGCTGCTTGCCAACGTTTTATTTAAAAGGTCCGTCACATACACACCACAGCTGAGACGCTGGGCCGATTCAAAACCGGGATCCACGTATCTTTGTTTTGTTCGTCACAAAGATATGGCTACAATCCCTCACTTATATAGTCTGGTAAGACGCGTGGTCCACCAGCTAATCACGACCACGCCTTTTCCTCTGCTGGGCTCTCCTGTCTCTCCGACGCTGGCGAGGGTCCAACCAAAACTCGCTCCCCTCGTCAATATCCTCCTGTGGCTGCGGGGACGAGCTTGGCTCTGGGCCTATCTCCTGCCCTTCGGTGTCCTCCGGAGGCATTGCCAGAGAGGAGAGTCCTGGAGAAGGAGGCCTTGCCAACTCCTCTCCCTCACTCTCAGAATCCTCCCCTGCTGACGACGCAGGCTCAGGCAACGGAGCCACAACAGTTCAATCCTAGCCAGGCTCAAGGTTGACTCAGCCTTCCATCCTTTCTAAGGTGGGTAAATTGAGGACCCAGTTTGTGGGGGCAATAAGCTGACTTTGTATAAAATATACAAAAGTATGAAGGCTATTGCTTAACGCATTGTAAGCCGCCCTGAGTCTCTGGAGAAGGGCGGCATATAAATCAAATTTAAAAATAAATAAATAAATAAATAAATAATGGGGAAGGGAAGGATTTACACTCTTTGCAGACAACTGGTCATTTGCATCCTTTTTGAGAGTCCTTGAGGCCACTTGGGAGATTTGTCTGTGTGCATTTGAGTAGTGCAGAAGGCTCCACACCCATTTGCACAACTCAGGTGGCCCTGAGGACACAGACGAATCTCCAAGTGGCCTCAACGACCCTCTAAAAGGATGCAAATGACCAGTTGTCTGCAAAGAGTGTAAATCCTTCCATTCCCCCACCATCCAGTCAGACCTGAGGAAGCTTCTCAGAGGAGAAGCAAAATGTCTTCAAAGAAAAACCAGAAAGTCCACTGGCCTCTTGAAAAAAAAAAAAAAAAAAAGCACCTTGACCTGGGTGACGGAGAATCTCCATAGATTAATACAAGTTTTGTCTTCCGTGTCCTAGCCTAACTAAAGATATGACGGGGAAAGAAGACGTTTACCGAGGCCCGGCGATTCGAGCCCTGTGTCGGATCACAGATGTGAGTATGGGATTTTTCCAATTGTTGAAGAGGATGATGAAAACGAGGGGATGTTTTTGCTTTGCAGATGAGATTTTGAACCCCGGCCGAATGCTGGGGGGGTATCCTGAGATCTTAACCCCAACTTCAGTGTCTTTTGACTTCACATGACCAGCTGGGGAATTCTGGGAGTTGAAGTCCGGTCATTTGAAAATGGCTGAGGTTGGGAAATGTTGTTTTATTGCAGGGAACTCCAAACTTGTCAACTTGTGGACTTCAACTCCCAGAATTCCCACAGCCAGCCATATTGGCTGGCTGTGGGAATTCTGGGAATTGAAGTCCACCCATCTTAAAATGGCCAAGGGTGGGAAACACTGAATTGCTTGCTCAGGAGTTCTGGGAATAGAATAGAATAGAATTCTTTATTGGCCAAGTGTGATTGGACACACAAGGAGTTTTTCTTGGTGCATATGCTCTCAGTGTACATAAAAAGAAAAGATACATTCATCAAGAGCCTGGTAGCTCAGCAGACTAAAAGCATTGTGATTAGCACCAGCTGTCTGCAATTACTGTAAATTCGAATCTCACCACCCTCAAATTTGACTCAGCCTTCCATCCTTTCTAAGGTAGGTAAAATGAGGACCCAGTTTGTGGGGGCAATAACCTGACTTTGTATAAAACATACAAAAGTATGAAGGCTATTGCTTAACGCATTGTAAGCCGCCCTGAGTCTTCGGAGAAGGGCGGCATATAAATCAAATTAAAAAAAAAAAGTGAAGGACTAGAAACTTATCTTTTATATCAGATGGCGAGTCACCTTGGCCAAAAAAATTACTCAGTTTTGTTTTGTGAAGTACTAAAGAGCCTCAAGTGAACGTAATTCCATCTTCTTTCATTTCTGGCCAAATGTGTGATTTGAAAGTCTGTCTTACCTCCATCCTTCTCACTTTCCCAGGGAACGATGCTCCAGGCCATCGAGCGATACATGAAGCAAGCCATTGTTGACAAAGTCCCCAGTGTGTCCAGTTCTGCCTTGGTATCATCCTTGGTAAGTAAAGAAGGCCACAGCTCTCGCACCCGTGGTCTAAATTCGAGTTCTCGGCAACCGGCATGTATTTTCGACAAGCACAGTCGATGAGGGAAGACAGATTTGCTTAACAAACACGTGATTCATTTAACAACTGGGCCCTATCTAACAAAATGAAATTTAGTGTACAGTAGTGGCCAAAATTGTGGAAACCTTTTGGGAAAAGTTATTTTCTAAAACTAGCTAAAAACAGCACGTTTTTGGTTGGTTTTTTTTTTTTTTGGAGTAGTACTATAAAGTAGTTCCATATATCCATGGAAAGATCATTTAATCAAGAATGTGACGCAATAACTTCTATGAAGGATTTGCTATTGGAATAGCAGTTACAGTATAAAGAAGAAAAATGAAACACGTAGAAAAAAGGAGATATACAAAAATGATCACCATGTCAGTTAATAGTTAGGTAACCTTTAGCCTTACGTCTTCCCATGGAGGGAACCAAGTCTTTGAGTTCTGCAGTTGTTCTAATGTGAAACCAAGATTGAATGATGGCTCCTATTAACTGGGTTCTATTGCTGGGTCGCTTCTGACTAACCAGTTTCTTTAGTCGGCTCCATAGATTTTCCATTGGGTGAAAGTTTGGGCTATTCCCAGGCCGTTCCAGCAGTGGAATAGGATTATCTTGAAACGCCAAAGAAAAAGTGGCGTTATTAGCCATCAAACCTCCAAAATACACTTTTCCTAAAAGGTTTCCACAATTTTGGCCATGACTGTAGAGAAAAAGAAGGTCACATGCGCGCCAGAAACCCGGAAGAGGAAGAGGCGACGCTGTGCGTGCCAGGCAACATGGCTCTGTGTGCCACCTCGGGCACAGGTGCCATAGGTTCACCATCACGGTTCCAGGGGGTGTGAAAACTTGGGTTTAGAAGTTTCAAAATTATAGAGTATATGTCAGTGGTGAAATCCAATTTTTTTTACTACCGGTTCTGTGGGCATGGCTTGGTGGGTATGGTGTGGCTTGGTGGGCGTGACTTGGTGGGCATGGCAGGGGAAGGATACTGCACAATCCCCATTCCCACCCCACTCCTGGGGGAAGGATATTGTGAAATCCCCATTCCCACCCCACTCCAGGGGAAGGATACTGCAAAATCCCCATTCCTTCCCCACTCCTGGGGAAGGATACTGCAAAATCCCCATTCCCACCACACTCCAAGGGAAAGATACTGCACAATCCCCATTCCCACCCCACTCCTGGGGGAAGGATATTGTGAAATCCCCATTCCCACCCCATTCCAGGGGAAGGATACTGCAAAATCCCCATTCCTTCCCCACTCCTGGGGAAGGATACTGCAAAATCCCCATTCCCACCACACTCCAAGGGAAAGATACTGCAAAATCCCCATTCCCACCCCACTCCTGGGGGAAGGATATTGTGAAATCCCCATTCCCACCCCACTCCAGGGGAAGGATACTGCAAAATCCCCATTCCCACCCCACTCCTGGGGGAAGGATATTGTGAAATCTCCATTCCCACCCCACTCCAGGGGAAGGATACTGCAAAATCCCCATTCCCACCCCACTCCAGGGGAAGGATACTGCAAAATCCCCATTCCCACCCCACTCCTGGGGGAAGGATATTGTGAAATCTCCATTCCCACCCCACTCCAGGGGAAGGATACTGCAAAATCCTCATTCCCACCCCACTCCAGAGGAAGCATATTGCAAAATCCCCATTCCCACCCTACTCCAGGGGAAGGATACTGCAAGATCCCCATTCCCTCCCCACTCCTGGGGGAAGCATATTGTGAAATCCCCATTCCCAACCCACTCTGGGGCCAGCCAGAGGTGGTATTTGCCGGTTCTCCAAACTACTCAAAATTTCTGCTACCAGTTCTCCAGAACCTGTCAGCACCTGCTCGATTTCACCCCTGGTATATGTATAATTATATGCATATAATTATTTTTTTAAGGGGTGCGAGAATATATCAGAAGCGTTCTACGGGGTGCGGGGTCTAGAAAAGGTTGGGAACCCCAGGCATAGATGGTACCTGGCTCAATTGTAGTAATTGTGAGAACAAACACTTAAATATGAGTTATTAAATATTAAATATTCCAGCCGTGTGCGGCGACAACCCAAAAAGCCAACTCAATCCTAGGCTGCATTAATAGAGGGAGAGAATCAAGATTGCATGAAGGGTTAATACCACAATAGGATGCTTTGGTCCTACACTTGGAATTAAACAAAAGGTAAAGGTAAAGGTAAAGGTTCCCCTCGCACATATGTGCTAGATGTTCCCGACTCTAGGGGGCGTTGCTCATCTCCGTTTCAAAGCCGAAGAGCCAGCGCTGTCCAAAGACGTCTCCGTGGTCATGTGGCTGGCATGACTCAATGCCAAAGGCGCACGGAACGCTCTTCCCTTCCCACCAAAGGTGGTCCCTATTTTTTCTACTTGCATTTTTTTACGTGCTTTCGAACTGCTAGGTTGGCGGAAGCTGGGACAAATCACGGGAGCTCACCCAGTTACGCGGCATTCGGGATTCGAACTGCTGAACTGCCGACCTTTCAATTGACAAGCTCAGCCACTGCGTCCCTTCGGAATTAAACTAGACCTACCCAATTCCAGCTAAATATATATTTTTAGCCTCCAGTCCCCTAATCATCTTGGTTGCTCTTCTCTTCACTCTTTCCAGAGTCTCAACATCATTTTATTTTTAAACATCGTGGCGACCAAAACTGGATGCAGGATTCCCAGCGTGGCCTTACCCAGGCCTTATAAAATGTATATAAACGCTTCGTGTGTTAATCTTGTATGTCAGATACAATGTCCTCCTGGTTTGGAGATGCAACCCTTCCGGAGGAATCCCTCCTGTCCTTCAACTTCCAGACTCTTAAAACCCTGCCCCGCCCCCAAAGCATTTGATTGACACGATTCAGGATTGGGTAATAACCCAGATGAGTTTTGGCTAGAGCCACAGCTGAGATTCTTGATTCTTGGCCCTCTTTCCCAGCATATGATGAAGATCAACTACGATGTGGTGAAGAGATGGATCAACGAAGCCCAAGAAGCTGCTTCCAGCGACAACGTCATGGTTCAGGTAGGGATTCCCCACAGCAGGGGAGGGATCTGGGAAGCTTTCTGGATCCACCCTGAAAATCGGGATCCTTCTGGAGGCCACCCTGGTCAGTCTACCTTCCTTCACTCGATGCCTTCTCTGCAGATAGCAATAGCATTTAGTCCTATATACACGGTCCTTCACAGCCCTCTCTAAGCGATTTACAGAGTCAGCCTATGGCCCCCAACAATTTGGGTCCACATTTTACCCACCCTGAAAAAGATGGAAAGTGCTCAACCTTGAGCCGGTCAGAATCGAACTGCTGGCAGTGGGCAGAGCTAGTCTGCAACACTGCATTCTAAGCATTGTTTCACTAGGGCCCTTCCTTCCTTCCTTCCTTCCTTGAGCCAGTCGAACTGCTGGCAGTCAGCAGAATTTGCTTGCAATACTCCATTCTAACTAACTCCCACTTGCCCCAGCGTGATCCCCGTCCTATATGATCGTCCTGTGTTTGCTGCCACGCACATGTGCTCACATTTTCGGTTCTGGGAAAACCGGTTGTTACAGTATGTGATGCTCACCTCTGCACCACAGGCACCCCTGGCCACGAGTGACGTTGAGCTGGCCACGCCCAGACCGCCCACCCCCCACCCCCCCAGGTCAACCCCAACCCTGATGCGACGCTCAATGAAATCGAGTTTTGACACCCCTGTTTTAGGTCAATCCCCCTCCCCCTTGGAGGCACGCATGAGAAGAAGTTGCTACCTGTTAAGAAATATGCGCAGAGTAACCCTTGAGTAGCACATGAGAAACAGCTGAGGGTGACTGTGAATAAGCCCTGTCAATACACAGACACACCAAGTTGTGATATTCTTTTACTTTTAGGAAAAAGCAAAGCAAAGTCCAATAAACAATCCAGGTCATACACAGATAAAGATAGTTAACTTGTCAATCCAGGGATATTCCAAGAACAAAGTCTTCTTACCAGTTGTTGTAGTCATAGGCGATAAAAAAGTTCTTTTTAGAGTTGCAAACAGGAACAAGTACAGCGGTAAAACAGTCCGTAAAACAGTAGAAAACAACAAGTAGCAACGATCAAGCAGTGATCATGCAGAGAGAACGGGCAGAGAGGAGCAGTGGTAGCAATAATAATATAATGCGAAAAGACAAGCCATGATTCAAGCTTCCTCTTAAGGACATTGGCTACAGAGCCAGCCAATCAGAATACAGTATGATGCAATACAGCATTACAGTCTTAAAGCTATACATTACCTTTTGACTGCAAACATGCATTGATGGTTTATATATATTGCCAACCCAACCAGTTAGACAACAGCCATTCCCTAACACTATCTGTGTTGAGGTCTCCGTCGACCTTTCCATGGCTTTGAGCTGACCCCGGTCACCTCAGCATGGGGAAAAATAAATCCTTTTTTTTTTTCTTCCGTCCGCAGTACCATGCTCTCGGTTTGCTCTACCATCTGAGAAAAAACGACCGCCTCGCCGTTTCCAAGATGCTGAACAAATTCACCAGATCCGGATTGAAGTCCCAGTTTGCCTACTGCATGCTGATCCGGATTGCCAGCCGGCTGCTAAAGGAGTCTGAGGAGGGGTAAAGAGATCTCGGGGAGAGGGGGGGTCGGCAGGGGGTCCAGAACAGAATGTGGAATGAGTCTAGGCCTGTGATGGCGAACCTAAGGCATGAATGCCACTGTGCCCTCTCTGCGGGCATGCCAGCCGTTGCCCCAGCACAGCTCCACTTGCATGCGTACGCGCCTCCCGCTGGCTTTCGGGTCTCTGCCATGCATGCTTGTTCCCGACAAATGCCCCTCCCACCGGTACCTCCTTACATCTCAGTCCCCAGGTGTGCCTTGTGAAAGGGGACGGAGCACTTTCTTCTCTCGTAGCTAGCTCAATATGCGTTGGTCTCGCCTTCTCTCTTCTCTCCACGCTCTAGGATCAGGAGGGGATGGTCCTTGCTCATTGCCTGAGCTCGGTCTCTCCTCTCCCCCCTGCCTCCAAGCCTTTCTAATCCTGATAAGCCCTAGCCGGACTGGCCCTGCCCTTTCTCAGTTTCCTCCAAAGCCAACGGAGCCGCCCCCTCGATCTCTGTCGGCTCCTGTTCCGACAGATTCATCTTCCCCTGCAGAGTCAGACTCCGACTCATGACACTAAGTTACATGATGGAAGCTGCTGGTTTTGTGACAGGTTTATTATGATTGTTCACCTCAGGACAGAATCTTGCCAGGCTAAAGCAACTGTCTGAATAACTAAACGAGGTAGTCCTTGACTTACAACCACAATCGAGTCCAAAATTTCCATTCCTAAGCAAGATCGTTGTTAAGTGAGCTTAACACCATGAGCTTAATAACCTTCATGTTATTAAGTCAATCACTGCAGTTGTTAACATTAGTAACGGTCATTCAGTGAATCTGGCATCCCTGTTGATCTGACTTGTCAGAAGGTCACAAAAAGGGATCACAGGACCCCGGGACAGTGCGTCCGTCATAAATACAGGTAGTCCTCAACTTACAACCGTTAGTTTTAGTGACCATGCAGTTACAACAGCATTAAAAAAAGGGACTTAGGACCATTTTTCACACTTACGACTATGGCGGAATCCCCCACAGTCACGTGATCAAAATTCAGTTGCTTGACAGCCTGTTCATATGACGGTTGTGGGGTCCCCGGGGGTGGGGGGGGTCACATGATCAGCTTTTTAGAACTTCTGACAAGCCAAATCAACGGGGGAACCCGGATCCTATTAATGACCGTGTGACTAACTTAACCAATGCAACGATTCACTTAACAACCGGGGGGGGGGCAAGAAAAGTCATAAAATTTTATTTCTGGCTGTTCACCGCCCTGAGTCCGCGAGGAGAATGGCGGTATATAAATCTAATAAATGTAAACGTAAATGTAAATGTAAAATGGGGCAAAACTCGCGTCACAACTGCCTCGCTTAACGATGAATTTTGGGCTCCGTTGTGGTCGTAACTTGAGGCGTCCCTGTATGAGACAGTTGCCAAAGTGTCTTAATTTTAGTCACGTGACCACGGGGGAGGGAATGCTGCAAAGGTCGTAAGTGTGAAAAACAGTGGGAAGTCATTTGTGTTTCAGAGCGGTTGTAACTTTGAACGGTTACTAAACGAATGGTTGTAAGTTGAGAGCTACCCATAGAAATCCCTTGTGAACTGCTAGGATAGAGCTGTTATAAGCAGAAGTGATATTCAGCCGATTTGGACCGATTTGGACCGAACCCGCCCAGACTCTATGCCAGTGATAGCTAACCTTTTTGCCGTCGTGTGCCAAAAGTGGGGAGAAAACGAGGGGGGTGTCGCGCACATGCGTGCCCACACCCATATTTCAATAAACCCTGCCCCTCCGCATGTGCGTGGTACCCCCCAAGTTCCTATTGTGGCTCCGTTGCCTCCCTCTCCAGGACCCTCCTCTCTGGCAATGCCTCCGGAGGACACCAAAGGGCAAGAGACAGGCCCAGAGCCAAGCACGTCCACACAGCCACAGGTGGACAGTGATGAGGGTAATGAGTCTTGGCTGGATCCTCTGCAGCGTCGCAGGGATAAGCGTGCGCAACAGAAGAAAAGGCATGCCAGAGATTAGGCTGTGTCACTGGACCACACCTCACAGGGTATAAAAGGGGGTAAGTTAGCCATTCAGACTCTGTGACGGACAAAACTTACTCCTATCGAGTCACATTGCATCTCTGGAAACAGCAAGATTGGCCTTGGTTTTATGTTTACGAACGGGACAATTCCTTACCGTGTGTATCACTGTTGATAAAAGTTCTTGGCAAACAGCTACTGGGTGGCTGCCAAGCGTCTTATTGGAAGAATTGGTTGTCTGCCAGTTTATTTAACACCCGGCTGTCTCTGTGTGTGTGTGTGAGAGAGAGAAAGACGGGGACAGAACAGTTCCCCCCACTTTTGGCATGGTGGACCTGGTAGGCCCATTTTTCACCCTCCACAAGCTCCAGAGGCATTCTAGGAACCTGGGGAGGGCGAAAACCGCCTCCCCTACCCACCCGGAGGCCCTCTGGAGGCTGGAAACTGCTTGTTTCCCAACTTCCGGTGAGATCGGAAAGCCTGAAAATCAGCTGGCCGGCATGCGCATGCACACTGGAGCTGACGTAGGACAACACTTGCGTGCCCACAGATATTTATTTATTTATTTATTTATTTATTTATTTATTTATTTATTTAAACTTATATGCCGCCCTTCTCCCCAGGGGGACTCAGGGCGGTGGACAGCCAGAAATTAAAACCCATAATAGTACAAAAGTTAAGAAAAACTAAAATAAATTAAATCTTCGGCATTACCAATTTAAAATCCCAAATCTATAAAATCAAAAACTTCCCAATTTAAAACCCAAGATCAATAAAATTAAAAGATTAAAAATCCCCGTTAAAACCATTTAAGCTAGGCCGGCTTGTTGGAATAAGTCTTCAGGTGAACCAATGGTAATAAAAGGTGAAACCCACCGCTGGTTATAACCCTCTTCCTGCCTACCAGACATTCCCAGCTCCGTTGCCCCTCCCTCCTTGGAATCCAGACTATAGTCTACTACACCCCTGTCCAATCAGCTGGGATGTTAATGCTGACGTCACACAACCTGTAAACGTAGCCGTGTCTTTTCTCGGCAGGCACGACAACCCCCTCTTCGATTTCATTGAAAGCTGCCTGCGAAACAAGCACGAGATGGTGATTTACGAGGCCGCCTCGGCCATCATCCACCTCCCCAATTGCACGGCCCGGGAACTGGCCCCAGCAGTCTCAGGTGAGTGCAACATGGGAATCCATCCCTTCGTTTCAGACCTCGGAGTCCCTGGTGGACGAGGCGACCAAGTGACCTGGGATAGCTCGTTTATTTATTTTCATCTATTAAATGGATCAATGTAGCCGCCAAGTCAGGTTTTTTTTTTTTTTTAAAAAACCCACCTGACACAGGTAGTCCTCAAGGTCAGCAAAAGTAGATCATGTGACCCCAGAACGCTGCAACCGTCATAAATACGAGTCAGTTGTCAAGCGTCTGTATATCACACGGCCGCAGGGATACTGTGACGGTCGTAAGTATGAAAAATTTCCCTTTTTTCCAGTGCCGTTGTAACTTTGAACGGTCATTAAGTGAGCTGTTGTAAGTCGAGGGGCTACTTCTAATAAAAGCCCATTTTTTAGAAAGCCTACCCACCCCACTTTGGCAGCAACCGCACATCAGGTAGACATAACCGAGAAAAGACAGTCGTAAAAAGAACTCGGGCCCAAACATGGACGGTTTTGAAGGTGGCAACCATACCCTTGAAGTAGACCTGGAAGTAGATTGGCAACAGTGGTGGGATTCAGCTGGTCCTATATGTTTTTGATGGCGCATATGCGGATGGCGCGTGCGAGCTAATTGCCGTGCTGTTTGACGTTGTACGCATGGGCGGAAGGCCGCATGCGTGAACGCTCACATTTCCGGTGCTGGGCGAATGGATTGTTACGGTATGTGATGCTCACTTCTGATCGGCAGCCAGTGCAGCTCCTGCAAGAAAGGCGACACTTATACAAATCTTGGTTTGCATGAAACTGTTCACGCTGGCGCGTGTTGTGACCTCGGCTTCCTGAACATTAAAACCCACGAGTAGTCCCCAAAACCTCTTTTATTCCAACAGCTGTGAATTACGTTCATTCACAGCTGAGTCCCAATTAGTTGCAAAAAAGTCCTTCGGGAGAAATCCTTCGGGATAATCACCAACCTTTATCTCCCTTGATGCGCTGCCAAAAGACCTACTTGGCAAAGCCCCACGGAGTCCAGAATCAAATAGGGATGCCGACTGGGAACAGAATTAACAATGTTGCTTTCCTGCAAAGGGCCCACGTGCCTTTGCTCCTCTTTTAAGCCTTATGGGAGGGGCCAATCATCTCCAGGCCGGATCTGACCACATCGCAGGCCGGATTCGGTCCGCGGGCCTTGTGTTTGACACCCGATTTAGACACAGATGAAATAGAGGTGTTATCTGGGTCACCACTATGCTAATGGATGAGCTGTCTGTCAAGCTTGTGATCCCCTCCCCTCCTCGCCTTGTGTGACAAAATTGTGTGACAAAATTCAACCTGGTCCATTTTTCCTTCTCCTTTCAGTGCTTCAGCTCTTCTGCAGTTCGCCGAAGCCCGTTCTGAGATACGCGGCGGTCCGGACCCTTAATAAGGTGAGCGCTTCAGAGGGGCCGTCTGTCACAGGTGGTCCTCGACTTCCGACCGCAATGGAGCCCAAGATTTATGTTGCTGAGGGAAACGACATTTGTTAAAAGTGAGTTTGTCCTATTTTACGACTTTCCTTGCCACCTGTGTTCAGCGAATCGCCGTCGTCATTCAAGGAGCAACACGGTTGTTAAGGAAATCTGGCTTCCCCCCCCCCATGGACTTGTCAGAAGGTCGCCAAAGGGCATGACATGATCCCGGGACACTGCCACCGTCGTAAACATGAATCCATAATCGAGCCTCCGAATGTAAATCACGTGGGGATGCTGCAACGGTCGTTAAGTGTGAGAAATGGCCATGAGTTGCTCTTTTCAGGGCCGTTGTAACTTCGAACGGTCACTAAGTGAAGTGTTGTAAGTCGAGGACTACCTCTGTTTATTTATCGATTAAATTTAGATGCTATTGGTGTCACTGTGAGGCGACGGGAGGCAGCTTACAACACTGTAACAACAAGGACAAAACATTACAACATTAAACACACATAGTCCTCCTCTTATGATGGTTCGTTTACTGAGCAAAGTTACAAGGGCACTGAAAAAAGTGACTTATGACTGTTTTTCACACTTACAACCGTTGCAGCATCCCCACCATCATGTGATCAAAATTCGTAGGCTAGGCAACTGGCATGTACGTAAAACGGCTGCAGTGTCCCTCACAGTCATGTGATCCCATTTTACGACTTTCCAACATACACAGTCCATGGGAAAGCTAGATTCACTTAACAACCTGGTTACTAACTTAACAACTGCAATGATTCACTTAACAACGGTGCAAGAAAGGTCATAAAATAGAGCGATAGTCATTTAGCAACTGTCCCACTTAGCGGAAATGTTTTATTTTATATTTTGTTTTGTTTTGTTACTTTACTTACTTTATTTTACTTTACTTTTATCTTATTACTTTAGTTTATTATTTATTTTATTGCATTTTATTTTATTTTATTTTATTTTACTTTATTTTATATTTTGTTCTATTTGATTACTTTATTTTACTTTATTTTTATTTTATCTTATTACTTTAGTTTATTTTATTGCATTTTATTTTATTTTATATTTTGTTTTACTTGATTATTTTACTTTACTTTTATCTTATTACTTTCATTTATTATTTATTTTATTGCGTTTTGTTTTATTTTATTTTACTTTATTTTATATTTTGTTTAATTCGATTACTTATTTTATTTTACTTTTAGCTTATTACTTTAGTTTATTTATTTTATTGCATTTTGTTTTATTTTATTTTACTTTATTTTATATTTTGTTCTATTTGATTACTTTATTTTACTTTACTTTTAGCTTATTTCGTTTATTATTTATTTTATTGCATTTTGTTTTGTTTTATTTTACTTTATTTTATATTTTGTTTAACTTGATTACTTTACTTACTTTATTTTACTTTTATTTTATCTTATTGCTTTTAGTTTATTATTTATTTTATTGCATTTTATTTTATTATTTTACTTTATTTTATATTTTGTTTTATTTGATTACTTTACTTATTTTATTTTATATTGCATTTTATTTTATCTTATTGCTTTAACTTAGTTTATTATTTATCTTATTGCATTTTATTATATTGTTCTATTTTATTTTATGTTTTATATTAGTCATTGCAGGCTGCAAGGTCCCTATTGGTGACCTTCCTGTAAATCTTTCTGGATTGTACTTTCAGGTGGCAATGAAGCATCCGTCCGCGGTGACGGCCTGCAATTTAGATCTGGAGAACCTGATCACCGATTCCAACCGCAGCATCGCCACGCTGGCCATCACCACCCTGCTGAAGACGGGCAGCGAGAGCAGCGTGGACCGGCTCATGAAACAGATTTCTTCCTTCGTCTCCGAGATATCAGATGAGTTTAAGGTCAGCCTTCTAAAATCTGGTTCTTGGCTTTCTCTTTGGCCCGCCAGAATTGTTAGGGGTGGATGGGATTCCGGCTTTTCTCTGCCAAAATTGGCACGGAGGGGAGTCCGCAGAGTGTCCCTGAGTTATGCTACTTGCAAAAATTTGTGCCATCACTGTGGGGCAGCAGAGAGTTTCTTTCCGTATTTCTTTTGTGCCATCTAGTGGCCATCTGTTGTTCTGCAGCCCAGATCAGATAACCCTTGAATCAAAAGTCTATGGAGATTCTCAATCCTCCAGGTCATGCTTGTCCGAAAGGTGCTTTTTCCAAAAGGCAGCTGGACTTTCTTCGGTTTATTTTCCTTGAAGACGTTGCACTTCTCATCCAAGAAGCTTCTTCAGTTCTAGAGAACCAAGAAAGTCCAGTTGCCTTTCGGGAAAGGCACTAACCGAATAAGAGAATTGGAAAGGACCTTGGGAAGTCTTGAAGTCCTACCTCTCAGTCTGTGGCCCAGTACCAGGTTGCAGCCTGTGGCGGGCGAACATGTGAGTGTGCAAAGCTCCATTCGCACAAGCAGCCGGTGCACATGTAAAACGATCCCCATATTAAAGTGGGCAAAACTTTGGCCACTTTAAGATGCTGGACTTCAATTCCCAGAATTCTGTTTGGGGAATTCTGGGAGCTGAAGTCCAGCAAAGCCACCTGGGGAATTCTGGGAGTTGAAGTCCAGCACAGCCGCCTGGGGAATTCTGGGAGCTGAAGTTTAGCATAGCCGGCTGGGGAATTCTGGGAGTTGAAGTCCAGCATAGACACCTGGGGAATTCTGGGAGCTGAAGTCCAGCATAGACACCTGGGGAATTCTGGGAGCTGAAGTCCAGCATAGCCGCCTGGGGAATTCTGGGAGCTGAAGTCCAGCATAGCCACCTGGGGAATTCTGGGAGCTGAAGTCCAGCATAGCCGCCTGGGGAATTCTGGGAGCTGAAGTCCAGCATATACACCTGGGGAATTCTGGGAGCTGAAGTCCAGCACAGCCGCCTGGGGAATTCTGGGAGTTGAAGTCCAGCACAGCCGCCTGGGGAATTCTGGGAGCTGAAGTCCAGCAGAGCCGCCTGGGGAATTCTGGGAGCTGAAGTTCAGCATAGCCATCTGGGGAATTCTGGGAGCTGAAGTCCAGCATAGCCACCTTGGGGAATTCTGGGAGTTGAAGTCCAGCATAGCTGCCTGGGGAATTCTGGGAGCTGAAATCCAGCATAGCCGCCTGGGGAATTCTGGGAGTTGAAGTCCAGCCTCTTTAAAGTGGCCAAGCTTGAGAAACGCCATTTTAGAGAGAAGGACTCTTGGGTGCTGTCCACATCTCTCCATCATACAAGGTCCCCTTTCTACTGCTGATGCCCTCATGATGCCCTACAGGAGGATGAATTTTTTCCTCCTCTGTATTGGCCCGATACAGAGAACCGACCAGTCCTCACTTAACGTCGTATCGTTGTTGCCTTCCAGGTGGTAGTCGTCCAAGCGATCAGTGCTTTGTGCCAGAAGTACCCACGGAAACACAGCGTCATGATGACCTTCCTGTCCAACATGCTTCGGGATGACGTAGGTCGCTTCGTCTGCATTGGGGGGGGCTCCTGCAGCGCCCCCTGTTGGGGGAACTTACCCAGGCCGCTACTTGCAATGAGTCTTGAGAACTAGAAACTTGAGACGCCTAGCGACCCAAGAGCAAGAAAGTCTTGAGAAGTAGCCCTCGACGTAGGACCGTAACGGAGGCTACATCGGGACGTTCATAAAACAGGTCGCCTATATGACTGACCCAATTTTTTTTTTGTCGTTAAATGAACCTCCGCAGTTGTTAAGCGAACCTGTTGTTCGCTATTGGGCGTTATTTGGGGTTTTTTTGCCGAAACCTAGAACTCGGTGCCAGGTTTTAGGAAAAAAAGAGATTTTAAATGGTGGCCATGGGCCCGCAGAACGCTGTAAATGGCCACAAATAGGTATTATTATTATAATTATTATTATTATTTATTAAATTTATATACTGCCCTTTTTCTGACGGACTCAGGGCGGTGAACAGCCAAAGATTAAAATACATAACAGTATAAAAGTTAAGATAGTTTTAAAAAATAATTAAATCAATTTTGGCTTCTCCAATTTAAAACCCCTCACTAAAATTAACCCATTTAAATCTTTTTAAGCCAGCCCGGCTTGCTGAAATAGAAAGGTCTTCAGGGCCTTGCAGAAAGTACGGAGGTCCGGGATCAGTCGTAACCCTGGGGGGTAGCTCGTTCCAGAGGGCGGGTGCCCCCACAGAGAAGGCTCTTCCCCTGGGGGCCGCCAGTCGACATTGCCTGGCTGACGGCACCTGAGGAGGCCCTCTCTGTGAGAGCGTATTGGCCGGTGGGAAGGTATCGGTGGCAGAAAGCGGTCCCGTAAATACCCAGGCCCTACGCCATGGAGCGGTTTAAAAATGAGAACCAGTACCTTGAAGCGCACCCGGAAGACCACCGGGAGCCAGTGCAGCTTGCGCAGGAGAGGTGTCACATGGAAGTGCCAAGTCGCCCCCTTAATCACCCGCACGGCCGCATTCTGGACCAGTTGGAGCCTCCGGGTGGTCCTCAAGGGGAGCCCCATGTAGAGAGCATTACAGTAGTCCAGGTGAGAAATGACGAGGGCATGAGTGACTGTGCGTAAGAAGTCCCGATCCAGAAAGGTATGATTGCCAAACGTCTGTATTTTGGCCACGTGAGCGTCCGAACTTCAGAAACCGGTGGGAGGGGAGAGGAGGGTGTCTGTCATACCTTCGAACAGCTGTTAAGCAGACAGTCGTAAGTGCAGGATTATCTGTCCCGTTTGCCTATGGATGATACAAACGTAACGTTTGCTGGCAATATTTTGATGGAAAAGAGACTTAACTTGTTTGAAATGGTATATAGGGTCTCCAGCTCGAACCGGGGGTTAGACTAGAAGACCTCCAAGGTCCCTTCCCGACTCCGCTATTCTGTATTCCGTAACGGAAGAGTTGGAAGGGACCCTGGAGGTCATCTAGTCCAACTCCCGGCTCGAGCAGGAGATCTAAACCATTTCAAACAAACGGTTAGCCAGCCTCTTCTTAGAAACGTCCATATTGGAGCATTCACAGCTTCTGGTGGCAAGCTGTTCTGCTGGTTAAATTGTCCTCGTTGTTGGGAAGTTTCTCCTTAATTCCAGGTTGCTTCCCTCTTTCATTAATTTCCATCCATTGTTTCTTGTCCTGAGTCCTGTTTTTTGGAGAATAGCTTCACTCCCTCTTCTATGGGGCAGCCCCTCAAATCATGTCCTCCTTTTCATTAAAGAAGTTGTACTGTAGGTAGTCCTCGACTGATAAACATTCCCTTAGTGACCGCTCGCTACAAGAGTACCAGTGGTGGGTTTCAAAAATTTTTCCTACGGGTTCTGTGGGTGTGGCTTGGTGGGCGTGGCATGGGAAGGATACTGTAAAATAGCCATTCCCAGGCCAATCTAGGGGAAGGAATACTGTAAAATCTCCATTCCCTCCCCAATCCATGGGAAGGATATTGTAAAATCTCCATTCCCTCCACAATCCAGGGGAAGGATACTGTAAAATCTCCATTCCCACCCCACTCCAGGGGAAGGATACTGTAAAATCTCCATTCCCACCCCACTCCAGGGGAAGGATACTGTAAAATCTCCATTCCCTCTCCAATCCAGGGGAAGGATACTGTAAAATCTCCATTCCCACCCCACTCCAAGGGAAGGATACTGTAAAATCTCCATTCCCATCCGACTCAAGGGGAAGAATACTGTAAAATCTCCATTTCCTCCCCACTCCAGGGGAAGGATACTGTAAAATCTCCATTCCCTCCCCAATCCAGGGGAAGGATACTGCAAAATCCCCATTTCCTCCCGATCAGCTGGGTCTCCGGAGGCGGAGAATAGATGGGGGCGGGGCCAGTCAGAATTTCCACTACCAGTTCTCCAGAACTGGTCAGAACCCACTGAAACCCACCTCTGAAAAGTACTCACGACTATTGCAGCATCCCCACAGTCTCATGATCCAAATTGGCTTGGCGACTGACTCCTATTTATAACGGTCGCAGCGTCCCGGGGGGTCATCTGATCTCCTTTTGCGACCTTCTTGAGGGTCAACAGGAAAGCCAGATTCACTTAATATCCGGATGCCTGACTTAAAGCTGCCAAGTTTCAAGACCTCCGGTTTTAACATCGGTCTTAATACTCACGCCCCCAACTGCCTCGCTTCACCGACGGGGATTTTGGGGGCTTGATTGCGATTGTAAGTCGAGGACTGGCCGCCGTTCCACGGCTGCACACCCATGTTTCGTGTCTCCCCGCAGGGGGGCTTCGAGTACAAACGAGCCATCGTGGACTGTATCATCGGCATCATCGAAGAGAACCCCGAGAGCAAAGAGACGGGCCTGGCTCACCTGTGCGAGTTCATCGAAGACTGCGAGCACACGGTGCTGGCCACCAAGATCCTCCACCTGCTGGGCAAGGAGGGGCCCAGGACCCCCACCCCTTCCAAGTACATCCGCTTCATCTTCAACCGAGTGGTGCTGGAGAACGAAGCCGTTCGGGCTGGTGAGTTTGGAGCGAGGGGGATGGCGAGCTTTGAGACCAAGGAGGAGAAGACCGGTCATCTGCCGGACAGAATCTCTAGATCAGCGTTGGTCAACCTTGACAATTTTCAAATATGCGTCTGGAGATTCTCAGTCATCCAAGTGGTCCCAGAGGTGCTTTTTGTCCAGGACATTTCTTGATTTTTTTCTTTTGAAGCCGTTTCGCTTCTCATCCAAGAAGCTTCTTCAGCTCTGACTGGGGAACGGAAGGATTTATACTCCTTGAAGACAGCTGGACATTTGCATCCTTTAAGAGGGTTGTTTGGAGGTTGGAGAGAGGACACAGGTAACTTCCAGGCGGCCTCAGCGACTCCTTAAAAAGGATGCAAATGATCAACTGTCTGCAAGGAATATAAATCCTTCCAAAGAAAAAAAAGAAAATCCAATTGGAAAAAAAAATCACCTTTGGGTTTCAAATACGTCGACTTCAATTCCCAGAATACCCCATGGATTTTTTATTTATTTAGCTGGGCATCTTAGAGCAGGAATCCCCAACAACCCCTGGGCCGTGGATTATTTGGAACCGAGCCGCACAACAGTCAGGCCGAGGTGGCGCAGTGGTTAGAGTGCTGTTCTGCAGCTGCTTCAGCTGACTGCTAGATCAGCGGATCAAATCTCACCGGCTCAAGGTTGACTCAGCCTTCCATCCTTCCGAGGTGGGTAAAATGAGGACCCAGATTGTTGGGGGCAATTATGCTATTTAGTATACTGTCTTTGGTGTAAGCCGCCCAGAGTCCTTGGAGAGTGGGAGGCATAGAAATATGATTAATAAATAAATGCACACAGCTCCACTTGCGTGAATGGCACCTCAAAGGCTTCTCTTCTGTCTTGAGTGAGTGGAGCTGTGCATGCACATGTGCGCATCAGTCTGTTGCTCAACCCCTTCCCAGCAACCTCTTTCTCTGCCCACTGCGATAAATGCAGCCCATCAAGACAGGCGGGATCTTCTTCTGAGCAATCTGGAAGATCTCCATTGCTCTTGTCTTTTCTCTGCCCTGAGTGCTCTCGGATCCACCGTGGAAGGCAGCTCCTTCTCTTTCTCTTCACTGCCCGTCCACCCCTGCAAGCTATCCCCAGCCGAAGCCTCCTGTAAAATCTCTTTCGGACGGCTGATCAGAGTCATCAATTAACCCAGTTCCTGACATGCCAGGATTGAGCTCATCCTCCTTTGAGCCAGCCTCCGAGGAAGAATCCGGGAAGTCGTCCAAGAGAGACATCACACCCACTCGCGCGAGCGTTGTGGGTGCTCACACCCCCATTCACACGAGTAACAGGGCTTCCAAGGTTGAGAAACACTGCCTTAGAGGATAAAAACATTGAACAGAAAACACGAATATCGTCAGCTATAATAGACAAAACAGATAAAAGGAAGCCATTAACCTTTTGCCTCCAATTTATCTTCCCCTGCAGCGGCCGTCAGCGCTCTGGCCAAGTTTGGGGCTCAGAATGAGAATCTCCTGCCCAGCATTTTGGTGCTCCTGCAGAGGTGAGTTCCGCCTTACATCCCTACACACACACACACACACACACACAAAATCACATCAATCAATCAAAATGTCTTCCAAATGGATTCTCTCTTCTGACTCCCTAAAGCTGGGCTGGACTGGCTGAGAATACCTTGAAGTGACCCGGAAGCCATTTAGGTCTCGTCTTTCCGGCCTTTCGTTGGGGTTGAGCTGAATTACGGGATCGAAAAACCTGTGGGTGGTTTCGGCAGGGGAGGGCAGACGCCCCATTTCGCTTTTTAGGGATGGCTGAGTGACTTCAGGCCAGTCCTCCCTCCCTCCCTCCCTCCCTCCCTCTCTCTCTCTCTCTCTCTCTCTCTCTCTCTCTCCAAGCAGTTTGCAGAGTCAGCCTCTTACCCCCAACC
Organism: Masticophis lateralis; assembly: GCA_030761175.1. NCBI lineage: Eukaryota > Metazoa > Chordata > Lepidosauria > Squamata > Colubridae > Masticophis > Masticophis lateralis. The sequence continues at coordinate 2,990,388 of JAUDYJ010000006.1, read as the reverse complement.
ATCTGGGTCCTCATTTGACCCACCTCGGAAGGATGGAAGGCCGAGTCAACCTTGAGCCGGTCAGGATCGAACTCCTGGCAGTCGGCAGTATTGGCCTGCAATACTACAGTCTCACCCATGCGCCAACACAGGCCTTCCTGCCTGCCTTCCTCCCTCCTTCCCTCCTTTTCTCCCTCTGCCTCTGCCTCTCCCTTTGTCTGTCTTCCTTCCTTCCTTTTCTCCCTCACTCTGCCTGCCTGCCTTCCTCCCTCCTTCCCTTCCCCTCTTCCCTCCTTTTCTCTGCCTCTGCCTCTCCCTTTGTCTATCTTCCTTCCTTTTCTCCCTCTGCCTCTCCCTCTGCCTGCTTTCCTTCCTTCCTTTCTTCCTTCCTTCCCTCCCTCCTTTCTGCCTGCCTGCCTGCCTGTCTTCCTTCCTTCCTCTCTCCCTCTCTCCCTCCCTCTTCTCCCTCTGCTTCTGCCTCTCATTTATCTGTCTTCCTTCCTTCCCTCCTTTTCTCTGCCTCTCACTCTCCCTTTGTCTTCCTTCCTTCCTTCCTTCCTTCCTCCCTTCCCTCCTTTTTTCTGCCTCTCTCTCCCTTTGTCTGCCTTCCTTCCTCCTTCCCTTCCTCCCTTCCCTTCTTTCCTCTGCCTCTCACTCTCCTTTTGTCTGCCTTCCTTCCTTCCTTCCTTCCCTTCCCTTCCCTCCTTTTTTCTGCCTCTCTCTCCCTTTGTCTGCCTTCCTTCTTCCTTCCCTTCCTCCCTTCCCTTCTTTCCTCTGCCTCTCACTCTCCTTTTGTCTGCCTTCCTTCCTTCCTTCCTTCCTTCCCTTCCCTCCTTTTTTCTGCCTCTCTCTCCCTTTGTCTGCCTTCCTTCCTCCTTCCCTTCCTCCCTTCCCTTCTTTCCTCTGCCTCTCACTCTCCTTTTGTCTGCCTTCCTTCCTTCCTTCCTTCCTTCCTTCCTTCCTTCCTTCCTTCCTTCCCTTCCCTCCTTTTTTCTGCCTCTCTCTCCCTTTGTCTGCCTTCCTTCCTTCCTTCCTTCCTTCCTTCCTTCCCACTTAGACTTATATACCGCTTCACAGCCCTCTCTAAATGGTTTACAGAGCCGGCATATCACCACCAACAATCGGGGTCCTCATTTTACCGACCTCGATAGGCTGGAAGTCAACCTTGAGCCCGTCAGGATCGAACTGCCAAACTGCTGGCAGCCAGCAGCCAACCTCTGCAGCCTTTTGAGTTATTTGTAAAAATAATAAAGGCAGGATAACCAACCTCCCCCCTCCCCCCAAAATCTAAAGAGGTTAGAGGTATGTGTGTTTGTGGACTTTGTGTGGTTAAGCTGGCTGTTCACAAGTCGTATTTTAAGGCTGGTTGTTTTTGTCCGCCAAGAAGCTTCTGACCAGTGTTGGTCTCACATTTCTTCTTTGCCTCCTCCTCCTCACAGGTGTGTGATGGACAGTGACGATGAAGTCCGGGACCGAGCCACTTTCTATCTGAACGTGCTGCAGCAGAGACAGCTGACTCTCAATGCGGCCTACATCTTTAATAGTAGGTGGCAGAATCACAGAGCCGGAAGGGACCTCGGAGGTCTTCTAGTCCAACCCCTTGCTCAAGCAGGAAACCCTCTCCCATTGCAGACAAATGGTGATCCAATCTCTTCTTTAAAAAACCCTCCAGTGATGGAGCACCCACAAACTTCTGGTGGCAAGCAGTTCCACAAGTTAATTGTCCTCACTGTCAGGAAATTCCTCCTTAATTCCCGGTCGCTTCTCTCCTTGATGAGTTTCCACCTGTTGCTTCTTCTCCTGCCCTCAGGGGCTTTGGAGAATAGCTTGACTCCCTCTTCTTTGGGGCAGCCCCCAAGTACTGGGACACTGCTTATCATGTCACCTTGGTCCTTCTTTTCATTAAACTAGACATCCCCAGTTCCTGCCACCGTTCTTCCTATGTTTTAGCCTCCAGTCCCCTAATCCTCTTGGTTGCTCTTCTCTGCACTCTTTCTAGAGTCTCCACATCTTTTTTTTGCATCGTGGTGACCAAAACTGGATGCCGTATTCCAGGTATGGCCTTACTAAGGCCTTATAAAGTGGTATCAACACTTCACATAATCTTGATTCTATCCCTCTGTTAATGCAATCTAGGACTGAGTTGGCTTTTTTGGCAGCTGCCCCACATGGCTGGCTCCTATTTAAATGGTTGTCCACTAGGACTCCAAGATCCCTCTCACGGTTACTACTATTGAGCAAAGTACCACATATACGGTACCTGCACATTTTTTTTTTTTTACTTATTTTACTTTTCTTACCACCGAGTTTCCTTTTGTTAGATAAAGATAAATCAGGACACAGCATGATGCAATATGCACAGTATGATGAGCCTGGTGGCGCAGTGGACTAAGTGCTGTTAAAGTAGCATTTAGTTGCCAGCTGCCTGCAATTACTGCGAGTTCGAATTTCACCAGGCTCAAGGTTGACTCAGCCTTCCATCCTTCCGAGGTAGGTAAAATGAGGACCTGGATTGTGGGGGGCAATAAGCTGACTTTGTATAAAAAAAGAACACCGGTTAGGGGGGGCCAAAAGCCCTACTAAGCAGGTATATACAAAAGTATGAAGGCTATTGCTTAACGCATTGTAAGCCGCCCTGAGTCTCCGGAGAAGGGCAGCATAGAAATTGAACTAATAAATAAACTAATAAGGAGCCTGAGTGGCGTAGGAGGCTAATGCCTCCTACTAAGGCAGCATTTAACATCCAGCTGCCTGCAATTACTGCGAGTTCAATTCCCACCAGGCCCAAGGTAGACTCGGCCTTCCATCCTTTCTAAGGTGGGTAAATTGAGGACCCAGTTTGTGGGGGCAATAGGCTGACTTTGTATAAAATATACAAACGTATGAAGGCTATTGCTTAACGCATTCTAAGCTGCCCTGAGTCTCCGGAGAAGGGCGGCATATAAATCAAATTAAAATAATAATAATAATAATAATAATAATAATAATAATAATAAAATAAATAAAATAAATAAAAATATAACAATACAGTCTTGAAGCTATATTGAGATTTTATATATTGCCAACCCAACAAGTTAGATAATTATCATTTCCTAACGCTCCCCCTCCACCCCACCCCCCTGCATTCAGCCCCCTTCTCCCTGGCCTTCAAGCCCTTCTGCTTTCCTTTCTTCGGCAGGCCTTACCGTCTCTATTCCCGGCATGGAGAAAGCCCTCCACCAGTACACGCTGGAGCCTTCGGACAAGCCTTTCGACATGAGGTCCGTGCCGCTGGCCACCGCCCCCGTCTTTGAGCAAAAAGCAGGTACTGGGATTAGAGAGTTGTCAAGCTAAGGCGGGCGGTGGGGGTCTTGTCTAGGAGGGCCAAAGAAACCTGCAGGTTGCTTCAGCAGAGACGACCACCAAGCGGAGATTTGCAGGGAGGAGGGGCAGGAGGACGATGGTGGGTGGGGGTCCTTGGTGCTCTCTGAGCTTGGCTGTTTTCTTGCTGACGTCTCATGACCCGCCTAGGGAACTTTATCAGTGCTAGAAGGGTTTGTGGAAGGGAGGGAAGGAGGGAGGGAGGAAGGGGGGAAAAAGAAAGAGGGACGGGGAGGGAAGGAGGAAGAAAGGGAAGGAAGGAAGGAAAGAAGGGGAAAAAAGAGGGAGGGGGAGGGAGTGAGGAAAGAATGAAGGAAGGAAGGAGAAAGAAAAAGGGAGGGGGAGGGAGGGACGAACGAAGGAAGGGGAAAGAGAGAGGGAGGGGGAGGGAGTGAGGAAGAAAGGGAAGGAAGGAAGGAGAAAGAGGGAGAAGGTGGGAGGGAGGAAGGAAGGGGAAAGAAAGGGAGGGAGGAAGAAAAGGAAGGAAGGGGAAAGAGAAAAAGGGAGGGGGGGAGGGAGGAAAGAAAGAAGGAAGGGGAAAGAAAGAGAGAGGGAGGGAGGAAGAAAGGGAAGGAAGGAAGGAAGAGGAAGAGAAAGGGGGAGGGGGAGGGGGAGGGAGGGAGGAAGAAAGGGAAGGAAGGAAGGGGAAAGAGAGAAAGAGGGAGGGGGAGGGAGGGAGGAAGGAAAGGAATGAAGAAGGGGAAAGAGAAAGAAGGAAGGGGAGGAAGGGAGGGAGGGCTGTGGGGATCCTTGGTGATTTTCTGCGTTTGGCTATTTTCTTGCTGACGTTTCCTGACCCAGCTAGGTAACGTCATCCCTGCTAGAAGGGAGGAGGGTTTGTGGGAGGAAGAGCGGTGGGGGTGGGGGTGGGGGCTCTGGATGATTCCTTGGTGCTCTCTGAGCTCAGTGGTTTTCTTGTAGACTTCCATGTCCCAACCAAGGTAACCTTCAACAGTGCCAGGACGAATAGTAGAACCACAGTCAAGTCGTAAAGATTATTACAACCGAGGAACAAAGCGATTCAGACCAAGAAGTTAAGACTCCACAACCGTCTAATCAAGCATCTCCCAACAACCCTCCCACTAAGACTTGTGCATGGACCCATTTCTTTCTGGCACTCCACATTCCTCCTCCTCCTCCTCTTCCCTCTCCAAACCCCCCTCCCTTCTAGCACTGATGAGGTTCTCTAGTTGGGTCACGAAACGTCTGGAAGAAAAGCCCCCAGCTCAGAGACCCCCAAGGACCCCACGGTCCTTCTCCTCCTTTCCCCAAACCCTCCTCCCTTCCAGCGCTGGTGATGTTTATGAGGGTTGCATCCATCCAGAGGTTTCATGGTCGCCGTTTGTGGCATTCCAAGCAGTGTGGGGGGGGGGGAGGAAGAGCCTGTAGAATAAGATGCGAGTCATTTAACAATTGTCTTGCTTAACAAAGGAAATTCTGCTCCCAATTCTGGTCGTAAATCGAGATCTGGCTACGTCCGTTTTCAACCCCCGGAGACCTGGCCTTCTCGTAACCTGGCACGGCCCGGCGGGCTCCCTTTGGGTCAGAACTCCCTTGTAGGATTGTGAGGTTTTTCTCTTGGCCACCCATTCCTTTGCGCTCCCTGGTCAGAAATAGGAATCGGTTGTTTAATTTTCTATTGCAGAGATTTCCCTGGTGGCCAACAAACCTGAAAAGATGGCTCCTTCACGACAAGACATATTCCAAGGTAAGGATATTTGTCTTCCTCTTCCTCGATCAGAATTCTCCCCTCGCCCTTGGAATGAGGGCATAGAGATTAAAGATTTTTCTTTCTTTCTTTCTTTCTTTCTTTCTTTCTTTCTTTCTTTCTTTCTTTCTTTCTTTCTTTCTTTCTTTCTTTCTTTCTTTCTCACCCCTTCTTCCTTCCTTCCTTTTTCATTTTTTCTTCTTTTTCTCTTTCTTTTTTTCTTTCTTTCTCTCTTTCACCCTTTCTACCTTCCTTCCTTCCTTTTTTCTTTTTTTCTCTTCATTCTTTCTCTCACCCTTTTTTCCTTCCCCTTCCTTCCTTCCTTTCTGTGACCCTCTTCCTTCCCTTTTCCTTCCTTTTTTCTTCTTTTTCTCTTCTTTCTTTTTCAGTTTCTTCTTTCTTTTTCTTTTCTTTCTTTTTCTCTTTCACCCCCTTTCTACCTTCCTTCCTTCCTTTTTTCTCTTCATTCTTTCTTTCTCTCTCTCTCTCACCCTTTTTTTCCTTCTTCTTCCTTCCTTCCTTCCTTTCTCTGTGACCCTCTCTTCCTTCCCTTTTCATTCCTTTTTTCTTCTTTCTTTTTCTCTTCCTTTTTCAGTTTCTTCTTTCTTTTTCTTTCTTTTTCTCTCTTTCACCCTCTTTCTACCTTCCTTCCTTTTTCTTTCTTTCTTTTTCTTTCTTTCTCTCACCCTCTTCCTTCCTTCCTTTTTCATTCTTTCTTTTCTTCTTTCTTTCTTTTTCTTTCTTTCTTTTTCTCTTTCACCCCCTTTCTACCTTCCTTCCTTCCTTTTTCTTTCTTCTTTCTTTTTCTTTCTTTCTTTCTCACCCCCTTTCTTCTTCCTTCCTTCCTTCCTTCCTTCCTTCCTTAATTTTTACAAATAAATCATGACAGTGAACATATATCCACACCTTCCTCTTTTCCCCATAACAGGAGCTTTGTGAGGTGGGTTGGGCTGAGAGAGAGAGGGACTGACCCAAAGTCACCCAGATGGTGTTTATGGCTAAGGCAGGACTAGAACTCACCATGTCCTGGTGATTGGCCCAAAATCACCCAGTCAGCTTTAATATCTAATGCGGGACTAGACCTCCCTGTCTCCTGGTTACTAGTTCAAAGACACCCAGCTGGCTTTCATGCCTAAGGCGGGACTAGAATTCCCCGTCTCCTAGTGTTTGGCCCAAAGTCACCCAGCCAGCTCTAGAACTCCCTGTCTCCTCTTTCTTATCTGCCATTCTGACCCTGAGCTGCTTTCTTGTCCCCATTTAGAACAATTGGCCGCCATTCCTGAATTCAAGACCTTGGGCCCACTTTTCAAGTCCTCAGAGGCCATACAGCTGACGGAGGCCGAGACCGAGTATTTTGTCCGCTGTATTAAGCACGTCTTCTCCAATCACATTGTCTTCCAGGTAAAATATATATATATATAAAGCAAAAAAGCAAATATTGAGGGACCTAGGCAAAGTAAATTAATCGGAAAGACTTGAAGCTTGTTGAGTTTAGTTAGTATCTTCATTGTTGCCTGTCTCTGCATTGTTGTCCCTTTTAACTACCTGTGGACTTCAATTCCCAGGGGAATTCTGGGAGTTGAAGTCCACAGGTGTTCAAGGAGCCATTATTGGATATCACTGTCAGAGAACAATGTTTCTCATCTTGAGCTACTTTTTAAGATGCGTGGACTTCAACTCCCAGAATTCCCCAGTCAGCCAGGTGGGGAAGTATTGTCTGGATGGCAAATTAGCACCTGGGTCCCGTGCAGAGAGGTCCCCAGGCGAAGGGGTCTCTGAGCTGGGTGGTTTTCTTATTTCATTACCCAATAATATTACCTAGTTGGATCGCGAAACATCTCTAAGGAGACCACCAAGCTCAGAGAGCACCAAGGGGAGAGCACCAGCCTGGAGCTACGAAATATTCTCCTCCATTGGTTCCCTCTCGGCTGCTTGATAAACCCACCCACCCGCGCCTGGTTTTACATCGAGAGTTCTTGCTTGTCCAAGTTACGCTGCTCAGCCAAGTTCTGGAACGAAGGCATACTAGAAATTCCAACCAGGCGCTCTTCTTCTTCTTTTTTTTAGTTCGATTGCACCAACACCCTCAACGACCAGCTCTTGGAAAAAGTGACGGTTCAGATGGAGCCTTCGGAAGCGTACGAAGTTCTCCGCTGCATCCCGGCACCCAGCCTTTCGTACAACCAGCCGGGCATGTGCTACACGCTGGTGCGCCTGCCTTTGGATGACCCCACCGCAGGTACCGCCAGGAAAGCCTTTCTGCTCCGGATCTTCTGCCAGATGTTAATCCCTCCCTGTGGGTGCATCTCTGTCTTGGGGGTCACCTTCTTCCTCCCCTCCCCTGCCCATTCCTCTCAAGCTTTCTCGGGCCAAGCTTTCAGATAGGCGCTAGAATTCCCAGCCACCCACCCACCCAGCTCAGCAGCCCAGAGAGCAAATCTAGCTTAGCAAGACTTTCCCGATCCAACCACTGTATTTTGTGTAACTATTTATTTATTTATTTATTTTTATTTTTATACTGCCCTTCTCCCGCAGGACTCAGGGTGGTGTACAGCCAGAGTAAAAACACAATACACCATAAATTTTAAAAGTATTAAATAGTTTGGCCCAATTTTGTTAAAAACCCCAAAATTAAAAATACCCAATTAAAATTCGTTTCATTGATCAGCCCAGCCTGTTGGAATAGTAGGGTCTTGAGGACACGGAGAAAGGTACAGAGGTCGGGGATCCTATGCATCTCCGGGGGCAATTCATTCCATAGGGCAGGGACCCCTTACAGAAAAGGGTCTCCCTCTGGGGGTCGTCAGTCGATGTAATTTGACCGACGGCACCCTGAGGAGTCCCTCTCTGTGAGAGCGTACTGGCCGGTGGGAGGCCATCGGTGGCAGAAGGCGGTCCCGTAGGTATCCGGGCCCTAAGCCATGGAGTGCTTTAAAGGTGGTGACCTTGAATCGCACCCGGAAGACCACTGGAAGCCAGTGGAGCTCACGCAGGAGAGGTGTTACATGGGTGCATCGAGTCGCACCCATAACCACCCGCGCGGCTGCATTCTGGACCAGTTGGAGCTTCCGAGTGCTCTTCAAGGGGAGCCCCATGTAGAGAGCATTACAGTAGTCCAGACGGGAGGTGACGAGGGCGTGAGCGGTCCAGAAAGGGGCAGATAAACCTGATGTGAACCTGATAAAAAAAACCCTGGCCACAGCCATCACATGATCTTCTAAAGACAGCCGTGTATCCAGGAGGACACCCAGATTGCGAGCCCTCTCTGTGGAGGCCCAAATCTCACCCCCAATAGTCACCGATGGAACCAGCTGGCTATACCAGGACGCCGGGAGTCACAGCCACTCAGTCTTGGAGGGGTTGAGTCTGAGTCAGTCCCTCCAAGAGTAGTAGTTCTGTTTGGCCCTCTCTGCAACCCGTGGGGAGCATTGGTTAAGCTCGTTTGGTTAGTTCACACGTTTCCCAGAATGGGTGAACCGAGACGAGCAGGAGGTTGGACTAGAAGACCCCCAAAGTGGGGTGATTCACTTAACAAACATGGCAAGAAAAGTCGTAACAAGGGGCAAAAGTTACTTAAGAAATGTCTCACTCAGCAACAGAGATGTTGGGCTCAATTGCGGTCGTTAGTCGAGGACCACCTGTCGCTAACATTAAAAAAAATGGTCCAGTGGGTTAATTGGTCCTCCTTTGGCGCCTTGTCTCTCTGTCGCCCCCTAGTGGCTTGCACGTTTAGCTGCACGATGAAGTTCAGAGTTCGAGACTGCGATCCCAACACCGGCGTGCCGGAGGAGGACGGTTACGAGGACGAATACGTGGTAAGAGCAGCGACAAAATCCACAATTCTTTACTACCGGTTCTGCGGGCGTGGCTTGGTGGGCGTGGCAGGAGAAGGATATTGCAAAATCTCCATTCCCTCCCCACTCTGGGGCCAGCCAGATTTGCCGGTTCTCCGAACTACTCAAAATTTCGGCTACCGGTTCTCCAGAACCTGTTGGATTTCCCCCCTGGGTAAGACCGGGGGAGTTTGCGGTCATTCAGGGCGGGGTTTGGATCGCGCAATTGCAGCCACCATCTTGATTTTTTTTTTAACCCCACTTAACAACCATCTTAGCAATGGGAATTTGGGGCTCCGTTGCGGTTGTAAGTTCGAGGACTACTCGTCATTCTTTCTGGGCTTTCCTTCCGCAGCTAGAGGATCTGGAGCTCGCTCTCTCCGACCACATCCAGAGAATCCTGAAGCCGAATTTCGCCGCCGCCTGGGAGGAAGTGGGCGACGACTACGAGAAAGAGGAAACCTTCGCACTCAGCACCATTAAAAGCCTGGATGGTGAGAGGATAGCGGCTCTTTCCATTCAGGTTTTAAACCAGAAATGGGTTTTGGGGAAGACGATTTTTAAAAATGTGGCAAGATTCGTGGTAGTTTCAGAGTGCTGCCTAGAGCTGGATGGGGAGTTCTGGGAGTTGAAGTCCACCCACCTTAAAGAATTTTGGATGGGGGATTCTGGGAGTTGAAGTCCACAAGTCTTAAAGCTGCCAAGTTTGAAGACCTCTCCCTTAAGGGAACCCGTTGTTTCTGCCAGAAACTGGAAGTAAATACCTATTTCCCCCACAAAAAAAATCATAAATCGTAGTGTTATATATCCGCAGAGCGCTGGAAATAGCTGGAAATGGGGATTGGTTGTCAGTTGGTCATGTGACTCCGGGGAGGGGCCAGACGATGGAACTTCGAATCTGGACCATTCATGCATCTTTTGTGGTGGGGGTCTCTTTCGCGATTCTGTTGAGTTTATATTTGATGGTTTTAATCTTTTTTTATGCTATAAACCGCCTGTTCTGCCCCAGCTACGGACCCCAAAGAACACAGCACACACAAAGTTTGTACAAAACTGAATTTATTAAAATAACTGAGTCTTTTTCAAAACAAAGGCTGTTAATAAGCTTTCTTAACAGCCTACAAGAAACCAAAGATAAAGTAATCACAATCTTACGATGGTTGGCAGAAAGCTTAGAAGCAATTTGCAGAGAATCGAGACACGAAGTAGAGTGAACTAAAGTTGTTCCCTACAAATTGCTTCAATCGGTGTTCCTCCTTAAATAGGCTAGGGGAGTGGCCAATTAGCCCAAGCCTTAGTCTCGAGGAGAGCTCCTCCTGAGGAGCCACTCCTGCCTTTTGGCAGCTTTGGCGCCTTAACATCTTCTCCAGCCTCCTCACTGTCCGACTCGAACGCCAGCTGCACAGGCTGCTGGCACACCACCACACCAGCCTCCTCGCTGTCAGAATCAGCTACTAACTGCACAGCCTGCTGACAGGCCACAACACCGCCCAGAGTCACTTTGCAACGAGGGGGGCAGCAAATAAATTTAATCAATAAGTAAACCTTGAACTGTCAGCCAATAGTCCTCGCCTTACAATCGGCTGCTTAGTGACCATCTGGTTTATTTATTCATTAAAGGAAGCTGCAAGATGCTCTTTGCAGCTCCCAGCAAGGAAAAAGAGGTGTCTCTACCTGTTCACACAGGTAGTCCTCAGCTTACAACACTTTGCTTAGTGACCGAATTTAGAACGGCTCTGAAAAAAGTGACTCATGACCATTTTTCACACTTACGACCATTGGTCACATGATTGACATTCGGACTGCTTGACCACCGATTCACATTTATGATGGTTGCAGCGTCCCTGGGATGTCCCGTGATTCCTTTTTGCGACCTTCCGGCGAGGAAAACCAGGGGGGAGGCCAGGTTCGCTTAACAACCGTGCAACTCATTTAACAACTGAACCAAGGTGGCAAGAAAAGTCGTAAAAAAAACCGGGGCCGAACTCATTTCACAAATTGCTCACTTAGCAACGGAAATTTTGGGCTCGGTTACGGTCGTAAGTCGAGGATTACCTATCCCATGGACTCTCCCTTGCTTGTCAGGGGTTGCTTGCTCACCCCTCCAAAACCTCTGAATTCCTGTGTCTTGAGGACTAGCCTATTGTGGCTCCGTTCCCTGAGCCTGGATTATCAGCAGGAGAGGATTCCGAGAGCGAAGGAGAGGAGTTGGCAAGGCCTCACTCTCCAGGACCCTCCTCTCTGGCAATGCCTCCGGAGGACACCGAAGGCCAAGAGATAGGCCCAGGGCCAAGCACGTCCACGCAGCCACAGGTGGACAGTAATGAGGAAGATGAGTCTTGGCTGGACCCTCAGCAGCGTCGCAGGGATAAGCACACGCAGCAGAGGAAGAGGCGTGCCAGGGATTAGGCTGAGTCACTGAGTCACAGGGTATAAAAGGGAGTGTGGTGGTCGTTCAAGCTCTGTGAGGAGCAAAAACTGGAAATAACTCATCCTCTCTGTGTTGCTGGAACTTTGCCTGACTTATCGGACTAATCTCTTTGTTATTGTGAGTAAAGATTATGGCAGCCAGCCACTGGGTTGCTGCCAACTTTGTCATCAAAGACTCTTTTGTGTGTTGGCTTATTAACTCTTGGCCGTCTGTGGGGGTGCGTGTGTGAGGCGGGGACAGAACATAGCCCAGGGGTCGTATTACCAGTTCGCAAATGCGAGCATGCTCAGAGCTTCAAAAACGGGACATGATGACATCTGGGCGGGTGGGCGGAGCCTCCCGCAGCAGCCGCTACCAATTTGCCCGAACTGGATAGAACTGGCTGAATCCCACCACTGGATTAACTGCAGCTGCTGTTGTGTTTTTTTTTGTCGAAATGTAGAAGCTGTGAACAACATCGTCAAGTTCCTCGGCATGCAACCTTGCGAGAGATCGGATAAAGTGCCCGAGAACAAGAATTCCCACACACTCTACCTGGCAGGTACGAACCCATCGGGAAATTAGGGAGGGGTGTGCGTGTGAGGATATTGAAGCTCCCTGCAGCTACGAAGGGGTGGGCTTCAAAAATTTTAGCAAGGGGTTGGTTGCTGGGTGGGCGTGGCCTAGTTGGCCTCTTGCACCACGACGGTTTTGTCCTCCCCAGGCTCCGGAGGCTTTTTTTGAGCCTCCGGGAGGGCGAAAACAACCTCCCCAGGGTCTGGAGGCCAGAAATGGGCCCGAACTTCCCAAACTTCCAGTAGGCCCGTTTTTCGCTCTCTATGAGCCTCTGTGCGTGCCGTATGTTTACCTGCATCCCAAACGGCCCACGTCCATGCCTAAGGCAGAACTAGAACTCACCATCTCCCAGTGATTGGCACAAATGCCACTCAACTGGCTTTCACGCCTAAGGCAGAACTAGAACTCACCATCTCCCAGTGATTGGCACAAATGCCACTCAGCTGGCTTTCACGCCTAAGGCAGAACTAGAACTCACCATCTCCCAGTGATTGGCACAAATGCCACTTAGCTGGTTTTCACGCCTAAGGCAGAACTAGAACTCACCATCTCCCAGTGATTGGTAGCAATGCCACTCAGCTGGCTTTCACACCTAAGGCAGAACTAGAACTCTCCATCTCCCAGCGATTGGCACAAATGCCACTCAGCTGGCTTTCACGCCTAAGGCAGAACTAGAACTCACCATCTCCCAGTCATTGGCACAAATGCCACTCAGCTGGCTTTCACGCCTAAGGCAGAACTAGAACTCACTATCTCTCGGCGATTGGCTTAGTCACTCAGCTGGCTTTTACTGCAAGGCAGAATTAGAACTCACCATCTCCCAGTGATTGGTAGCAACGTCACTCAGCTGGCTTTCATACCTAAGGCAGAACTAGAACTCATTGTCTCCTGGTTTCTCGACCTGCACCTTTACCACTACACCCTACAGCCGATTGATTGATTGATCGATCCCTTTGGGAAGACCACGGAAGGCCCTAAGTTAAGAGTGGTGCAGTGGCCTAGAGGTAGAGCTCTCACCTCACCATCAGGAGGCTGCGAGTTCAATCCTAGGTAGAGGCAGATATTTCTCTCTCTGGGCACACTGAGAATAGATCTGCTGAACAAAACTCCATATTAGTGATAGGAAGGGCATCCGGCCAGTAAAACACTCAGTTCCATTCAGTTGCCCAGACTCCACCCAGCAAGGGATTATGGGGTTGTTAAAAGATGATGGAAGGCCCTAAGATAGTACCGTCTCATTTCTTCTGAAATCTTGAATCCCGGCCTACATTCTCTCATTTCGTCCCCCCACCCCCAGGTATGTTCAGAGGCGGCTTAGATGTCCTGGTCAGAGCTCGACTCGCTCTTGGCGACGGCGTGACGATGCAAGTGACCGTCCGGAGCATCGTAGAAACCCCTGTGGACGTCATCTTGGCTTCCGTCGGCTAACAGTCGTCACCCGAGGCTGCCCCGTCCCGTTCCTCCCCCCCCCCCGACTCCTCTTCCGTCGGGCAAGACGCGACCCGGATCTAGGATGGCGCATTCATTCAGTTCGTTGTGCGATTCCCTTCGATGGTTATTCGTCTTTCAAAGAATTTTGGCATTTCTTTTGTGTACTCGGTTGCATTCTTCGTTCCGGTTATAAATTATTGGCTTTTGCGAGGCAAAAGAGGGGGGGGGGGGTCACATTTTTTTCTTCTTCTTCTTTCTTTTTTTTTTTAAAAAAAAGAGCAGTTCCTGGATTGGATTTTTATTGGCCGCCAATAAATGGGCTGTTTTCAGCACTTCCAGATGTGTTTTCGTTGGGTCTGAATCAGTGGTGGGTTTCAAATTTTTTTTTACTACCGGTTCTGTGGGTGTGGCTTGGTGGGCGTGGCATGACTTGGTGGGTGTGGCAGGGGAAGGATATTGTAAAATCTCCATTCCCACCCCACTCCAAGGGAAGGTTACTGCAAAATCCCCATTTCCTCCCGATCAACTGGGACTCAGGAGGCAGAGAAGAGATGGGGGCAGGGCCAGTCAGAATTTTTACTACCGGTTCTCCAAACTACTCAGAATTTCCGCTACTGGTTCTCCAGAATTGGTTGAACCCGCTGAAACCCAGCTCTGGTCTGAATGATAAAACGCACTCGGAATATGTCCGCGTTAATCAGCTTTAAAATATCTGGGCTTTACAGTCTCGAAGCTAGCTAGGGAATTCTGGGAGTTGAAGTCCAAACCTCTTAAAAGTTGCTAAAGTTAAAAAACAATGGGCCAAAAGCAGTTTTCTCCACCATGAGGGTGTTTCGGCTTAGGACAAAAGCCGTACTTAACCTCAACTTACTATACAGGGAGTCCTCAACTTACAACAGTTCGCTTAGTGACTGCTCAAAGTTATGGCGGCACTGAAAAAAGTGAATTTTTTGCCCATTTTTGACCCTTAACGACCGTTTCAGCATCCCCATGGTGATACGATGGACATTCGGATACTTGAGAAGTGACTCACATTTATGATGGTTGTAGTATCCCGGGGTCACGTGACTCCCTTCTGACCAACAGAATCAACAGGGATGCCAGATTCACTTAACAACCGGGTTACTCCTTTAACAACTGCAGCGGTTCGCTTAACATGCGTGGCAAGAAAAGTCGTAAAACGGGGCAAAACTCACTTGAAGAAATTTCTCACTTAGCAACGTCAATTTTGCATTCAATTGTGGTTTGTCATTTCAGGGTGATCTGTAGTTCACTTAGTGACCATTAAGTACTGAAAGAAGTGACTTATGACAGTTTTCCCACTTAATGACCATTGCAGCATGGTCACATGATCAAAAATCACCCATTGCTTGGCAACTGACTCATATTTATGACAGTTGCAGTGTGTCACGCTGCAACGATCCCCTTTTTTGCAACCTTCTGACGAACAAAGCCAAAGAATCCGGAGAAGAACAAAGAATCCAGGGAAGCCGGCTTCACTTAACAACCGTGTGTCTAATGTAACTGCAATGATTCGCTTAACGACTGCAGCCGGGAAGGTCGTAAAAACAAGGCAAAATTCACAAGTGTCCCATTTCACGACATAAATATTGGGCTCGATTGTGGTTGTAAGCCGAGGACTAACCTGTAATTGGGATGTTTAAAAAGCAGCAGGGATAATAATTCACTCTTAACTCTTACGATCCAAGCTTATAAATAGGGAGCCAGGAGTCGTGGGAATAATCAAAAGAATGTCTTTATATAATGCATAGTTGCATTCCCAAATTTACAATTTAAATGGACAAGACCAACTTACAGAAGACGAAGCTCATCAAAAGTGCCATGAGGTGGTCCTCAGCTTACAACGGTTCATTTAGTGACCGTTCAAAGTTACGACGGTACAGGGGAAAACGACCATTTATTCCAACTCTTACGTCTGTTTCAGCATGCCTATGTCCCCATAATCAAACTTCAGGCGTTTGGCAATTGACTCATACCAACGACGGGTCGTGGCATGCAGATCTTTTGAATCTTCCGACAACCGAAGTCAAGGGGGGGAAGCCGGATCCACTTGACTCACTTAACGAGAAAAGTCGTAAAAATGGAGCAAAGCTCACTTGACAAATGTCTCACTTAGCAACAAGGGATTTGGATCTCTGTTGTCGTAAGTCAAGGACTACCTGGAGCTTGTGCGCCAATCGAGCGCTAAACGATTGGTCCCGGAGCGAACGTTTTTGCGTCAAAATGCGTCGAGTACCAAATCCGATGAGTTTCAAAGCAGTTTGTACCAAAAGGCGATCACATGACCTGAGACACAACTACCTTAAATATGAGTCAGGTACCAAGTTCGATCACTTAACCACAGGGGGTGCTACGACGGTCGTAAGTGTAAAAAACGCTCCCGGGTCCCTTTTCATCAGTGCCATTGTAGCTTCGAAGTGTCACTAAACGAACTGTCGTCAGTCCAGGACTATCTGTACTGTTATCATCCCGATCCTGATGCGCCGTTCTCATTTCTGCTCACTTATTCACCTGGTCTTCCTCTCCCCGCATCCTCCAGAGGCAGGATTCTTTTGGGGGGGGGGAAGACAAGGGGGGGGGCTCCCTTCAAACTGCTTCAGACCCCGTCACTACCATCCCCGCCAATCCGTCGACTAGATTCTGTCAATTTACTCGCCGACGCAAAGATTGCTTCAAAGGTTAGTTCACCGTCGTCCGGAGTTTCCATCTGCTCTTCCCACACTTCTCCTATTGCTCCAGAGGGCAAAATTCTCCTCAGAAGAGTGGGAATGTTTTCGGTCCATCGTGTTTGTGGCTCAGAAGGAGTTGATGAAGTTTAAGTACGCGTTCAGAAAACCCTGAGGCTCCTCCAGCTGTGGATAATGGCTGATGTGGTCATCCAGCACCGTTACTGTCGACGTCGGAAGCAGCTGTCTGTCAAAAAAATAAAACAGTATAAATTCTGGGCTGCTACCTCCAAGGGGCATGGGGACAAGGGGGACTAGCACCATGTCAGGGCCATTTACATGTTTAAAAACCCAGGGGGAGGGTCTCTAAACTTTTAAGACTTGTGGACTTCCCACTCCCAGAATTCCCCCGCCATCCAGCTGTTCTTCAGAACTGAAGAAGCTTCTTGGAAGAGAAGCGAAACCTCTTCAAGGGAAAATTAAAAAAAAGTCGTCGCCTTTCGGAAAAAGCTTCAATAGCTAATTCTCGAATTACGACTGTAATGCAGCTGGAAGTCGTAACGCGGTTGTAAGAGGTCAATCACGTGACCGAGCCAATTACACGTTGTTTTAACAGCGTTTGTTAAGCAAATGTGACCGTCATAAGGGGGAGGGGGGGAAACAGTCATTAAATAGAAGTAAAAGCTGAGGGGGGGGGGTTTTCCTGCAAAACCGTCATAATAGCACACTTCCACAACTGCAAAATGCTTCAAATAGACATAAATGTGGCAATCTTGCCCAGCACCCAAAATTGGCTGTGGGAACTTCAGATCAGGGCCCTAAGAACCCTTAGCCATATCTTCGCTAAGCGGCTGGTCATAAATCAAGGACTGCCTATATAATAGGAGGCCTCCAGAGCAGGGGTCTCCAACCTTGGCAACTTTAAGCCTGGCGGACTTCAACTCCCAGAATTCCCCAGCTGGGGGAATTAAAGTTGCCAAGGTTGGAGACCCCTGCTCCAGAGGCTTTAGAAAGGATGGACAGCCCCAATCCAGGGTAGCCAAAAAAAAAAGTGATATTTTTTTAAAATTATTATTAAGAGGAATCGTTTTATGGAAGTAATTGCACAGTGCATTTTTTTTAAAATTAGATTTATATGCCGCCCTTCTCCGGAGACTCAGGATGGCTTCCAATGCATTAAGCAATAGCCTTCATACTTTGGTATATTTATACAAAGTCAGCTTATTGCCCCCACAAACTGGCTCCTCAATTGACCTACCTTAGAAAGGAGGGAAGGCTGAGTCAACCTTAAGCTTGGGGAGATTCGAACTGGTGTAATTGCAGACAGCTAGATATTAATTACGGTGCTTTAGTCTGCAGAGCTAAACCAGGCTCTTATAGAATCATATTTCTATGCCACCCACTCTCCAAGGACTCTGGGCGGCTTACAACAATCAAGAGTATACTAAATAGCATCTTGCCCCCAACAATCTGGGTCCTCATTTTACCCACCTCGGAAGGATGGAAGGCTGAGTCAACCTTGAGCTGGTGAGATTTGATCCGTTGATCTGCTGAACTAGCAGTCAGCTGAAGCAGCTGCAGAACAGCACTCTAACCACTGCGCCACCTCAGCTTGGTAAATCCTTGAAATGTGACGGGGAGGCCCCACCCCACCCAGCTTACTTGTAAAGCGGAAGAAATTCCGGCTGAGGGTTGACCGGATCCAGTGGTCCATAAATCAGATGCACTGGAAGAGAGGAAGGTCAACGCGGTGACATTTAAGACCCAAATGAAAACAAACGTCCGACGTTTTTTCCCTCCTACTCTTACGAAGCCCATCAAAGCTCCGAGGAGGAGCCGTTCCTACTCACAGGGAACTGAGGTGGATTGCAATGCTCCAACCCAGCGGTCTCTGTGTTGCTTCCGTTGGTTGATATAGTGTAAAAGGCTGCAAAGCAAAGTTTAAGAGGTGAACTATTTCCAGGATAATGGCATCGGAAGGGACCTCAGAGGTCTTCTAGTCCAGCCTCCTGCTCGAGCAGGAAACCCTACTATAGCAGAAGTCTTTCAACCTTGGCAACTTTAAAGACGTAGGGACTTCAACTCCCAGAATGCCCCAGCCCACCATACAATTTACAACTTTTTTTCCCAGAAACCAATAACTTATTTTCCAAAATAATAATAATAATAATGAAGAATAGAATAGAATAGAATAGAATAGAATGGAATGGAATGGAATGGAATGGAATGGAATGGAATGGAAAATATGAAATGAAAAGAGTAAGAGTAAGAGTAAGAGTAAGAGTAAGAGTAGAGTAGAGTAGAGTAGAGTAGAGTAGAGTAGAGTAGAATAGAATAGAATAGAATAGAATAGAATAGAATAGAATAGAATAGAATAGAATAGAAGAGTTGGAAGGGACCTTGGAGGTCATCTACTCCAACCCCCTGCTTAGGTAGGAAACATTGATATTTGTTTAATGATCCCCACAAAAAAAATAATAAAAATCAGGAAATTGAATCCGGTCATGGGATGACCCATTACAGCCAACATGTCCTACGACGATAATTGGGAGGCTCAATGACGGTCGTAAGTCGAGGACTAAACCTGTACTGCAGTTGGAGATTTAACCTCCTACCTGTCCACCACAAGGTTTCCATCGTTTGTTCGCAGGGCTGTCCACATGTCCCACAATTCGGCCTCTGAAGGCTGGGTGTGCGGGCCAAAGACTTCGGCCAGGCTGGAGGGGGGGGGAATTCAAGACGAGATGAATCAACGTGAAGAATTCACACGGTCCAAACCGCGCCCCCCTCAATACTCTGGACGAACAGTTCTCCAATCCAAATGGGCTTTCTTTCGGCTTAAATATAACTTAATTTTTAGGACTCCAGGAAGATTATTTCAGCAGCCTTATTTTAGAAGAGTCTTTCTCAAACTTAAAACACTTGAAGACAGACATGTGGACTTCAATTCCCAGAATTCCCCAGCCGGCATGCTTTAAGATGGATGGACTTCAGCTCCCAGAATTCATCATCTAGCTTGCTTTAACATGGGTACTTCTGTTCCCAGAATTCCCCAGTCAGCATGCTTTAAGATGGGTGGACTTCAACTCCCAGAATTCCCTAGCTGGCATGCTTTAAGATGGGTGGACTTCAACTCCCAGAATTCCCCAGCTGGCTCAGGAATTCAGGGATTTGAAGTCCGCCTCTCTTCAAGTGGCCAAATTTGAGAAACGCTGTTCTCAAAGAGCCACTTTCTGTTTTTAACACTTTAAAATGCAAACTCACCTTTTGGTGAAGATGAAATAGTTTGTTAGGCGAGTAAGAACGGCCGATAGGAGTCCGCCATCTTTGAGAACCTGAAAAAGCAGGAGGAGGGCCCTTGAAACGGTTTGCATGGGGAGGAGGAAGAGGAGGAAGAAGAGAAGGAAGGAAGGCTCTTCGCAGCAGCAAAAGGGAAGCGAAACAGGTCAGCTGCTAAGCAGGAAAAAAAAAATGGCTTTCCAAAATTAAAAATCCCTATTGCATCTGGCTCCAGGTTACTAAACTGGCCTCGTTTTTGCCTTGTTATTTTGCGGTTCAGGACTTCCAAACATCAAAGCAGAAAAAGATCATTAAGAAACGGAGACCAGTTCAGTTCAGAATGAAAGGATAGGCGGGTACTCCTCGACATACGACCACAATGGAGCTCCCAGTTTCTGCTGTTAAATGAGACAGGTCTGAGGTTTGCCCCGTTCGACGACCCTTTCTTGCGGCAGCTGTTAAATAAAACACTGCCCTCTTAAGGGAGCGGTGTGGCCATTAAATGAATCTGGCTTTCCTCCGGCTTGCCAGAAGGTCTCAACCAGGGCTCGTTTGTGGGTCGTAAGTCAAGGACCGCCTGGGTCACGTATCAATAAATTTAACTGGTTAATATTTAAGATTCGCTCTTTGTGTGAAAAGAGAATATTCAAGAAATAAACATCACCTTGCCAATTCCTATTGCAATTTTTATTTCTTTCTTCCTACACTGAGTATTTATCTACCTTCTTGGTATTTTTACTTAATCTGCTGCTTTTTCAAAAATAATAATAATAATAAAAGCTGTCTTTTGCAAGAAAAGAAATTTCGCGGCCAGAGTTTAAGCAGACATAACATAGACAGAGAGCATTTATTCGCTGGATTACTGGCTGATCCAAAAAAGGAAACAAATCTTCAACTAAACTTGGCGATTTTTCTCTTAAAGAGCACAAATTACCTTCTGGATGAATCTGGGATAATGAACTTCTGGAAATATGCCTGCAAATTTAAGAGAGGAATGGAAATCGTTTTATTTGTTCCAAAACTTTTCCAAGCCACGAAAACAAATCTTTATCCGGGGAGGGGGGGCGGATTATGTTATGATCAAGTGTGACAGGAGATGGGGCCCAAACAGGTCTGTGATCAAAAGGCATTGTCTAAAGTTTTAAATTGCATAAGAATCATAAGGCCGGAAGGGACCTTAGAGGTCATGTAGTCCGACCTCCTCCCCGAGTAGGAGACCTTATACCATGCCAGACAAATAACTGTCCTATCTTTTCTTGAAAACTTCCAGAGATGTAGCGCCCACAACAACAGGAGACAAACTGTTCCACTGATCAACTGTTTTCACTGTCAGGAAATTCCTCCTGATTCCCAGATTGGATCTCCTTTGGAGATCCACTCATTGCTTCTTGTCCTGTCCCTGGGTGAAACCCCATCTTCTGTGACGGCCCCTCAAGTACCGGAAGACAGCTGTCATGTGTCCCCCCACCTCCTAAATCTTCTCTTCCTTAGCTGTTCATCATATGATTTCATCATATTCTTTCCAGCAAGAATGTAGAAGAAATAATAGCAATATGAATAGAATACGGAATATGGAATACGGAATACAGAATATAGAATAGGCTGTTTCCTGCCTCCGGAGGGGCTGGGGGTGGGTGGGGAAGGCCCATTTTATTTTCTTACCTGGTTCCAGATCCTCTCTCTTTATCTGGGAAGGGCGAAAACAGCCTTTCTCACTCCCTCGGAGGCCCTCCAAAGGCCTGTAGCAGCCCATTTCCCAACTCTGGAGTCTCTGGAGGCTGGGGACAGCAAAAAACGTCACTTCCTGTCCCACCGGGAGTTGGGAAATGGGTTGTTTGAGGCTTCCGAGGGAGTAGGAAAAGCTGTTTTTGCCCTTCCCAGTTGCATAGAGATGATCTGGAGCCGGGCAAGAAAGAAAAACGGGCCTTCCCCACTCACCCCCAGCCCCTCTGGAGGCAGGAAACAGCCTGTTTCCCTACTTCTGGTGGGCACAGAAGGCCCGAAAATCAGCTGATCGGCACACACATGCACACCAGAGCTCGACTGGTGTGCCCACTGATATGGCTATGCATGCCACCTATGGTATAAGCTCACCATCACGGCCCTATACCATTTCAGACAAGTGGCAGTCCAGTCTCTTCTTAAAAACCACCAGTGTGGGAGCACCCAGAACTTCTGGTGGCAAGTAGTTCCCTTGGTTAATTGCCCTCCCTGTTAGGAGGCTTCTCCTTAATTCCATGTTGTTTCTCCCTTCGGTTAGTTTCCAGCCATTGTTTTTTCTGCTTTCTGGTGGTTTGAAGAATAATTTGACCCCCCCCTCTTCTTTGGGGCACCCCCTCAAATACTGGAGGATTGGAAGGGAACCTGGAGATCTCAAGGCAGGAGAACAGGGAGCCCTCAACTTAAAACCACAATTGACCCCCAAACTGATTCTTGTTAAGTGAGAAATTTTGCCCCACATTTACGACTCTTCCTGCTACGTTTCTTAACGGAATCACGGCGGTCGTTAAGTCAGTCACACGGTTCTCAAGCGAACCTGGCTTCCCCGTTGCTTCTCAGAATATCGCCAAAGGGGATCACGTGACCCCAGGACACCGCGACCGTCATAAAGATGAGTCAGTTTTCAGGGCATCCGAATGTAAGTCATGTGACCACGGGGATGCTAAAACGGTCGGGTGTGAGAAGCGGCCCTGTGACTTTTTTTTCATTGCCGTTGAAACTTTGAACCGTCACTAAGCGAACAGTCATAAGTTGAGGAGCCCTGGACCTGTAAAAGGGAGTGGGGACTTGGATAGTGATTGCCCTCTAACTTGATTTATTTATTTATTGAATTTATTTATTGAATTTCTATTGATTGACATCCCCTAGGATGGATCGAACGATCCACCCAGGGGTGAAATCTAAAATTTGGTACCAGCAGTTCTGTGGGCGTGGCTTGGTGAGGGGAGGGGTAAAGTGACTGGGTGGGCATGGACAATTTTTTTTTTTACTTTTAAAACCATTTTTTACATGAAAAACCATGTAAAAAATGCTTTCAAAAGGCTCTAATGATCCCAGCTGAGGTTTTTTTTTAATTATTTTTTAAATTAGATTTATATGCCATCCTTCTCCGGAGACTCAGGGCGGCTTACAAGGCGTTAAGCAGTAGCCTTCATGCTTTTGTATATTTTATACAAAGTCAGCTTATTGCCCCCACAAACTGGGTCCTCAATTGACCTACCTTAGAAAGGAGGGAAGGCTGAGTCAACCTGGAGCCTGGTGAGATTCAAACTTCCAGTAATTGCAGACAGCTGGTGTTAATCACAATGCTTTAGTCTGCAGAGCTATCCAGGCTACAGAGCTCCCACACCATGCAAGAATGCCGTATGTCAGGACACTCAATGGTGCTGTGATAGTAATTACTTACAGTAATGGCAGACAGCTGGAGTTAATCACAATGCTTTTAGTCTGCTGAGCCACCAGGCCCTGATCGGCAGGCAACTCAGCTTGGATCGCCAGAGCCATTTAAAAGAAAAAAAAAGGCTCTGATGATCACGCGACTCAGCTGGGCACGGAGTGGCGGGGCAGGGATTTTTGCTACCGGTTCTCCGAACTGCCCGCCGCCATCGCTACCTACTCGCCCGAGCCGATCCGAACCGGGAGCATTTCACCCCTGGATCCACCCCTGTTCCTGCCCCCACCCCCCGCCCCAAGACTGAGTAATTTTTCAACGGGAATTTGCGGGAGATTTTTCCCATCAATCGCTTACCTCCGTTGGACAGACACAGGCTGTTGATGAGGACGCACCCCGTTCTATTCTGCTCATACCTGAAAGTAGAGAAAACAGTGTTAAATAAGAGTTAAATATAAGATAAATACAATGTCAATATAGCAATTTGTCAAAGTAATATTTTGGGAAAGTTCTGTTGTTGTGGCCTGTCAGCCTCTGGCCCCTCCAGCCGCCAAATCGGAGGAGGAGGAGGAGGCATGGAAGTTGGGGTCAGCATCAAGGCAAGCTGGGAGCTCCAAGGGGGAAGAGGGAATGGAGCTGTCAGAGAGAGAGAGAGAGAGACGGAGCCTGGGCCGTCCGCCAGCCCTCAAGTGGAGAGTCAACAGCCCCCAGGTCTGGAGGTGGCTGATGAAGAAGAGGAGGAGCAGCTGGGTCCAGTGCCTGATGCACGGATATGCAGAAGGCAGAGGAAAGGAGAGCAGTGGAAATCTATGGGCCGGTCCTTGGGACGAAAGAGCTACTGCTGCTAGTGGAGCTCCACCCTAGCTCTGGGGATAAAAGGCAGGAGGCGGAAATGAATAGACGTGGGAGACAACTATTAATCTCCCTGCCGGATGGACTTATTAGTCTGCGGCGCTCCTAATAAAGGAATTTTTGAATTCACTTCAGAGGATTTGTTGCGTTTGGATCACAACACTTCGGCTTTGTTTTAACAGCAATAACAAACATCAACTCTCAAGGCTACCTGGATTCCAGGTGTATGCATCTTAACTGAGGATAAGCCTGGTCTCTTGCCCGAAAGTTGAAATACAAACTAATACAGGGAGTCCTCGTTTAGTGACCGCGATTGAGACCAGCGATTCGGTCATTAAACAAAGCAGTAGCTAAGCGAGCTCCCAACTGCGGTGACCATCCTCCTTGCGTTTACGGACCTGTGGAGGTCATAAATGCAAGGATTGGCAGTTTTCTTCACCATCCTAAGTCACTAAACGGAGCCATCGGTATACAAGGACTGCCTGTATTGGGACTGGGCTTGCAGGACTCGAACTCGAGCTTCTGCAGAGCCCAAAAGGCAGCTCCGAACCCCAACCACCACTCTGCATAATCTCAGGAAGGTTCCTGACAATTTACAGGTAGTCCTCGATTTACAACAATTCAATTAGCGACCGTTTGAAATGACAACGGCACTGAAAAGAATAACTTATGACCGGTTTTCACACTTAAAGACTGTGGCGGCATCCTTGTGGCCACATGATCAAAATTCAGACACCTGGCCACTGACTCATACTTACGACGGTTGGAACACCCTAGGACATATGATAAATTATTTGTGTCCTTCCCACTCAGCTTCTGACTGGGGGGGGGAAGGCAGACTCGTTTTAACGACCGTACGATTCACTGAAGAACCACGGCTTAATAACCGTGGCGAAGAACGGTCGTCAAATCGACCACGGCTCGCTTAACGACCGCTTCGCTGAGCAACGGAAATCCCGCTCTCTATGGTGGTCGTAGAGCGAGGACTTCCCGTCGTCCTTGTGAGAGTTCCCACAACACCTGTAGAGCAGCTCTTGGGCGACGGTGTCTCCGTAGTCGTGCGAAAGGAGGTTGATCCGTTGATTCAGAAGGCCCAGGTGGCGCAACAGGGTTTCCACAATGCTGGCTTGTTCGAAGATGGAGTAGGCGTGAGGCCGCTGTTTGCAATGGAGAGAGGGGGGGGTGAGCACCGAGTTCGAATCAAGCCCTGTTACTTCAGGGGCCAACCTCTGAACCCTAACCTTTCCGGTTACAACAACCTGAAGGTGGAGCCGAGACAGCCCCAATCAAGATGGAACCTGCAATCACCTCACTGAGGTGAGACCCGTTTGGGCGTAAAGGCTGGAGACTTCTATCGTGTCATCGTGCTGCCATCTTGAATCTTTTATCTCCCCAGAGATGCTCCCGGTGCCTGGCAAGACTTTTCTCTCCCTTCTTTTAGGCCTAAATTGGGTTTCCCCAACCTTCAAATCTGTTTTTTATGTAACGGTATTTATCTATTTATTTATGTCCCGCCTTTATTATTTCGGCAAATAACTCAAGGCAGCAAACATCTCCAACACTCTTTCCTCCTTTTTATTTTCACAACAGCCCTGTGAGGTGGGCTGGGCTGAAAGAGAAGGACTGGTCCAAAGTCACCCAGCTGGCTTTCATACCTAAGATGGGACTGGAACTCCCAGTCTCCTGATGATTTGCCCAAAGTCATCCAGCCAGCTTTCATGCCTAATGTGGGACTAGAACTCCCAGTCTCCTAGTGATTGGTCCAAAGACACCCAGCCAGCTTTCATGCCTAAGGCGGGACTAGAACTCCCAGTCTCCTAGTGATTGGTCCAAAGACACCCAGCCAGCTTTCATGCCTAAAGCGGGACTAGAACTCCCAGGCTCCTAGTGATTTGCCCAAAGTCACCCAGCCAGCTTTCATGCCTAAGGTGGGACTAGAACTCCCAGTCTCCTAGTGATTGGTCCAAAGACACCCAGCCAGCTTTCATGCCTAAAGCGGGACTAGAACTCCCAGTCTCCTAGTGATTGGTCCAAAGACACCCAGCCAGCTTTCATGCCTAAAGCGGGACTAGAACTCCCAGTCTCCTAGTGATTGGTCCAAAGACACCCAGCCAGCTTTCATGCCTAAAGCGGGACTAGAACTCCCAGTCTCCTAGTGATTGGTCCAAAGACACCCAGCCAGCTTTCATGCCTAAGGCGGGACTAGAACTCCCAGTCTCCTAGTGATTGGTCCAAAGACACCCAGCCAGCTTTCATGCCTAAAGCGGGACTAGAACTCCCAGTCTCCTAGTGATTGGTCCAAAGACACCCAGCCAGCTTTCATGCCTAAGGTGGGACTAGAACTCCCAGTCTCCTAGTGATTGGTCCAAAGTCACTCACTTTATTAATTTTATAAATAAGGCAGCAAACAGCACTGAAAAAAGTGACATGGCTTTTTTCATACTTAAAACCACACATCCCCACAGTCACATAATCAAAATTCAGATGCTTGATTTCTCTAGACTAGCCAAACCCAATTCCTGTAATCGTCCTTCATACGTTTTAGTCTCCGGGCCTTTAATCATCTTAGTTGCTCTTCTCTGCCCGTTTTTCCAAAATCTCAACACCTGTTTTGCAACGTGGTGACCAAAACTGCACACGATATTCTACTTTGGTGCTTTTGTGTTCCACGTTTGTGCTTATGTTTTGCACTTTCAAACCTGCAAGATTCCGGTAACGTAGCCTCGCCGTAAGACAGAATTGGCTCGCGCGATCCGTTTCCTGTCTGGTCGGCTGACAATATTTGGGGAAAGAAGGAAGTGGAAGAAAGAAATGTCCTTCAAACTGTACTCACAGGCTTGTCGCTGAAGCCAAACCCCATGAAATCCAGTGCGATCACGCGATGAAATCGTTGCGTGAGCCCTTCCCAAATCTGCAGCGGGAGAAGAAAGAGGGAAGGAGGGTTGCCATTACTTCCTACAGCATCCCTACAGCCCGTCCTGCCCTTATCCAACATGTCTGTCCCCCCACCCCCTCACCTTGTACCAGTCATAACTCGAGGTCGGAAATCCGTGCAAGAGGACCACGATGTCCGAACTTCCGACAGCGCCGGGCGAATCTAAAGAGGCAAAGAGAAATATTCCTTCGAGAAACTTTTGGGTTCTAGCAGAGCGTACCAAAATAAAACAGAAGGTTCTCGATTTAAACGTGAAATCAATCGTGAATTCTTAACAGGGAATTGAAATAAACAGTTCGGGCGTCCGGTTTTCCAAAATTTAATAACATTTGCAGACGAGCAAAAAGAGAACAGCATCCGAAGACTGAATTATCAGAGGAACATCTTTGCGTGAAGCCTCTTGCGCGTGTCAGAAGAGGACAAATTGTCCAACATTGGGGAAAGAGTCGGTGACACACACACAAACACACAAGCACCATGCTCTTAAATTTGCAAAAAAGGAAGCACGCCCCCTTGGGTTTAAAAGAATCCGTTGAACCCTGGGTGCGTTTCCCCCCCACAAGGGTATCACTGGACCACGACGTCTGCCTCTGCCAGATGTTAAACTGTAAACTACCCTCGACAAGCTAGGATTTACTACAAGTCTGTAGAGATTCTTAATCCTCCAGGTCAGGGTTGTCTCAAAGGTGCTTTTTCAAGAACCAATTGGACTTTTGGGTTTTTCTTTGAAGAGGTTTCACTTCTCCTCCGAGAAGCTTCCTCAGTTCTGACTGGATGGAGGGGAATGGAAGGACTGATACTCCTGGCAGGCAGCTGGTCATTTGCATCCTTTGAGAGAGTCGTTGAGGCTACTCGGAGGTCCTTACTCGCCTGATGAAGACCCTCTGAATGGTGTGGGAGTAGGAATGGATTTCCAGAAGAAAAAACTGCAGACTCCAGGAACCATTTGCCCAACTCAGGTGGCCCTGAAGATGCAGATTAACCTCCAAGTGGCCTCAACGACCCTCTAAAAGGATGCAAATGACCGAATGCCGTCTGCAAGGAGTATCAATCCTTCCTCCATCCACCATTCAGTCAGAAACTGAAGAAGCTTCTTGGATGAGAAGCGAAACGTCTTCAAAGAAAAACCCAAAAGTCCAGCGGCCTCTTGGAAAAAAAGCAACTTTGGGATAAGAATTGCTACCTTTACAGGATGTCGTTTTTGCCTTTTAACCCCAAGTCTTTAATGACCCAGGATGGCAATATGCCAAAAATCAACCTCTTTCTAAATGACACACACACACACACACACACACACACACACACACACACACACACACACACACAAAATAACCTCCTGGTTCCACTCTGCAACCGATTAAAGCAGCTGCCTCGGTTTTACGGCTGTTGTGACTGCAGAAAACTTTTCTGGAGAATGCCACGGCTGCTTTAATGAATTGGGGATCTGATGTCTTTTTTTAAAAAACCCTTCTGAATCGCACCTCCATTCAATGGCAGGAAGTCCTCGATTTACAACCGTTCGTTTAGTGACCGTTTCACATTACAACAGCCCTAAAAAAGGGGATTGGTGACCGTTTTTTCGCTCCTATGACCGCCGCAGCATCCCTACGGCCACATGATCAAAATTCGGACGCTGAGCAACCGACTCATGAAGGTTGCTGTGTCCCGGGAGGGGTCACATCTTCCCTTTTGCGACCTTCAGACGAGCCAAGACTCACTTAACAAATGAGTGACTAACATAACCACTGCAGTGTGATTAACAACTGTGGCGAGAAAGGTCGTAAAACGGGGCAAAACTCCACAAGCGTCTCGCTTAGCAACGGAAACGTTGGGCTCAATTGTGGTCGTATAAGCCGAGGGCTAGGTCTCTAGCAAATAACCAAAGGAGACAACTGGCTAGATTTATGACACAAGCATCTACGCCACCTCTGAAAAAAACGTTGTGGGTTTTGTAGGTGAAGAAACTCCCCGACGACCGCCAGGAATGCAGAGCTGGAGACAGCTTGGGAGGCGGGATGTGGAGGTAAACGGCGAGCAGGGGCAGCATCAGCAGACCGACTTGGATCCACCACTCTTTCATTCTGGAAGGATAGAAGGGAAGCCCAAAATAAAATGAAAATAAAGAGAAACCAACTGCCGCGTGTCGTAGGAGGAGGAATGGCAGAAGGCTGGAGGCGGCGTCAAAAGAGGAAGCAGCCTAGAATCCCTACGTGGTCACAAGCCAATGAAGTCCAACTTCCATTGAATTCCACAGTCCTTCTCTGCCTCCTCCCCCCCACTCCTTTTTCTTCTCCTTCTCCTCTTCCTCCCCTTCTCCTTTGCAAATTCCTTTCCCTTACAGCACTGATGATGTTTCCTAGTGGGGTCATGAAACGTCTGGGAAAACCATCAAGCTCAGAGAGCACCATGGATCCCCACAGTTCTCTTCCTTCCTTCCTTCCTTCCTTTTTTCCCTTCCTTCCTTTTTTTCCTTCCATCCTTTTTTCTTCCTTCCTTTTTTCCTTCCTTCCTTCCTTCCTTCCTTTTTTCCTTCCATCCTTTTCCTTCCTTCCATCCTTTTTTCCTTCCTTCCTTCTCCTTCCTTCCTTTTTTCCTTCCTTCCTTCCTTCCTTCCTTCCTTCTCCTTCCTTCCTTCCTTTTTTCCTTCCTTCCTTCTCCTTCCTTCCTTCCTTTTTTTCCTTCCTTCCTTTTTTTTCCTTCCAT
This sequence comes from Masticophis lateralis, assembly GCA_030761175.1. Taxonomy (NCBI): domain Eukaryota; kingdom Metazoa; phylum Chordata; class Lepidosauria; order Squamata; family Colubridae; genus Masticophis; species Masticophis lateralis. The sequence goes on along the minus strand of JAUDYJ010000006.1, from coordinate 2,961,244 downwards.
CCTTTTTTCCTTCCTTCCTTCTCCTTCCTTCCTCCCTCTCCACAAACCCCATCTCCCTTCTAGCACTGACAATGTTACCTAGTTGGGTCCTGAAACGTCTGCGAGAAAACCATCAAGCTCAGAGAGCACCACGGACCCCCACAGTTCTCTTCCTCCTCCTCCTCCCCACTCCCTTTACCGCTGATGATGTTACCTAGTTAGGTCACGAAACGTCTGTAAGAAAACCGCCAAGCTCAGAGAGCACCAAGGACGCCCACAATTCAGCCCTGAGCTACAAATATTCTTTATTAGTGAACCCCTAAATCTTACAGGGCCCTTTCAACCCCAAGCAGCGCATTTTCTAGAGGGGGGGTGTGCAAATAAAGCCCCCTCCTCTTTTGTCCAGCAAATGCATCACGCCCCCTATTCTTTTTTTTTTTTGTATTTCTTTGCAAGTTTCCACCCTCTCAAAAAAAAATTCCTTCCTTCACCCTAAAAAAACAGCCCCCCCCCCCGAGATTGCAACGGAAAAAAAAACAAGGAGGGGGCGTCTATTTTTCCTCGCCCCCCCCCCACCTCCACCCCTGTCCTGCACATGCGCTCTCGCTCACCTGAGCTACAGTCCGGAAGAAGTCAAGGCAAGCGCGTGGGGCAAAGGCGCATGCGCGTCCCCGGGCTCTCCTGCCCCCGCCCCTCGAGGAGGAGGAGGCTCCGGCGGGTTGCGCAGTGCGAGTTTTGCAACCGGAGGCGAGGCGGATTTTTGCAAGCGGGGCAGGAGGAACGTGTGAACGGATGGCTGCAGAGGGGGGAAATCAGGACGGGGGGGGGGGGTCCTGGGGGGAGGCGGGGCTGGGTCTTTTTCCAACCAGACGCCGGGCAGCCTTTGCAAGGCGCCTGGATCTTGCGCTGGATCCCGTGCATGCACGGAGGTGGGATTTCTCGGTTGTGACAGGTTGGAGCGGGGGGGGTGGTGCGCATTTTATAGGAGGGAAGGGGTTTTGCAGGATCTTTTATCTCCCGTGACAGGTGCAATAAAGGCTATTGTGAGGGTTTCGCCTTCCTTCCTTTCTGTCTTTCTCTCTTTCTTTCTCTCTTCCTTCGCTTCTTCCTTTCCCTCTCCTTCCTCTCTTTCTTTTTCTTTTTCCTTTCTTTCTTTTTCTCCTTTCTTTCCTTCTTTCTCTCCTTCCCTCCTTCCTTTTTCTATCTTTCTCCCTCCTTTTCATATTCTCTCTCTTTCTTTCCTCCCTCCCGCCATCTTTCTTTCTCCTTTCTTTTTTGTCTTTCCTCTTCCTTGTTTCTTTCTCTCTCCGCCTCCTTCTTTCGCCTCCCTTCCTTTTCCTTCCTTTTTCTTTCTCCTACTTTCCTTTCTCCTTTATTTCTCTCCTCTCCTTACTTTTCTTTCTCCCTCCCTTTTTCTTTCTTCCTTTTTCTTTCCCCTTCTTTCCTTTCTCCTTTATTTCACTCCTCCTTACTTTTCTTTCTCCCTCCCTTTTTCTTCCTTCCTTTTCCTTTCTCCTTTACTTTCTCCTTTATTTCATTCCTCTCCTTCCCCCTTTTTTCTCCTTCCCTTTCTTTTTCTCTTTCTTTCCTCCCTCCCTCCATCTTTCTCCTTTTCTTCCTTCCTTTCCTCTTCCTTCTTTCTTCCCCTTCTTTCTTTCACCTTCCTTCCTCCCTCCCTCCTACTCTTCCCTCCCTCCCTTTTCTCATTTCTTTCTCTTCTTTCTTCCTTTCCCTCCTTTCTTCCTCCTTCTTTCTTTCCTTTCCCCATCTCAATACATTCTATTAAGAGTTGCCCCTCATTAAATTACCCTTAAAATTGTACACACATGCACAACTCACTTTGTGTCCTGTCGGGTCATCAATTTATCCTTTCCAGATTCCTCCAGGCATTCTGGATAAGTGACCTTATGCCAGTAGCGTTTCTTACCTCCCTCCAATAGCTTGAAATCTACTGGACTGCATAAAGCAAATTTTGAGGGTCAGTTTATGGGGGTCTTTGAATGCAAGTCCAGCATACAGGTAGCCCTCGAGTAACAACCCATCATTTAGTAACCGTTCAGTCACAAGGGCACTGAAAATAGGGACTTGTGTGACCCCTAAAGCTTAATTTTCATGTTATGCATTTAATGTTGTGCATTGACAATAGAAGGTTTGAATTGAATTGCTTCAAAAACCTGCCATTTAAAATCGCTGGATCCCTTCAGTCAGAGAGAAAACAGGAGCCCGTGGAAGCTGTACGCCCTTGCTCTTCATTGGGAGGGTCGTCTAGAATGCAAGATTTGTGATTTATAAATGAAAACGCAAAAGTGACTTGGAAATTTAATGTTCCTATTTAGGGTTGAACATGAGAGAATGCCAGTCCAGCGCTCCGGATGGAGATGGGGAATCAGGGGGAAAAAAAATAGTAACCTTGGCTGCATTCACACAACCACATATACACGCAAACGAACACAAAATACACACAAACACACTAGATGGTTTGGGATTCCAGATCCCAGAATGAGCAGCCCATACATGTGGAGACCATTTAAAGGGAAAGCATTAAGGTCCTCTGAATTTTGAATGCAGCCACGCGGGTGAGCTGCACCCCACAGAACACGTGTGAGCGCAGAAAGGAGGAAAACGCGCGTTGGAACAAAGGCGCTACTTCTTCTCCTCCGAGCCCCGCCCCTCCCGTGCAGACCCCCTCAGCGGAAGGACACCGCGGTGAAGCGTCCAAGAGCCCCTGTTACGTCACAATCCCGCCTCAGCGCCGCTCGGAAAGGAACTCAAAACATTAAAAAAAAAAATCCGCACCGGGCGCGCGGAGGCGTCCCTCGTTACCCGGGGAAACCGCCGACGCTTGCCTGAGCCGCAGCGCGCACGCGCGAAATAGAAAGCCGAACCGGGACTTTTAAAATCGGCGGGCGTGGGGGGGCGGCGACCGACTTGGCAACAGCGCTCGGAGGGAGGGGGAGAGAGCGCGGATGGACGCGAGGACCGACCAATTGGAGCGGAGGGATGGTCTGAAGGCCGGCGTGGATTGGCCTGGCGAGGGCGCGCGGGGCCGGCGGAGGGGCGGGACGTGCGCGAGGCTGACAGTTGGGCAGAATGTCGGCGAGGAGGCGCATCGGCGACCCTGAGGTAAAATAGGGGGCGCCGGTGGGGGTCATGAAGGGGCTTCCCAGAGGGCGGGGGAGGAGGCACGTGACCCCGGGTTTAAGGGGGGGGAGGTCTGAGGGGGTCCCCCAAACTGGGAAGGCCCTGAAGAGGCCCTAGAGAAGCCCCCTCCCTCAGGCCCCGTCGCTGTGGGGCGGGGGGGTCCCCAGTATCCTGAGGGAGTCGATGAGGGGGCTGTCAATCAAACAACGGGCCCCTTTTCTAATATTTATGCGTTTCTAATGCTTCTGAATGGGGGGGGGCGACAATAAACTCAGCCAGAAAAATCGGAATTTAACGCGAAAAATCGGGATTGGAATTTAAAACAACTAATATTGGGCTTTTGAGGGGGGGGCAGCTGGTCTTTTTTTTATATAAATATGGCTCTATTTAGCCCATTTCTAGGGGCTTCAGGCCCAAAAGTAGCACCCCTGGCTTTCTTTGCCATTACAACAACCCTGCGAGGTAGGCCGGGTTGAGAGGGGCCGGCTCCAAATCACTCAAAGAGCCTCCCTGGATGAAGAGCTGGGGGTGGGGGTGGGGGGAATACAGGTAATCCTGGGTGTTCGAAGTTACATTGGCACTGTGAAAAGGGACTTAGGAGCCTCGGTCCTCGCACTTATGACCGTTGCTGCATCCCCACGTTTGCAGGATCGAATTTATTTTTTTTTAATTTGATTTATATGCCGCCCTTCTCCGGAGACTCAGGGCGGCTTACCATGCGTTAAGCAATAGCCTTCATACTTTTGTATATTTTATACAAAGTCAGCTTATTGCCCCCACAAACTGGGTCCTCAATTTACCCACCTTAGAAAGGATGGAAGGCTGAGTCAACCTGGAGCCTGGTGGGATTCGAACATGGAGTAATTGTAGACAGCTGGATGTTAATTACGGTGCTTTAGTCTGCAGAGCTAAACCAAGCAGAATTTTGGATGCTTGGCAACTGCTTCAGACAAGCAAAGTCGGGGGGGGGGGGGGAGAGATTCACTTAATGACCCCACTGACTTTACTTGCCGGAAAGTCGCAAAGACCCCCGAGGCGCTGCAATGGTCATAAATGTGAATCGGTCGACAAGAGCCTGAATTTTGATCACGTGACCGTCGGGGATGCTGCGACGGTCGTTAAGTGCGAGGACTGCTCCTACGTCACTTTAACAACCCCGACATAACTTCGAACGCAAAAAAAAAAAAACCCCACGGTCATGAGTGGGTGGAGCCTTTGTGGTCTCCGAAGCAGAACCTCCAGATTTCCGTTGTTAAGTAAAATATTTGTTGGGTGGGCTTGGCGACCATTTCACAACCTCTCTTGCCACAGTTGTGAAGGGAACGGCGACAGTTGATCAGTGAGTAACCTGGTTGTTAAGTGAATCTGGCTTCCCCCGGTGACTTTGCTTGTCAGAAGCTGAAGAAGCTTCTTGGATGGGAAGCGAAATGCCTTCAACGAAAAACCAGAAAGTCCAGTTGCCTCTTGAAAAAAACACCACTCCAAGGTTAACATCAGACCAACAATCAAATAAACAATACCACAATCAAGAAACTGCCAAAGAGCCAACAGTAAACAGCCCAACCAAAGAACCTCTAAGATGACTCACACCAACACTGAAAGGGCAAGCCACCAGAATATAAACTGACAGCAAGCCACACTCCTTATTAGCACTGATGATGTTACCTGGTTGGGTCATGAAACGTCTGCAAGAAAACAAACAAGCTCAGAGAGCAGCATGTCAACCCTGAGCTACAAATAGAAGCTCCTTAGATCCTGCAGCTCAGCTATTTGGGCTGGAGAGCCTGACGTCTGGTCATTTGCAGCCATTTTAGAGAGTCGTTGAGGCCACTTGGAGGGAGGGCAGAGATAAACCTCCAAGTGGCCTCAACGGCTCTCTAAAATGGCTGCAAATGACCACCTGTCTGCAAGAAGTATCAATCCTTCCCTTCCCCACCATCCAGTCAGAGCTGAAGAAGCTTCCTGGATGACGAGCGAAACGTCTTCAAAGAAAAACTAGAAAGTCCAGTTGCCCCTTGAAAAAAAAAGCATCTTTGGGACAAGCCTGACCTGGATGACTGAGGATCATAGATTTTAGCCATGTACTTTGGGCTGAAAACCCTTCAAATGGTATGGGAGTATGAACGGATTTCCAGAAAAAATGCAGACTACAGGAATCATTTGCACCACTCAGGTAACCCTGAGGACACAGATAAACCTCCAAGTGGCCTCAACAAACCTCTAAAAGGATGCAAATGTCCAGCTGTCTGCAAGGAATATCAATCCTTCCATTCCCCACCATTCAGTCAGAGCTGAAGAAGCTTCTTGGATGGGAAGCAAAATGTCTTCAAAGAAGAACCAGCAAGTCCAATTGCCTTTTGAAGAAAAAAAGAAAGCACCTTCATGACTCTTTTTATTAATTATTTAATTCATCTGTGAATTCTGTCCTTCAGAAATTGGATGGTGGTAGACTTTCCTGAAATTGAAATTCTTAAGCGGAAAGTAGACTAACCTGGTTTGCTTGAGATATGTTGAAATTTAGTTCCCATGGCTGTAGTAATAATATATTTGGCAGGGTAGTACCAAGTTAGTATAGGTGGCATGAGGCCAGGTATCTCCCTTTGAGAAGCCCTGAAATTACAGTTTTCCTCTTTCTGGGAATGCCTTTTACGCATGCTGATTGGCATCAAGAAACACACTAGATTAACTCAATCAACCAGTTTTTTAGTTGATGCAATATACTGAGCCAAAATTTAACCAAATATGCAGCTTTATGCAACATATAAGCCACACACACCAAAAAAGGATTAGAACTAACCAAGTTTAGCAATGTAGTCTCCAGTGGTGGAATTCAATTTTTTTTACTACTGGTGGCTTGGTGGGCGTGGCAGGGGAAGGATATTGCAAAATCTCCATTCCCACCCCATTCTGGGGCCACCCAGAGGTGGTATTTGCCGGTTCTCCGAACTGTCAGAACCTGCTGGATTTTACCCCCGAATCTAACCCCTTAGCTTGATTTGTTTGCACAAATATTGTGAAATCAGGATTGTAACAGGGTTTTTTTATTCAACACTAAGCCCAAAGTATCTTAAAAAAGTTAAATCATGGCAACTGGACAAAAGTCAGAGACTCTCTGCCTAACTAACATATTTTTTTATTTTGACTGATGAAATTACATGGATGAGTAACAAAATGTCTCAGATTAACAAATTTTGGTCTAGTTGCCATGATTTCACCTTTTTTAGATACTTTTGTCCTGGATGATGGAGTCTTCATTGACATAGGAAGTCCAGAGCAATTAGATACAGGTAGTCCTTAGCTTATGGCCACAGTTGGGAGCAAAATTTCCATTGCTAAGTCAGATGATTTTTAAATCAGTCATGACAATTTTATTAATTTTTTTTTGCTGCGGTTATTAAGTGAATCACTGCCGCTATTAAGTGAATCACACAATTAAGTGAATCTGGCTTCCCCCATTTAGATGATGGTTGAGCACTGTGAGGCAGCATTATACATTTGGATTCCCCCATGAATAAAATTAATCCATTGAAAAAAGAAATAAATTGCCAATCAAAAATAAAAAAAACCTGGCAAATGAAACCAAACAGACTAGATTATGGTTTAGTGTAATGTGTGAAAACATAATAGGCTTTTTTTTCCCTCTTGACATGCTGGAATTGTAGACGTTGGGGAAGAACAGCAGATACTGCTCCCCCAAGAGGAAAATCTTAGGGGTGTGTGCGTACACACACACACACACACACACACACACACACACGGAGAGAGAGAGAGTGTGTGTACACAAGTAGTCCTTGACATATGACTACAATTGAGCCCAAAATTTCATTTGCTAAGCAAAAGAGTGTTGCCCATTTTACAACCTTCCTTGCCAATGTTGTTAAGTGAACCACTGTAGCTGTTAAGTTAGTGCCACAGTTGTAAGGTGAATTTTTGCTGGTTAGAAGATTGCAAAAGGCCCCCAGGACACTGCGACCGTCATAAATAAATAACTATGAGTCAGTTGCCAAGCATCCCAATTTTGATTATGTCACTTGCAGTGGTCGTAAGTGTGGAACACGATCATAAGTCACTTTTTTCAGCACCATTGTAACTTAGAATGGTTGTAATCAAGGATTACTTGTATCAACTTTGGGTGTTTCAACATCATACATCTAGTGTGGCGGTTCTGCTGTCTTTGTTTTCAAAAGTTGTGTGCATATCACAATCATACTATTTTTCCCTTCTTCCTGGGTAATTATCTGATGGTTTTCTTTTCACTTTCTCCCCCTCCCGGTAAGCAGTTCTTGACCAAAAGGATCCCACAGAATCCTAAATACCAGCATGTGAAAACTCGCCTTGACACCGGTAAGTTAAAATCTGCTTTTTTGAGTGGGTGGGGGGAGAGGTTTGAAGGGACAGCAAAATGCTTAAAGAGTTTTTCATTTGATAATCCAAGCACTGAACTTCGTGTGAGAAGCTGACTTCATCAGAGAGTGTGTGCACCATGAGATCAGGGCATGAGGGCCACAATGGCTGCCAGGAATGGGTTGCCCTTGACTTGGTGCTCTATGAGCTTGGACCTTTTCTTACAGGCGTTTTTTGACCCAACTAGGTAACATCATCAGTGCTAGTTAGGAGTGGAATTTGTTCTCACTTTATATTCTTAATGGCTTGCCCTGATGATGTTACCTCATTTGGGCAATGAAACATCTGCAGGAAAACAGCCAAGCTTTTAGAGCACCAAGAACCCCTCATATTCTCCTTTACTGGAGACATTTCATTACCCAACTAGGTAACATCATCAGTTCTAGAAGGGAGTGGAGTGTGCAAAGTGGAGAAGGAGGAAGACTGCGAAGTCCTTGGTGCTTTCTGAGTTGGTGGTGGTTTTCCTACATTTAATTACCCAACTAGGTAACAACATCAATGCTGGAAGGGAGGCAGGAAGACAACAACAGCAACATTGACAACTGTGAGGTCCTTGCTGCTCTCTGAGCTTGGCTGTTTTCTTGCAGACATTTCATTATCCAACTAGGTAATATCATAATTTTTGCTGGTCATTGACCGAATAAATATTGATTGGTTCCTGCGTGCGCCTGGCAAAATAAATAACCTGCTTACAAGCCCAACCCTGAAGCCGGCTTTCTTTTCTTAGCCTTATTAACATAATCTATTCTTGAGAGGACAAAAATAGGCAAGGGAAAAAAAGTCTTCAGAGAACTTTGGAGAGGAATATGAGAGAAATAAATACATATTTCAAAGCACCCAAAGCCAGACTCGGCAGTTCTGAGGATATTTCTGATTTTCCAGCCCTGCTAATCCTGTTCATTACACATAAATGATTTGGAATAAAAACAGATGGCTGAGCTGAGTTTCCTAAGTGTCTTACTGAGTGTCTTTTCTTCCACAGGTAGCAGTATGACCAAGTACACTGAAAAACTAGAAGAGATCAAGAGAAGTGAGTACTGCAACAAGAACTCAAATGTCTTAAACCAGCTCTATAGGGGTTACAGACTAGTCCAGTGTTTCTCAAACTTTAAAATGTGTGGAATGCCCCAGCCAGCATGGCCACTGATTTACAAATTGCTTTGTAAATTTGAGTTTGGAAGCACTGATGGAACATTCACAAAAAAGACACTGTTTTTATT